>CM053166.1:135440728-135875728 GCA_028571685.1 Heterohyrax brucei | reverse complement strand
GATGACTGGCCTGAGGAAAGTGGGAGTGGGTTACCAGTAACTCATCTCAAACTCTGAACTCAACTCAATTTTATTCCAGAAAGGACCGAGCAAGGACAGAACGTGTTGAAGAACACACTCTTGCCAACTTGGCAAATACGGAAAGTTAGTCTTCGATGCTTCTTAGTTCCTTTTTCAGTTCCCTTTTCATATCCTGTTCACTCCATACTCTTCTAGCCCTTCCCCCCACCTCTTCCCATCTCCTTCTGTTTCTTTGTCTCTTGTCTAGATGCCTAGGAATCTCACGGTGCTTCAGGTCTGTTTTGTCAAAGAAGAAATCAGTTTGACAGATGATTTGACACTAAGATGTTAGTGATGGATATTTGTCTGTGAAAAAAAATTGGAGGCAATATTTAATTCAAATCAGTGATCAAATCAGTGAACTGCGAGTGGTGGATTTTAGGCACTAGAAACAGGAAATATTTGGGGTTGAGGCATGTTTCCAGGATCTCTCAAATGGGCATCTATTCCACCCACACATAGGGCTGGCCTTAACTGTAAGGACCAGAGTACTGGAGTGAAGCAGGGAAGTCAACCAAGTGCACGTGATTCAGAAGTGAAATGAGATACACACACGGTTAAGCCCAGGCAGTGAGAGGTGTAAAAAGGCTACACTGACAATACATGGAAAGGACACAAACCCATTCCTCTTCCCTGCCCAGGAACTCTCTGTCCTCAGTCTAGTTAAATCCTCTGCTCAGGCAGTAAGTGATCCCTAACCTCCTTGTTTCACAGTTGCTTTGTTTTCTTACCTTTGTTTGTGACTGCCTCTGAGATCAGAAAAGAAAGCTTTTCATAAAGAATAAAGCTGCCTCAGACCTCAGTGTGATGGATCTGTTTTGGGGGCAAGTAGCTTTAGCCTGTCCTGGAAGGGATTTGAGGACATTTGGCTTAGGTTTGTTTTTTGAAGTCTGTAATTAATCTTGCTGCTCTTCTCTCCACCTTCATCCTTTACTGTCTGTTTATGAGGTAGACTTTCCAAAGGTGAAATACATGCTCTGAATAGCTGGCTAGCAGGTGTTAGGCTGTAAGGAAGGAAAGGGAGTGCACTGTATCATATCGTTACCAACCTAGCCTGTGGGAATTAAAGGGCCTCTGGGTGTTTCTTTACCAACACAGAGCAGACAGACTGTTTCTTATGCAAACTTGGACTTCTGCATCTTCAATCACTAGTTCTTAGCCCTGAAAAAAGCTGGCATAAGCAGCACAGACATTCTTCTTTTTCAACAAGAAAAAGCCATTTCTTTCATCTACTGACTCAAGCTGGCTGGGAAGTTTTTTCTTACCCACTACCCCACCCTTTCTTCTTAAATTAAACTGAAGAACAGTGGAAAGAATGCCCAGATCAGATTCTAGGTCCAGCCTCAACTCTACCACTTATAAACTTTGATTTTAGGAAAGCCAGTAAATGTCTCAGGGACTCTGTTCCAGTCTGTATTTCCCATTCCTTTCTAGGAGTGATGCTGAATAATTGGCAAAACCAATTTTACTCAAAACGAGCTTGACACTTGTTGAGTTGATCATAAGACTGCTGCTACCTGTTGATCACCTCTGCTGTTTTCCCTCTGCAGCCTCAACTTCACTCTCAGTTGCCTCTGAAGGGCTCTTTCAGAAGGCACAAGCGTTCCTTGCTGGTACCACCAAAGTTGCTCAGCAAATGCTGCTTTAGGAAAACGAAGGTTCCTAACAAGAATGTGCCTGTAGTGGCCAGAGTTCAGTTCTATGTAATTGGTGGGAGCTGCCTCTAAGTAGTCCAGGGCAAGAGCTGGCTTGGTGGGAGTTCCTGTACAAGGGTGGATTTGGCTGTCACAAGATTTAGGAAGAAAAGTAAAAGAAGAAAAGTGTTCTTTTCTAAAATGCCGACGTGGCACCATCTGGTGAATTTCAGTCCCTCTGCTAAAGAGATTCCCACTAAAACTCCAACTTTTTCCTTGAGGGTATAAATGCTTCTTCAGATCTAGATCTCACCCACTAAACTGCCATGTGCGAAAGCCAAGGGAAGCTGGGGAAGGAAGTTGTAGCATCCATGTACCTAGAAGAGGAGTGAAGAAAAATGGTCTCTGGCTAGTGCTGGTGTTAGAGAAATAAGCACAAAGAAAGCTGGACCCAGAATCATCATGAGTTTTTTTTTTTTAAATAGATAAAGGATTTTCAGCACAGAATGGTCTTGGTCTTGCAACCTCATGTGACCATCTGCCACTGAGCTGGGAGGTGCAGGAAGATACCCATCCTATCCTCACTACTTTTTGTAACTGGTAGTATGCTGAGGTTGAGGGAGCATACCCTTGTTGACTGCTATGTGGGACTTAGGACTTTTGGCTTCCAAACAGCCCTAACATCAATAGGAAGTTCCCATGTATGGTATTTCATATATTTTATTTATTTTTCTTCTGCCTCATTGCTCAGAGGATAGGAGGCAACAGGTGACAAGATCAGCACTATGTATATACGAACTGTTGGTTTGAGGGCTGGGAATTTTCTAATTCATTTTGTCCATGTTGAATTAATTACCTGGGAAATTGGCTTCTAATTATTTCAAGTTAAATGTGCAATACAGGGAGCTTTAAGCAGGAATGTTTCCCAAAGGAATCTGCTTTAAGCATCCCAGAGCAGTCACTGCTTGGAAGTGGAGCCTTGTTGTGATGCTCTGTCAAAATCTCTGGGACTGAGTAAGTCCCCTCTGCTTGGTTAAGGCAGCTGAATACAGAGCTTGATGGACTAGGCTTTCATTCAGCCCAGGTGGCTCCTATAGTTAGCTATGGGTTAGGGTGACACAGAGCCTGTGAGGGATGCAACAGCTCACTCAGTTAGTCTTCTTTGTCTTGCTTTATTTTGCTGTCTCTCTAGTTCTTCTCTCTCTCTCTCTCTCTTTCTCTCTGTGTTGAGCGTGTGTTCATGTGCATTTGTTTCCACTAAAAGTGTATGAAGAGAGGGAGTCAAGCAGGGCTTCCTCTCCCTTTGGGCTGAGGAATCTAAATCCTTTGCACATACCAAGGTGGGAGGTAATAGAAGGAGGGGGAGCACTTACTGGAATGGAAATGTCAACACCAGATGTGGGATGTTAAATAAAAACTGGTTATTATAAACAGATGTTGAAAAACCAAAAGGAGGTATGGTGGGGATGACAGGAGCAAATGCTAGAGCTTGAAAGAAGCCCCAGGACAGCAAAAAACAAGCATAGGACCCTCAACAACCTTTTTTTAATGCCAAGGACTGCACAGCCCCCATTGACCTCACAGGCTTGGAAAGCAAAGTCCAAAAATGCCTAGGTCTTAATCTGCTGACAGTTAATCCGCACCCAGTTAAGTACATTATGATCACAGAGAACAAAAGGGTTTATTGCCTCCTAACCCATCTAGAATTGTCAAGAAAATCTTGCTAGGCGATAGACTTAAGGGGAGAGCCTTTAATCTATGCAAGCTGCCTGCACCCTCTTCCTCTGCAAATCCTCTTCCAACGTTAATCCGCCTACTGTTCTCATCTCAGGATTCATAAGTCTGCTCCGGGTAGGCTTATTGGTCGATTCAGCCATTGGAAACATAAATGGTCTTTTGGGCTCTTGGTCTGGGACTTAAGGGAACAGTGGACCAAATGAAGCATCTGTATCTCCAGCGGGTTCACTGTAACCTGGGCTTGCAGTGAATTGCAGGACTGAAATATCAAAGACAATAAATTGCAGTCCCTCATTAGAATGGAGAGCAAGCAACTTTTGTTCAAGGTTGAAAAATTTGCCCCAGGAGACACCTACTGTCTTACATTTGGATTACTTAGTAATAGCTTCGCTCATTACTGAAAATCCCTTTGCTGAAAATGGCTTCCCAAGACGGATTATTTCACAGATTTGATTATTGACAAACTGATTCTGTAGCATACTCCACTACTTCTGCTCACGCATTGATTAGGTTTTACTCTTGGTCTGACGAGTTGCACAATTACAATTCATTAAAAAAAGAAATGGGGTGAGAAGTAAAGATGATATAATAGGGAAGCAGAGGGATCATGGACCCTACTGCTGTGTTTGCTGACTTGCGAGATAAAAGCAAGTTCCCATCTAATCACTTATAGCTGCATTGAGGCAAATAGTACTGGAAGTTTAGAAAAACATGTAAACCCTTTCAGAATAACAGTCACAGTACAAATGGCTACAATAAAACAAACAAAACCCATCCGACCCCAAACTTAGGCAGGCATATGTGGGTTGTCAAAAGGACAAGCTCCCTTCCGCACCCAGTTAAGTACATTGTGATCACAGAGAACAAAAGAGTTTATTGCCTCCTAACCCATCTAGAATTGTCAAGAAAATCCAAGATGCGATTTATGGGGCAACATATCTTCTTGGGAACTAGCTCAATGGTACAGGAATTCTACCAGAATTCTTTTTGCAGCTGTTAATCATTTACTGCTTCCTTCTTGATTTCTATCGCTTTGCCCACACTTGAACATAGGTTATTTCCCTAGGAAGATGCCTGAACATAAAGCAGCACAGAAGCAGGGAGCAGTGAGAGACAGAAGGCTAACTATAGGCATTGAGTGATGTCTGAAATCCTTTCTGCAACAAGATAAAAATAAAAAGGCAAACCAATAAAGTCGATTGGTTTACTCTTCGGTCTCCCTCCTACTTAAACCTGATAAGGTGTCCTCTGAGACTGAATAAAGGTAGGCATGGAGAGTCCATGGAGAGTCCAAGGGTGGTTATACTTCTCTGTTATCTTTTGGGTACTGGCCAGTCTAGTTTCTATTTCTCCCCCTCTGCCTCCTCTTCTCCATTGACCTATGTTCCTTCTTCTCTACTCCTACTGTTCCTTCGGCTCCTAATGGTCCACACCCAGCCACTTTCTTCTCTTCTCTCATCCTTCCTCCTGGATTTGTGTCTTTCCCTCCAAGCATCTGTTACTGAACAGAAATGAGCATCTCAAGATGAAAATTAACAACAAGAGTAGCAACAGCAACACAAACCCACACACAGAAAAACATGGCAAATCCAGAAAAGCATATTCTTGCCTTGTAGTTTATGCATCTGTGAATTCTGTTCCAAATGGAAATGGTTAGCATCAAGGGTCTAGAGTTTTCTTTGGGTCACATCCACACTCGCCTGCTGCAGGTGAGCCAGGGGGTAACAGTCACAATAAGGTATGCCAGTACAAACTGTAATGGCCAGCCATGTTTTACCAAATGATCCCCAGCATCAGAAATCTTCTGACATATCTGTGATTAAAGACTTATAATAACTTGCTTTTACCTCGTGGCATTACTATTGCAGTGAAACAGCAACAGTTGTTGCTGAGGAGGAGCTGAAAAACTCTAGTTTTTTTTTTTTTTTTTTTAAGTTGTGAATATATGTGAACTTAGGTATGAGAATTGCTCCTGAAAAGGAGCTTTCTGGCTGTTCTCACAACAGATGCATTAAGTCAGAAACATAATCCCTGAAAATCCTTTGCTGCCATTTCTGCTGGTTTCTTCTTATGTAGTGGTACAATTACTTTTCCACCAGTTTCTTTCCAGATAATTGAAAGATAGGTGGAAAATATTTTTCTAACAGTAAAAATTTGCTTCTAGGAGAAATTTTAATTTTTTAAAGCAAAGTATTATACGAGCATGGGGAATTCTGTATTCTAGCCCAAATACACAAGACTTTTTTTTCTCTGTTACTAAAATCATTAAGTAAACAAAAGAGAGCAAAATCTTGACTTGGTTTTACACGCTACCAGAAAACAAACACAAAAAGGATTTAATGATTTTCAGTTTCGGAGCAGTTTATACATAAAGCACAAACTAAGATTTGATCAAACTCTGAACAGAAGCGTTGAGTAACAATGTACATTCACTTACTTTTTTTGGTGCCTCTGGCCAGAAATGTTTACTTCCCCAAAACAAGACAATCAAAGTTAGGGCCAGGATACCGAAGACCAGTCCACAAATCTTAAGTGATTTACATATCTTGTTGGATTTAAATGCTTCTGCCTAAGCAAAGGACACGGAGAATAAAACAACACACAGTAACTCTCAAAATGGTAAGTTATAATTCAAAATCATCTTTGATTTCATTTTCTAATGGTCACACTGCAATACGATTAATCTGTGCAAGTATGCTTCTGCTCAAAAGGGAAAAAATATGCATCAACTTACATTTAGAATGTGACAGTCCTCACAGTTCTCTGGAGGATTCTTTGCCATGGTCTCTCAGCGCGCAGTACTTCTTTTTCTTTGAGAGGACTCTGAGACCACTGCTGAGGTGGAGTTGCAAGTGAGTCGGCTAACAGATGCCAGAGAAGAAGCTGAATTTATATGGCTCAAATATGTTGTACCAGAGCCGGAGGGAGACCAGGGAGCTCCTGTTCTGCAATTTGTTACATAGATATACCCATATATGTATATAACTTCTGTGCATAGAATTCCATCCAGAATGGCAAAGACAGAAGGTTATAATGAAAACTATTGTCCTGGGGGTTGGGTTGGAAGAGGACCAAGCCTAGGACACACTGAAATAATTTTTCACTATGACTTAAAATATCAGTGGCAAGACAGACTGCACACTCCAGTAATAAGCAAACAAAATACAAAAGCAGGACTGAAATTCTAATTTCAGTTCCATTCTATTCAACGACTACCTATTGCAGTGATATTAAATATCAGGCACTGTGCTTGGTGTCAGAGATTCAGAAATAAATGACACTCCCTCTTCTACTCTACAAAGCTCTGGATATGATTAAAAACAGGACTAAACTGGATAAAATACAGACTAGATGCTTTCTCTTTCTCTCTTTATCCACCTTTCTGATTGTTCCCTCTTAGTCACCTTTCCTGGGTCCTCTTCCTTGTCTGTTCCTTACTGTCGATATTCCTTGATGTCCTTTTCATTTTATTTCTCTTTGTCTGTTCTTAGCTGATCTCATCCACTCTTCCAGTTCAATGTATGAATGACATCCAAATTTGTACTTATAATCCAGTTCTATCTCTTTAATTTCAAAGCCATTCTAATATCTGTACCTGAGAGTACCTCGGGCATCTCTAACTCAACACGTCCCATATCATCCTAACTTTCTTTCAATGCCTACTTCCCCCAACTTGTTTTGTCCCTGTATTCCCTACCTTAGTTGATGGCACAATCTTCACTCACCTTACCAAATCAGAAACCTGAGATTTGCCCTATAGTTCTCTTTTTCAAATTCCCTTGACTAGTCAGTGCTTAAGGTCCACGTATTCTAAATCCTTACATTTTTCAAAGCCATTCTTTCCCATGTTCACTGCTACAGTCATAGTTTAGGTTGTCATTCTCTCAGACAAATGTGTCCAGCTAACCTGCTGGACATCTCCTCGTGGATACCCAACAGACGCCTCATATACCACAGGTCTCAAACAAGTTGTTTCTTCTTCCAAACTTGCTGTTTCCACTAAACGACAAGATTCTTAGTCTTTAATGGAAATCTCCAAATGATTCTTCTTTCTGTCATTCATCTCCATATCTCATCAATTATCCCGGTTGCTGTTAGGTGCCATCAACTTGATTCTGATTCGCAGTGACCCTGTGCACAACAACAAAAGTTTTTATGCTGACGTCTATGGTTGCAGCCACTGTGTCAGTCTGTCTTGTTGAGGGTTTTCCTCTTTTTCACTGACCCTCTGCTTTACCGAGCCTGATGTCCTTCTCCAGCCATAGATCCCTCCTGACAACATGCCCGAAACATGTAAGACACAATCTCGCCGTCTTTCCCTCCAAGAAGCACTCTGGTTGTACTTTTCGAATAGATTTGTTCTTTTGGCAATCCATGGCACATTCAATATTCTTCTCCCACACTACAATTCGAGGGCATCAGTTCTTCTACCTTCTTTATTCATTAAGCCCAGTCAGTTCCTCCTGTGAATGACCTTCCTAATCAGTTCTCTCCTCTGCATTCTCAGTTGCCACTACCTTGGTCGAGGGCTTCGTAGTTTGTTTTACTATTGCAGTAGCATCCTCACAGGTTTCTTTGTCTCCAATCCACTGCCTTCAAGGTGTTTTATTCCCTTCCACCCCCTGTGTCTACTCATTGTCTATAAAATCCAAGCTACTTATGGTGAGGTATTAGGTGTTTCATGGTCTGGAACCTGTCTCTGTCTCCAGATTCAATTTTGGATAATCTACAGAGATGGAGCCAACTGAGGCTCTCAATTGTCAGAGCAATAGAACATGGACATGTGACTTCATCTACATCCTGATGTTGTGTCAACATGTCTCAAAGGGAAATAGTTTTCTAATTGTTGGAAACATGACTATGCATGAAATTGATTACGCAAATTATGAAATATAAGTCAAGATTCTATTTGCTCTATAATTTTTTGGCTAAGACTAAAAAAGAGAAATAAGTCATGATTGTGGTCTCGTGGTGTAACCAGTGTTTACAGGGTCAGACGTTTGCCCTCAACAGTGTTGCTCACGCTACGCCCCTGATGCTTTTCTCATACTTTCTGCTGGATTGATACTGAAAACACTCTGCTTTTTCACATTACAGGGCACTGGCACATGCCATTCCTCTCGCCTGAATTCTTTTTCCTCTCTTGGACTACCTGGAAAATTCCCCCTTAGCTTTCAGAATGCAACCTAAATGTTACCTCCTCCTGGATGTTTTCCCTGGTCTCATCGCCACCACTTCATTGATTTAATCACTTTAATTTTGTATCTTGTCCATACTTCAACTGTTGTGTATATGATACTATTATAATTTGGTTTTATATATTTTCCTCCTTAATGGACTTTTAGATCCTTGAAAATATGCCTTCTTTGCCTAATAGGATTAAATTAAAATAGAAGTCAAAGCAATATGCTGTGGAAGCATAAAGTGAGGAATGATTAATTCTAATTCAGGAGGGCAGGGAAAATGTCACAAAGCACAAAGTATCTCAATAGGTTTTTTCATTCATTAACACGTATTTACTCAGTCTCCCCTATGTCATAAGCACTGTTATGGGAGCTGGATATATGCTCAGTAGTGGATGAGACAAACATATTTATGGCTTCATAGAGCTCAGAGTTCAGTTAGAGAGACAGACAATAACCTAAAAGAAAAAAATTCCCATAAATAAATAAAAAAATATAAATTCTGAAACGTACAAAGATGGAAAAGTGCAAGGTGTTGTGAAAGCACCTAACATGGATTAGGGTATCAGGGAAGGTCATACTGAGGTGATGCCTCTTAAGTTCAGCTGTGAATAATGAACAGGAATTAGCCAGTGAGCAGTAGGGAAAAGATTATTCCAGGTATACCCTGAAGAAAAGTGGTTGAAACGTTCAAAGAACAATAGAAACGTCAGTGTGGCTGTAATATAGTGAGTGAAGTTAAGATTGAAGAGGTCTTCAGAGACCATGTCATACAAGATTGTATCTTTTAGGACAGTTTTTAGCTGTATGTTAGAAAAACCAAGTTATGATGATTTAATCAGATAAGGATTGTATTTTTCTTACATAAAAAGAGTCTCAAAGTAAGCAGTGGAGTTCTGGTGTAATCATAAGTAACTATGATGCTGTCTTTCTGTTCCGTGATCCTTTGAACATGGCTTTCATCTTCATGCTTCCAAGATGGCCATTCCACCTTCAGGCAAGGGAAAGGAAGAAGAGCAAAAGGTAAAAGACATGTGCCAGCTGAGTTTGTTCCTTTCTATGAAGAAAGAAATAGCTTCCTCTGAAGCTGTATCCACTTAATTTGTTATCCAGAACTGGGGAGGTTTTCGTTTCAACTCAGCTTATTACTACTACTAACGGAACCTTGATTTTGTTATAGAAGGGGAAACATGTTGATCAGGCAACTTAAAGTTTCTGCCCCACGGGTCGTGATAAGGAGTTTGAAGTTCATTCTAAGAACAACGAGAATTCACTGAAGGGTTTTCGCTGACATGAGAAGAATGAACTGTAGTGGGCAATAATTTTAAAAGGGTAACTAATTAGAAGTAAATGCAAGAGATTATAGTGTCTAGGATTAGGGAAGTGGTAACAGAGAAGCAGACAGATGTAAGACACTGTTGGTGTAGTACATACTTGGTGATAGTTCAGATATAGAGAGTGAGAGACAGGGTGGATAAAAAATGACATAAATTTCTCATAGATTATTCTTTGAAAAGAAGGGACTCAAACAGATTTCAGTTTTTGCATTTAGGTGGAGAGCAGTTCCATTTACTGGAATTAGGAAGCACTGAGGAGGACCAGGTTTGAGGAAGGTGATGTGTATGGGTTTTGAATTGGGAGTTGAATTTGGGGTGCCTGTATAGAGTTGCTATGAGTTGGTATCGACTTGATGACAGTGGGTTTGGGGTTTGGGTATGAAGCTTCCAGAGGCACAGTGGTGTAGTAGTTAAGAGATCAACTGCTAAGCAAAAGGCTGGCAGCTCAAACCTTGGGAACCCCATGGATTCTACTTGATAGCAATGTTTTGTTTTTGAGTTAGGAAGCATCCAAGAGGTGACATCTAGTTGGCAGTTGGGCATATGTATCTGGAACTCAGAAGACAGGTCCTAGGGTGAAAAAATACATTTGGAAACCATTTACTTTAGGATGGTAGTCAAAACAATGGGAATTAATAACATGGTTTAGAGAGTGGAGAATAGGAAGAAATGAGTGCTTTTGACTGACTCCTGAGGGTTCTCCATAATTATTTGAAAATAATTCTTTTAGAATGGTTTTCATATAAAAAGATACATACTATGTACTCATAAAATAATCAAGCAATATAGAATGGATATGACTCAACGGCACTTGGCTTGGCAATATAGAAAAATGCAAAAAGGGGGGAAAGTTCCCTCCAGATCAGCACCACCCAAGAATAATTGTAACTGTGCCTTAATTTCATCATGTGAATAAAACAAAAAACCCAAACCCACAACCATCAAGTCAATTCTGACTCATGCTGATCCTATAGGACAGAGTAGAACTGCCCCTATAGGGTTTTCAAGGAGCACCTGGTGGATTCAAACTGCTAACCTTTTGGTTATCAGCCATAGCACTTAACCACTATACAACCAGGGTTCCTGAGAAGCTGTGATTGGATTTTTTGAACAGTTCCTCGGGCTGATACCAAAGCATCAATGCTGACTCATGTCAACCCTGTAAGAAAGAGCAGAAATAACCCATAGAGTTTCTAAGGAGCACCTAGCAGATTTGAACTGCTGACGCTTTGGTTAGCAGACATAGCCCTTAACCACCACATCACCAGGGGAGCCAAGGAGGATAAAGATAGTAGATATTGGTAAAATTGTTGAGATGATACAGTGAAGTAATCCATCTAAAGTGCTTGACAGATAGTATACACTCAGTACATCTGAACTGTTTTTACAACAAGATGGTGCCCAGCTACTTCTACTGACTGTTCTGACAGGAATCAAAATAGAGGGTCTTGGGCAGAGCTGGGGAAAATGTAGAACCAAACTCTAATTCACACAAAGAAGATCATACTTAATGATCTGACAGAGACTGGAGAAACATAAGAGCATGCCCCCCGGACACCCATCCAACTCAGTGCTGAAGTCATTCCTATAAGTTTCACCCTTCACCCAAAGATTAGACAGGCCCATAAAACAAAATGAGATTAAATGAACATACCAGCCCATGGGCAAGGACAAGAAGGAAGGAGGGGACAGGAAACCTGGCAATGGGGAACCCAGGTGTAGAAGGGGAGAGTGCTGACATGTCGTCAGGTTGGCAACCGATGTCACAAAACAATATGCATATTGATTGTTTAAAGAGACACTAATGTGCTCCGTAAACCTTCATCTAAAGTGCAATTAAAAAATGAGTTGTTTTATGGTTAGTGAGCACTAATGTGAGCATTACTTATATAGAATTAATAAACAAAAAAACATTTTATAAAAATACCACATGTTATTCTAGAAATATATAAATTTAAAAAATCACTTGAATCGAATGAAAGAAAAATAAAGTGAAAGTGAAGAAAATGAAAAACTTTAGATAAATGTATTACTTCTCCCACAAGGAACAGTAGTTTCTGAAAGATTATTTTAAAGTTAAGATCAAAGAATAGAAAAACATGAAGAGATGCAGTCACAATGTTTTTATATTCATGTTTCAATTTTTGATAGTGTTGACTGATTCCTTGGGAAGTGGTTAGAGCTTGGGTTCTGGAGATGACTGCCTGGGTTCACATCAGCTCTGCCACTTACTAGCTGTGTGAAGGTGGGCAAATTCTTTAATTTCGATGTACCTCAGTTTGCTCATCTCTAGAATGAGGGTTAAAACATATCTCCTATCTGAGTTGTCATGATGAGTAAATGAGTTAATATATGTAAAACACTCGGCATGGTGCCTGTAACATATGAGTTGTGGTCAAGGTGATTCCTACTCGTAGCACACTATACAGGGTTTTTAACGGCTACAGTCTTTTGGAAGTAGGTCAAGCCTGTCTTCCAAGGCTCTGCTGCATGGATTTGAACCGCCAGCATTTTAGTTAGTAGCCAAGCACTTAACTGTGTGTGCCACTCAGGGACTCCATAGTAAGCTATTATTATAAATACAAGGAAATGAGGAAATATGAGAAAATAAGCCCCCCTCCACTTACCGTCCCACTTCCTGATTGTTGTTATATTATTATTTTCATTTTCTCATAGTATATGACATTTACATTCTCTTTTCTACCTAGAATTCTTTAAATTGTTTAGTCTTGATTCTATATTTAAATGAATCCAATGCTTACCACTAGTCTTTTTATCACAGCTTTGTTATTCATGGATTTTTTTATTTGGACATATCTCTAGGTTGTCTAGTTTTATCATCTATTAGTTATTACTTTTTAAAGAAGGACTCATGGGTGTTGTATTCTTTGAGTTTTCGCATGCTTGAGAATACCTGTCAGTTTAAGGGTAAGATGAAAGCATATGAAATTCTTAGGTTACACTTTCATTCCCTCTGAACTTTGCAAAGATTACTTCACTGTCTTTCAGTATTGTGAGTTACAGTGGTCCTTTAGCCAAACCTTCTCCATTTATCCTTCTGCTGGCCGGTTTTCACTGTAGAAATTCCAGAGTTAGCAGTCAGGTGATGGAGGAGGAGGAGCTGGCAAGTGAGACTAAAGGACAGCGGCCAGAGAAATGGGAGAAAAACACCGAGGTGTTGCAAAAGCCAAAAGTGTGTTTGACAAAGAAGGTTGTGGCGAACTGTGCCAAATGTTTTTGCAAGGTCGAAAGGCTGTGATAAATAGGATTTGGGTGGAGATCATTGGAAAAACATTCTGGGCTGTGAGAATAGCACAGGCAAACTCATATAGGTATATGAGTATGTGTTTGGGGTTATGGAATGAATAATTCAGTATGGGTGGAGCACTGAATGCACAGGAGAGAGGAAGTTAGGATAGATCAAGTTACCCACATCCATTTTTTTCTCCCAGGCAGTCTCATTCTTTTCCTCCTGCCTTCCTACCTAGTTCTTCAACTGGATTAAAAAAAAAATCTGAGTTGTCTTTCTTTTGCTTCTTTAAGATCTTTCACAGTTCTCTATTTTTCCTTGAAACATAAGAAATTGGATTTTCAGTAGTGTCTCTTAATTGATTAATAAATTCAATAAACTTGAATTCCAATTGAGATTACTACAGTAAATGGCAGTATAGTGGGGTGACAAATACACCAAGCATCACTGCCTAGTGTGTGGCAAGTGCATCTTAGGGCAGAGAAGGTGCTTGGGAGCACAACAGAAACACTTAACCCAACTTTGTAAGGTTATAGGGAGAAGAAGGGCACTCAGAGGCCAATTCTGCGACAAAGTGATGAAGAAACAAAGACTTGCAAGATCAGTAGCTAGGAAAAGGTGTTGGGGGAGAAAGTATTCCAAGCAGAAAGGAAATCATGGACAAATGCTTGCAATGTGAAAGACGTTGGAATGTTTGAACAACTGGAATAGTTTTAGTGTAGTAGACTTGTTAACATTTTCTTTTCCATTATGAAAGAATTACATTCTCACTGGTATATAACCTATCAAAAGTAGGAAGTAAAAACTTGAAGTTGTTCTCCACTCACATAAATCTCCAGGATTAATTAACTACTGTTAACAGCTGAGCATGGGTGTTTTCAGATCCTTTACTATTCACAGAAAAGCATACACTTAAATGTATGTGTATGTGTTTATAGTTCAAAAAAATATTTTATTGTGTTTTAAGTTAAGTGAAAGTTTACTTAACAAATTTGGTTTCTATTTAACAATTTTTATGAGACTTGTTCTATGACCATTTTTCATAATTTGTTTACATTCTCTTTATTTCCATTCTTTTATTCTGTTTCCATTAATCTAGTTTCCTTGCCTCTCCTTATCTTCTCATCTTTGTTTTAGGGTAAATACTGACCATTTGGTCTTACATAGTTGATTAGTGTAAGAGGGCACAGTATTCAAGGGTGATGTTGTTTATTTTATAACTCTGGTGGTATAGTGAGTTAAGTGCTACAGCTGCTAACTAGAAGGTCAGCAGTTCCAATCCACCAGGCACTCCTTGGAAACTTTGGGGCAGTTCTACTGTCTATAGGGTTGCTAAGAGCTGGAATCAACTCAACAGCAGTGGGTTTATTATGATGATGAAAGGTTTCCACTCAGAGTGGCTTCAGTTCCAAGTTCAAAGGATATCTTTGGGTTATAGTCTTGGGAGTTCCTCAAGTCTCTAGAGGTTCCAGTAAGTCTAGTCCTTTTTAGGAATTTGAGTTTTCTTCTACCTTTTTCTCTCATTCTAACAGGGATCTTCTATTGTGTCCCTGATCAGAACAGCCGGTAGTGGTAGTGGCCACCATCTAGTTCTGGCCTTGGGAGAGAAGAGGCTGCAGTTCTTGTAGGTCATTAGCCCTGTGAATTAACTTCTTCCCTGAGCCTTCAGTTTCCTTCACTCTCCTTTGCTCCCAATGGGAAGAGACCCGTAGTTGTATCTTAGATAGTCACTCTCAGGCTTTTAGGACCCCATGTGCTGCTCACCAATCTAGGATGTAAAACACAGTCTTTATGAACTATGTTATGCCAGTTGACCTAGCTGTCCCCTGAGATTACGGGCCTGAGCCTTCAAATGCAATTACTGACTCCCACAAGATTATTGGATATGTCTAGGAGGTTAACTTAACTGTGACTCCTATAACCTAACTAACTACTGCCATCAAGTCAGTTCTGACTCATATTGACCTCATAGAGTTTCTGAGGCTCTAAATCTCTATGGAAGCAGAGTGCCACACATTTCTCCCACAGAACTGCTGGTGGCTTCAAACCACTGACCTTTTGGTTAGCAGTATATTGTTTATGTGCTTTATTGTATATATGAATATATATGCAGCACACATAGCCATGTATACACACATATCTGTAGGTACACTTGTACATGCATGCTCTTATACTTACATGTGACCCTAAATCTGAAAGTTAAGAAACCAAACCCCATGAGGCAGCCTCAGTAGCTACTCTTTTATGAAAAAAATCTTTGCAAATATGTCTATCACACAAATTTTGGCAATTGTACAATTTTTGCAGGTGTACAAATTATTCGCTGCAATTACAACGATCAGCTGTGCAATCCTACCTTTAATGAATGTGATATTTCCATCATTGTTTACTCTTCTTTCTGCCCCCTCCTTCTTGCTACCTGGTAATTACTAATAAACTTTATTCTCTATGCATTTGCCTTTTCTTATCTTTTTATGTAAATGGGGTCATAGAATGCTTGTGTTTTTGTGATTGACTTATTTCACTCAGCATAATGTTTTCTAGCTCCATCCAGGTGGTCACATGTGTTGAGACCATTGGTGTGATTCACACAGGACACCACTTGCTGATCTGATTGACACAAGACACCACTTTCTGGTGTGATTTACACGGGACATCCATTTACTGGTGTGATATATGTGAGGGGCCGAGGTTGCAAAAAATCACACTGACAACAAACCTTTTGTTTGCTGTGGGTGGAAAAGGGATGGCCTCCTTTGAGTAGAGACTGACACAAGTTTGTTTGACCTACCAAGTTTTCTGCTGGGAAAGTGAGAAAAAGCGTCTTATCAGTGTTCCTTACTTCAAAAGAAGAAGTGGTATTCCCAGAGGGATGAGAAAGTCCTTGAACTATTCTCAGCGAATGTTGTTTTCAGCAAGTACTGTTTCTCAGTACACTGAGACAACCTTGTCTCGAGGGCTTTTGCCATTCTCAAGACAAGTCCCTATCTTGACAAAGATCAGATTAGGGTAAGCAGAATTTTACAGTTTTTCCATACATGCACATCCCCGCATGAGACTTCATTTTTCCTACTGACTAATATTCCATTGCATCATATTTTGTTTATTCATTCATTTGTTGATGGGCATTTAGAGTGTTTCCACCTTTTGGTTGTTGTAAATAGTGCTGTAATGATCATTGGTGTACAGGTCTTTATTTGAGTCTCTGCTTTTAAGTCTTTTGGTTATAAACCTAGGATTGGAATTACTGGGCCATATGATGGTTCTGGAAACTCTGGTGGCATTGTAGTTAAGAACTACAGCTGCTAAACCAAAAGGTTGGCAGTTTGAATCCACCAGGTGCTCCTCGGAAACTACTCTATGGGGCAGGTCTATTCAATATGATAGGATTGCTGTGAGTTGGAATCCACTCAAGGGGCATTTTTTTTTTTCTTTTTTCATGGTTGCTCTATTTTTAGTTTTTTAAGGAACTGCCACACTGTTTTCACAATGGCTGTTCCCGTTTTGAATTCCCATCAGCGATGAGTAAGAGTTCTAACCTCTCCATATTCTTGCCAGCATTTGCTATTTTCAGTTTTATTTTTAAATCTTAGTTGTACTAGTGGGAGTGACTTTGTATCTCTTGCATCTCTCTGATGGCTGTTGGTGCTGAGCATGTTTTTCATGTGTTTGGCAGCTATCTGAACATTTGAATGTCCTCTTTGGTGAAATGACTATTCAAGTCCTTTGCCTGTATTATGATTGAGTTATTTGTCTTTTTGTTGCTAAGTTGTCAACATTCTATATATTTCGGTTACTAGATTCTTGTTGGATATAGAATTTCCAAAGACATTGTCACAGTCAGTAGCTTGTCTTTTTCACTTTTTTTGATAAAGTCTTTCAATGAACAAAGGTTTTTAATTTTTATGAGGTCCGTTTATTTATTTTGTCTTTTCCTGGTTGAGGTTTTGCTGTTATATTAGCTAATTCATTGTTAAAAGCTAGCCCTGATGGGGTTGCCCCTCCTTTTCTTCTAAGAATTTTATGGTTTTAGTTTTCTTGTTTAGGTTCTTAACCCATTTTGTGTTTGTTTTTGTGTATGATGTGAGGCATGGGTCCTTTTTTATTTTTCTTCACGTAGAAATATGATTTTCCCAGAAGTATTTGTTGAAGAGATTCTTCCTTCCCCATTAAATGGATTTAGCAAGCTTGTTGAAAAAAAAAAAAAATCAATTGACCATATATTTGTGGGTTTGTTTCTGGACTCTTAATTCTATTCCATTGGTCTATGTGTCTATTTAACAGTACCAGGCTATTTTAATTACTGTAGCTGTATAGAATGCTTTAAAATCGGGAAGTGTAAGTCATACTACTTTGTTCTCTATTAACGCTGCTTTAGCTATTTAGGGTCTCTCACCATTCCATATAAAACCCTGGTGGATGATGCTTAAGTTCTACATCTGCTAATCAAAAGGTTAGTAATTAAAATCTGCCAGGCCCTCCTTGGAAGGACTATAGGGCAACTGTACTCTGCTCTATAGGGTCGCTATCAGTAGAAATCTACTTAGCACTGGTTTTTTTTTTTTTTTGGTTTGGCCATTCCATATAAAGCTGAGGATTGGTTTTTCTATTTCTGTAAAGAAGCCTGATGGAATTTTAGCCAACACTGAGTTGAATCTATAGACCGCTTTGGGTAGTACTGACATCTTCCAGCCATGAACATGGAATATCCTTCTATTTATTTAAGTCTTCTTTAATCTCTTTTCAACAGTATTTAATAGTTTCCACTGTATAAGTTCTTAGCGTCTCTGGTTAGATTTGTTCCAAGCTATTTTACTCTCTTAGATGCTATTTAAATGGAATTGTTTCCTTAATTTTCCTTTCAGAGTTCTCCTTGCTGGTATGTAGAAATCTCGCTGATTTTTGTTTGTTGTTTGTTAGCTATGTACTCTGCAATTTTTTGAAATTCCTCTATTATCTCTATAAGTTTTCTTGTGCACTCTTTGGAGTTTTCTATAAATAGGATGGTGCCATCCATGAATAGAGACAACTTTACTTCTTTTCCAGTTTGTATATCTTTTATTTCTTTTTCTCATCTTGTTCTCTCACCAGGACTTCTAATACAATACTGAATGGAAGTGGTGAGAGTGGGCACCCTTGTCTTGTTCGTAATTTAAAGGGGAAAGTTCTTGGTGTTGGATTTTTTCAAGTGCTTTTTCTGCAATCACAGAAATGACCATGTGATTCTTTTCCTTTGTTCTGTCGATATAACATGTAACATTGATTGATTTTCTAATGGTGAACTATCCATACCTGGATAACAGCCCACATGACTATAGTATATGAGCCTTTTAACATGCTGTAGGATTGTGAGGATTTTTTGTATCTATATTCATAAAAGATATTGGCCTGTAGTTTTCTTGTGGTGTCTTTGTCTAGTTTTGGTATCAGGGTTGTGTTTGCTTCCTTCTCTATCTTTTGGAAGACTTTAAATAGTATGGTATAAATTCTGTAAATGTTTGGTAGAAATCCACAGTGAAACTATCTGGTCCAGAATATTTTTTAGTCACCGATTCCATCTCTTCACTTGTTTTGGGTCTGTTGAGCCTTTATGTTTCCTCCTGAGTCTGTTCGGGTAGATTGAGTATTTCTAAGAGTTAGTTTCTTGCATCTAGTTTATTGCCAAACAGTATTTGTGATGGATTGAATCGTGTCCCCCCAAAAATACGTGTAGCCATGTGGCTGAGCCATGATTCCCAGTATCGTGACTGTCCTCCATTTTGTGGTTTTCCTATGCTGTATGTTAAAGATTAAGATGGGACTGTAAATCCCTTTATAAGATCACCTCCCTGCTCCACTGTAAAGGGAGTTTCCCCGGGGTATGGCTTGTCCCATCCTTAATCCTTTCATCCTGCAAGAGATAAAAGGAAAGAGAAGCAAGCAGAGATTTGGGAACCACGTACCATCAAGAAAGCAGCACTGGGAAAAAGGCATGTCCTTCAGACCTGAGGTTCCTGTGCCAAGATGCTCCCTGAACAAAGACTGATGCAGTGCTGGACTTCCTCCCGAGCTGAAAAGGGGGAAAGCCTTCCCCTGGAGCGGACACCCTGAATATGAACTTGCAGCCTACCAGACTATGTAGGAATAAATTTTCCTTTGTTAAAGCCATCCGCTCTGTGGTATTTCTGTTAGAGCAGCCCTAGCTGACTCAAACAGTATTCTTTCATGATTTTTTTTCTCATTGTTCTTCAGATGAAGGTTTATAGAACAAACTAGATTCTCATTAAGCAATTAGTACATGTATTGTTTTATGACACTGTTGACCAACTTCATGGCGTGTTAATACTCTCCCTTCTCAATCTTGAGTTCTTGTCATGGACTGAATTTTGTCTTCCAAAAACATGTGTAGCCCTTTGGCTGTTCCATAATTTCCAATATTGTGTGGTTGTCTCCTATTTTGTGATTGTTTTGGTTTGCATTTCTCTAAAGACTCATAGCTTGTGGTCACAAGCATTTCCTCATGTGTCTGTTAGCCACTTGAATGTCTTCTTCAGTGAAGTGTCTGTTCATTTCCTTTGCCAATTTTTTAATTGGATTGTCTTTTTGCTGTAGAGGTGTTGGATTTTCTTGTAGATTTTAGAGATTAGATCTTTGTCAGATTTGTAATAGCCAATATTTTTCCCCCAGTCAGTAGGTTCCCTTTTTACTCTTTTGGTGAAGTTTTTTGATGAGCCTAAGTGTGTAATTTGTAAAAGATTCCAGTTATCTGTCCGGTGCTTGTATGTTGTTAGCTATGGCTTGTATCCTGTTAATGCTGTATGTAGGGCCTCTAATGTTGATCCTATTTTGTCTTCTATTATCTTTATAGTTTTTGGTTTTATATTTAGATCTTTGATCCATTTTGAATTAGTTTTTGTGTATGCTGTGAGGTATAGATACTGTTTCATTTTTTTGCACACCGACATCCAGTTTTTCCAGCAGCATTTGTTAAAAAGACTGTTTTCCCCATTTGATGGGTTTGGGGCCTTTGTCAAAGATCAGGTGATTATAGTTGGATGGATTCACATCTGGGTTCTCAGTTTTGTTTCATTGGTAAATGTATCTGTCATTGTACTAGTACCAGCCTGTTCTGACTACCGTAGTTATAGTCAGGTAGTATGAGTCCTCCTATTTTCCTCTTCTTCTTCAATAATTCTTAACCTATCTGTCACTTCTTCTTATGGCTAAGATTGTGTGTAAACTTGGCTGGGCCATGATTTTTAGTGTTTATAGGGTAGGATCTGCCATGAGTCAATCAGTTGAAAGGGAATTTACTTGGCGATGTAACCTGCATTCAAATACCAGTGAATGTTCTGGCTTTTGCCCTCTCTGGAATACTGCAGCTGTCTCCTCTTCATTCTAACAACAATGGGGACTTATTGAAGAATTTTGAGTTCTTGAGACATGAGCTAGCAACTTATCTGCCAATCTTGGGATCTGTTGATTTTCACAGCCTGTGTGCATGAGTCCTGCTCTCCTACCTGCTGATCTTGAGTCACCAGCCCTTGTAGCTATGTGAAGTCAGTAAAAGCTTCTGTTCTGATCCACAGACTTGGGGAAGTGCCAGCCTCTACAGTCGTGTGAGCTGCTTCCTTGATACCAGTCTCTCCATATGTACATATTTATATACTTTACTGGTTTTGCTTCTCTAGAGAACCCAGCCTAAGACATCATTACAGTTAATGATTAGTTTTTCCATCTCTATAAAGACTGTTGTTGGTATTTGGATTGGAATTGCATTGCATTTGTGGATTGCTTTGGGTCAAAATGTCATTTTCATAATCTTGAGTCTACCTGTCCATGAGCGTGGTAAGTTTTTCTATTTATGTAGATCTCTAATCGTTTCTTGCAGTAGTATTTTGTAGTTTTCTTTGTATAGGTCTTTGGATGAATTTATTTTTAAGTATTTTATTGTTTTAGAAGCTATTATAGATGGCATCGATTTCCTCATTTTCTTTGTGTCAATCTCTTTATTGGTGTACAGGAGTCCAACTGACATTTGTATATTTATCTTGCGACCTGCTACTCCGCTGAACCTTTCTGTTAGTTCTAGTGGTTTACTCATGGAATCTTTGAGTTTTATACGTATAGTATATCATCCTCAAATAAGGAGATTTTAGCTTCTTCATTGCCACTTTGGATGCCTTTTATTTCTTTTCCTTGCCTTACTGCTCTGCCATGATTTTCAGCACAATGTTCAATAGCAGTAGTGATAAAGGTCATTTGTGAATAGTTCCTGTTTTCAAGGGGAATGTATTCAGCCTCTCTCCATTAGGAATAATGTTGGCTGTTGATTTTGTATACATGCCCTTTATCAAGAAACCCTGGTGATGTAGTGGTTAAGTGCTACAGCTGCTAACTGAAAGTTTAGCAGTCTAAATCCACCAGGCACTCCTTGGAAACTCCACGGGGAAGTTCTGCTTTGTCTACGGGGTTACTATGAGTTGGAATAAGTTCGATGGCAGTTGATTGTATCAATTGCCCTTTATTATGTTGAGTTTCCTTTCTATACCTATTTTATTGAGAGTTTTTATCAGGAATGTGTGTAGAATTTTATTGAATGCCTTTTCTGCATTGATTGGGATGACCATGTGATTCTTTTATTTTATTTATGTGGTGAATTATGTTGATTGATTTGCTAATGTTGAACCATCCTTGCATTGCTGGTATTAATCCCAGTTGGCTGAGGTACATTTTTTTTAAAGATATGATGCTGAATTCTATTGGCTAGAATTTTGTTCAGAATTTTTACATCTATATTCATGACAAATATTATTCTATAATTTTGTTTTTTGTGGTGACTTTGTCCCATTTTTTTTTTAGGGTTATGCTGGTTTCACAGAATGAATTTGAAGTAACCCTTCCTTTTCTATGTTTTGAAGCAGCATGAATGGTACTGTTGTGAGCTCTACTCTGAATGTTTGGTAGAATTCTTCAGTGAAGCTTTCTGGGCCAGAGCATTATTATTTTTTCTTTTTAATTGTCCTTTAAGTGAAAGCTTACAGTTCAAGGTAGTTTCTCACACAAAAATTTATACACGCATTGTTATGTGACTCCAGTTGCTCTCCCTCTAATGTGACAATGTACTCCTCCTTTTTACCCCATATTTCCTGTGTCCATCCAAGCAGCTCCTTTCCCCTTCTGAGAACCTTGTTTTTCTTCTGCACCATCAGGAACCCTGTGCTTTTTTTCTGTCAGGGGAGTCACCAGCAGTAGCCTGGTACCACCTAGTTCTTCTTGTCTGAAGTTGATGGAATCTCCAGTTTATGTGGTCTTTTCTCTCTTAGGCTCATATTTTCCCTGTGTCTTGGTGTTCTTCACTCTCTTTTGTTTCAGATGGGTTGTTACAAATTGATGAATCTTAGATGGCTGTTTGCTAGCTTTTAAGACCTCAGACAGGATTCAGAACATTTTCTTAATAAACTTTGTTATGCCAGTTGACCTTGATGCTCCATGAAAAAATGGTCCCAAGAATGCTGTCCCTGCAACTCTTTCCCTCAAAGTGTTTGGCTGTACTCAGGAAACATCTTAGCTTTTGGTTTAGTACTATTGTGCTGACTTTTCTTGTATTGTGTGTTGCTTGTTACTTCCCCTAAAATAATTTTTTTTATTGTGATTAAGTAAAAGTGTACGATCCAAATCAATTTTGCATGCCTGCCTATCTGCAGCTCCTTCTGCTCTCCTTGCCCACTGACAGCACACTCCTCCTTTTCATTCCATACTTCTAGTAACCTCTTAACAAGCTCCTGTCCCCTCCTCTCCATGTTCTTCTCTCCCATCTAGAAAAAAACAGTAGGACAGCCTCCTGTAAATACATATAACCATAAAGTACCCACACCATATAATTATACTGTGTCTCTGAGCCCAGTCCATTCTTGTCTGAAGAGCTGACCTCAGTAATGGTTTCCAGTCAGGGCCAGCAGTGTGTTTAGGGGCTGTGTTCCCATGGAACCCTCCAGAGCATTGGATCATCAATTCTGGTCTTTTAGTAGAGTTTTTGAGTGGCACACCTCTTTTTCTTTTGTTGCCACAGGGACTCTACATTCTGTGCCCCACCCAAGCTGTCTTTGGCGGTGGCCAGGCACCATCTGGTTCTTCTGGTCACATGTTGATACGGTCTCTCATTCACATGGGTCCTTCTGTCTATTGGGCTCTTTTTTTGTCATGTCTTTGTTGTTCTCGGTCATCATCTATTCTGGATGAGTTGGGACCATTTGATTTACCTCAGTTGACAGCTTGCTAGCTTTTAAGACCCTAGATGCACTCAGCAGTATGGGGTGCAGAAGACTGTCAGCAATAGGCTAGTTGTGCCAAGTGGCCTCTATGTCCCCCACAAGTGTTGTCCCCAGACCCCTGCTCCTGCTACTCTATCCTTGCAATATTGGGTTGAGATTAGAAAAACTTTCAGAACACCCTCCACATTTCTCAAGCTGAAAGAGCTGAAGAAAAAAGTCAAGCCTTAAGTTGCAATAGTGAAGGATTCTACAGGGAAAATATTAAATGACTCAGGAAGTATCCAGAGAAGATGGAAGGAATACCCAGAGTCATTATACCAGAAAGAATTAGTCATCATTCAACTATCCAATGAGATAACATATGATTAGGAATCGATGGTACGGAAGGAAGAAGTCAAAGCTGCATTGAAGGCTGTGGCTCCAGAAATTGATAGAATACCAATAAGATGTTGCAAAAATGGATGCAGTGCTGGAAGTGTTCACTCATCTATGCCAAGAAATTTGGAGAACAACTACCTGGCCAACTGACTGGAAGAGATCCATATTTAAGCCTATTCCCAAGAAACGTGATCCAAATGAATGCAGAAATTATTAAACAATATCATTACTGTCATAAGTAAAATTTTGCTAGAGATCATTCAAAAGCAACTGCAACAGTATATTGACAGGGAGCTTCCAGAAATTCAAGTTGGATTCAGAAGAGGATGTGGAACCATGGATATCACTGCTGATGTCAAACGGATCTTGGCTGAAAGCAGGATACCAGAAGGATTTTCACCTGTGTTTTGTTGACTATGCAAGGGCATTGGAATATGTGGATCATAATAAATTATGGATAACATTGCAGAGAATGGGAATTACAGAACACTTAACTGTGTTCATGAGGAATCTCTGTATGGATCAATAGGCAGTTGTTCAAACCAAACAAGAAGATGCTGAATGGTAGGAAAAGTATGTGTCAGGGTTGTATCCTTTCACTGTGCTTATTGCATCTGTGTGGTTAGCAAATAATCCAAGAAGTCGGACTATATGAGGAAGAATGGGACAACAGGATTGGAAGAAGAGTCGTAACAACGTAGTTAACACACCCTTGCTTGCTGAAAGTGAAGAAAACTTAAAACACTGAAGTTCAAAGCCCATAGACTTCAGTATGGATTACACCTCAACATAAAGAAAAAAAAATACTGGAACATTATGCAACATCATGATGAACAGAGAAAAGATTGAAGTTGTCAAGAATTTCTTTTTACTTGGATCTGCAATTGACGGACCTGAAAGCAGAAGTCAAGAAATCAAAGACACATTTCATTCGACAAATTGGCTGCAGCAACCCTCTTTAAAGTGTTGGAAAGCAAAGATGTCACCTTGAAGAATAAAGTGTGCCCCACCCAAGCCATAGTGTTTTCAATTGTGTCATATGCACGCGACAGCTAGACAATTAACAAGGAAGATGAAAGAAGAATTGACATCTTTGGACTGTGGTGTTGGAGAAGAATATTGAACGAACCATGGACTGCCAAAAGAACACACAGAGCTGTCCTGGAAGAATTACAACCTGAGTACTCCTTAGAAGCAAGGATGGAGAGACTGTGTCTTACATACTTTGGACATGTTGTCAGGCGGGATCAGCCCCTGAAGATGGACCTTACGCTTGGTAACGTAGAGGGTCAGTGAGAAGAGAAGAGAATGTGATGGATTTTGACATGGTGCGCATAGCAATGATTGTGGGGATGGAGAAGGACCAGTTAGTGTTTTGTTCTGTTGCGCTATGAGTCAGAACTGACTAATGGCACCTAACGACAACAACATTTACTTAGCAAATGCCTCCTTTTCTGCCTTTCCACCCTTGTAACCATCAAAGTATGTTTTCTTCTGTGTTTAAACCTTTTCTCGTGTTCTTATAAAAGTGGTCTCACACAACATTTGTCCTTTTGCAACTAATTTCACTCAGCGTGATACCTTCCACATTGATCCGTGGATTGAATTGTGTTCCCTAAAAAATATGTAGCAGTTTGGCTGGACCATAATTCCTGGTATTGTGTGATGTTTCTCCATGTTGGAATTCCTGCCTCTATGATGGTAATGAGGGTAGATGGGCGCTGTTGTGTTAGTGGGGCAGGATTTAATGTACGGGACTGTTTTGTGCCTTGAGGCAATCTCCTGGGGCTATAAAGGAAAGGGATACACCCTGAAATTTGGGAACCTCATACCATCAAGGAAGAAAGCAGTGTCAGGAGCACAGTACCTCCTTTGGAAAGGATAGGAGTCTGCTCCTCAGAAGTTTCCAGTCCATGGGAAGATTGACAACAAGGACCTTCTTCCAGTGCTGGCAGAGAAAGCCTTCCTGTGGAACTGACACCCTGAAGCTGAATTTTTAGCTTACTGGACTGTGACAAATAAAGTTTTCTCTTTCTAAAGTCATCCACTTATGGTATTTCTGCTAAAGCAGCATTAGATAACTAAAGCATCCATGTTATGAGGTGTTTCACAGATTCATTGCTCTTTATCATTGCAGTGTATACCATTTTGTGAATATACCAGAGTTTATCCATTTATCCACTGATAGGCACCTAGGTTGTTTTCATTTTTTTGGTATTGTTTGCAGTGCTACAATGAACATGAGTGTACATATCTACTGATTCACGTGATGACTCTTACTTCTCTAGGATATAGTCCAAGGAGTACTGAATCGTATTGTACTTGTATTTCTTGCTTTTGAAAGAAGCATCAGGTCCATTTTCAAACGAGCTATAACATTTTACATTCCCACCAGCAACACATAAGTGTTTCAGTCTCCCTATAGCCTCTTCAACATTTATTATTCTGTGTTTTTTGGATTGATGGTAGCTTTGTTAGGGTGAGAAGGTATCTCACTGTAGATTTAATTTACCTAAAACATATATTTAGGGAAGAGCTTCTTTCAAAATTTCATGTAATTTTGGTTTAGTTTTTATGAAGCCTTTAAATTTCTCTTTATTTTCAAAAGTCTTAATTTCATCATTATATTTGATAGACAATTTTGCAGGATAAATAATTCTAGAATGGAAGTTTTTCTCATTCAGGGCTTTGAATGTGTCTCCCCACTGCTTTCTAGCCAGCATTGTTTCAGCAGAAAAGTCAGATGAAAGTCTACAGGGTTTCCCTCGGAATGTTAGTTTTGATTTGAGCCCTGCTGTCTTCAGAAGCATCTGTTTTGTGTTTTAGCTTATTAAGCTTAATTATAATATACCTTGGTGTCCTTTTTGGATCTAACTTTTGCAGTGTTTGATAAACATCTTGGATACCTATGTTCTTTTTGCTCATAATCTCAAGAAAGTTTTCTATCAACATCTCTACAGCAATACTCTATGTTGTCATTAATCCTCCCTTGTCAGGAACTCCAATTAAATGTAAATTATTTCTCTTCATGGAGTCCCACATGTTTCTTAATGGTTCTTCATTTTTCTTATTTCTTTTCCCTGATTTCACCTCATAAATTCTGGCGTTAGTTACTTTGTCTTCTAGGTAACTGATTCTAACTTTCATATGTTCAGTCCTAGTCTTTTGGCTTTGGATAGAATTATCCAATTCTGTAATTTTGTTATTAATCTGATGTATTTCAGGTCATTGATGTTCTAGCATTTCAAACAGTTTACCAAATTTTTCATTTTCTTCTATTGCATTTTGTTTAATCTCTAGGAGGGTTTTATATATAACTCTTCTGTATTCAACCTCTGTTAGATTCAGACAGGCTTCTTCATCTAGGAAATTGTTTGAATCTTTATTTAGGGAATTTTCGGGAACATTTGAAGGCTTTTGTAGATTTAATTTACATCTCTCTGATGGCTAATTGTAGTGAGCATTTCTTCCTGTATCTGTTAGCTGTCTGAATGTCCTCTTTTGTGAAATGCCTGTTCATATCCCTGGCCCATTTTTTACTTGTATGTCTTTTTGTTGTTGAGGGTTTGTAATATCTTATAGACTGTATACATTAGACCCTGACCAGATTTGTCATAGTGAAAAAATTTTCCCCAGTCTGTATTTTGTCTTTTTTACATTTTTGGTGAAGTTTTCCGATGAGCAAAAGTGTTTCTCAGAGCTACCATTTATCTATTTTCTCTTCCGGTGTTAGTCATGTTTTGTGTTCTTTTTATTGCATGTGTTAGGGCTCCTAGTGTTGTTTCTACTTTTTCTCTCATGATCTTGATCATTTTAGATTTTTGTATTTAGGCTTTTGATGCAGTTTTAGTTAATTTTTTGTGCATAGTGTAAGGCATGATTCTTTCCCTTTTTATTGTGAATTAAGAACAATTTTACAGTTTATATCATGTTGCCGTATAACACTGAGAACTTTCACCTCTATTCTAGCTGCCTTCGTACCCCTCCTCGCTTTTGTTCGGAACTTCCTATGACTTTTTGATAAAGGTCTGGCCCTCCTCATCCAACCAACTCAGCTCCAGCAAAGTGTCCCTCAGACAACTCCATGTACATATTTAAAGGTTTGTTTGCCTCCAGTATCACTGCATGTCTTGTATGGTTCCAGTCTTTGTCTGAGAGCTGGCCCTGGTGCTGGGTACAGTTTGGGGTCTGAGAGACTGGACACCTTGCTCCCAGTGTGCCCTGGTTCAGAAGGGCCATCAAATGTGGTCTTTTGGTAGAGTTCTAGCTCTGCCCTCTACTCTATCACTTTTTGTGTCCAGAGCTCCATTCTGTGTACTCCATCCAGGCTGTCAATAGTGGTGGCTGGGCACCATATTGAGGCATGGTTCTAGTTTCATTTTTTTGCAGGTGGACGTATCCGATTATGCCAGCTGCATTTGTTAAACATACTGTCTTTTCCCCAGTTAATGGACCTTGGGCCTTTGTCAAATATTGGCTTCTCACAGGTGGAAGATGTTAAATCTGGCTTCTCAATTCTGTTCCTTTGGTCTATGTGTCTGTTTTTGTACCAATACTAGGTTGTTTTGACAGCCATGGCAGTATACTAAGTTCTAAAATCAGGTAGTGTGAAGCCTCCCACTGTTTTTCTTCTTTTTCAGTAGTGCTTTATTTGTCCAGAGCCTCATTCCTTCCCATAGAAAGCTGGTGATTTGTCTTCCCACGGCATTAGAAATGTCATTCAAATTTGGTACAGGATTGCATTGTATCTGTAGAAAGGTTTGGGTACAACTAACATTTTCAAAATGTTGAGTCTTCCTGTCCATGAACAAGGGGTATTCCTCCACTTACGTGGGATTCTTTTGGTTTCTTGCAGCAGTGTCTTGCAGTTTTCTTTGTATAGGTCTTTTTTATCTCTGGTTAGATGTATTCCCAAGTATTATATCTTCTTTTTTTTATTTTATCTTCTTGGGGCTATCGTAAATGGTATTGATTTGGTGATTTCCTCTTTGAAGTTCTCTTTGTTGGTATAGAAAAATCTAACTGATTTATGTGTTTATCTTGCATCCTGATACTTTGCTGAAATCTTCTACTAGTTCCAGTAGTTTTCTTGTGGATTCTTTGGTGGGGTCATTTGTATGAGATCATATCCTCTTCAAATAGTAATACTTTTACTTCTTCCTTACCAATCTGGATACTCTTTATTTCTTGTTCTACCCTAATTTCTCTAGGTAGGGCCTCCAGCATGATATTGAATAAGAGTGATGATACAGGGCATCATGTTCTCAATGTAAATGCTTCCAGACTCTCTCATGTTGGCTGTTGACTTTGTATAAATGCACTTTGACTTGCTGAGGAATTTCCTTCCTCTTCCTATTTTGCTGAGTTTATTTATTATCAGTAACGGGTGTTGGACTTTGTCAAATGCCTTCCTTGAATTAATTGATAATGTCACGTGGTTCTTTTTTTTATTTGTGTGGCAGATTACCCTGATTCCTTTTCTCATGCTGAAGCATCCAAGGGCTTTTTTTTTTTTTTCTTATGTTGGCAGTTTTTTAAACTATGTTTTCAATTTCTTTTATTATAGGTCTATTCAGATTTTCAACTTCAATTTGTGTTAGTTTGGTTAGGTTGTGTGTTTCTAGAAATTTTCCAATTTCCATTAGTTTTCCAAATTTGTTGGAGTGAAGTTATTCATACTACTCTGTTATGACCTTTTTTATTTCAGTTAGACCTGTTGTAATGTCCCCCATTTCAAATCTTGTTTAGGTTATTTGCACGCTCTCCTGTTTTTCTGTTGTCAGTTTGACCAGTGGTTTGTCAATTTTGATGATCCTTTCAAAGAACTAACTTCTGGTTTTGCTGATTCTTTCTACTGTTTTTTAATTCTCTATTTCATTCATCTGTGCTCTGATCTCTATTATTTCCCTTCTTCTGGTGGCTCTGGGATTCTTTTGCTGTTCTTTATTATTTGCTGGAGTTGTGTCACTAATATTTTGATTTTGTTTGTTTTGATGTGTGTATCTATTGCTATAAACTGACCTGTAAGCACCGCCTTTGCTGTGTCTCGGAGCTTTGGGTATGACGTATTTTCATTCTTGTTTGATTCTGAATTTCTGTTTTTATTCCTACTTTGATTTCTTTTTCTGTTACTTAGTGGTTTTTAAGCAGGGTGCAGTTCAGTTTTCATGTAATTGATTTTTTTCCCCTGCTCTGCTTGTTGTTAATCTCTACTTTGATGATGTTGTGGTCAGAAAAGACACTTTGTATTATTTCAATATTTTGAATTTTGTTGAAAGTTGCTCTGTAGCTTGTGATATATTCTGGAGAATGTTCCATGTGCTTTGGAAAAGAATGTGTACTTTGATGACGTTGGATGGAATTTTCTACATATGTCTATGAGTTGAAGTTACCTGTTGCCTGTAGATCTTGTGTGTCTTTGTTAAGTTTCTTCTAAATGTTCTGTCTTTTACTGAGAGTGGTGTGTTGAAGTCTACTATTTTTTGTGCTTTCAGTTTCTTTTATGTATTTCGGAGCCCTGTCATTGCTTGCATAGATGTTTATTATTGTAAAGTCTTTGTGATAGATCTTCCCATTAATCACTACATAGTGCCCTTCTTTGTTTTCTGTGGTGGATTTTGTTTGAAATCTAACTTATCTAAGATGAGCATTGCCACTCCTGCACTTTTTTGGTAGTTATCTGGTTGATATATTTTTTCCTTCTTTTTATTTTTGATAGATTTATATCTTTGTTTCTAAGATGTGTCTTTTGTAGACAGCATATTGAGGGATCCTTTTTATAAAATCCATTTTGTCACTCTGTTTCTTTATGTGTGCATTTAGTCCATTTACATTCAGTGTAGTTATTGATAGGTGTGAGTTTATTGATGTAATTTTGTAGTGCTTTTTATGTATTCCTGATGTCTTTGTTCTCCACTTTTCTGTCTTGAATTCTTTTGTTTGTAGATTTCTTGTTCATTTCTTCTTTTTTATTGAGCCTTTATGATTTTATTTTTTATTTTAATGAGTATGTTTGTTAACATTCTTTGTGGTTGCCTTTAAGTTTATCAATATCTTCCTAGGTTGGAACCAGTTTATTATTGGTATTGCCTTGCTTTCCACTCCGTTAGAAAGTTCTATATCTACACAGTTTTCATGGACTGAATTACGTACCCTCAAAAATGTGCATAACAGTTGGGCTAGGCCATGATTCTCAGTATTCCTATAACACCATAAATCCTACCTCTATCATGTTAATGAGGAGGAATAGGTGGCAGTGTGTTAGTGGGGCAGGACTTAATGTGTAAGACTGGATAACATCTTGAGGAAATCTATTGCCGTATAAAGGAAAAGAAGAAAACAGAGAGTTGGGGACCTCATATCACCAGGAAAGTAGTGTTTCAGGCTTAGCACATACTTTGGAAATCACTTGGTGTCCCTAAGCATCAGAAGCTGCAAGTTCAGGGCAAGATTGATGACAAGGACCTTCCTCCAAAGCCAATGGAGACAGTCTTCCCCTGGAACTGAAACACTGAATTTGGACTTTTAACTTACTAGATTGTGTCAGAAAAAAATCTCTCTTTTTAAAGCCACCCACTTATGGTAATTTTGTTATAGCAGCACTAGATGACTACGGCGGTTGTTTATTCTCTCTTTTATTGTTCTGATGTTGTTGTTGTTTACAGATTAACCTCTCTGGTTCCTTGTAATTCTTTTGGTTTTGAATAGTCCTTGAGGGTTAATTTCCTAGTTTGGGATCTGGCTGGTGTGATCTTGCATCCTAGATTCAGACTATGGTCTGACTGGTCATTTGTTGTCAGACTGAAGGACCCCCTTTAATAATTCTTGTAAGTTTGGTTTGGTTTTTCATACTCCTGTAATTTCTGTGTATCTAGAAATGTTCTAATGTCACCATCATATTTGTGTGTGAGTTTTGCATGATGTATTATTCTTGCTTGGCAATTTTTTTATTGTGATTAAGTGAAAGCATGCAATCCAAATCAATTTTTCATGTCTGCCTGTTTGGAGCTCCTTCTCCTTGCCCGATGAAAGCACACCCTCCCTTTTTGTTCCAGACTTCTAGTATCCTCTTAGCAAACTCCTGTCCCCTCCTCTCCATCCTCTTCTCTCCCATCTAGAAAAAGACTGGTAGGGCAGCCTCCTATAAATGCATAGAACCATAAAGTATACACACCATGTGGTCACACTGTGTCCCTGAGTCCAGTCGATTTTTGTCCAAAGAGTTGACATCAGTAGTGTTTTCTGGTCAGCAGCAGCAGCAGCAGGTTTAGGGGCTGTGCTCCCAGGAGATCCCCCAGGGTGTCAGACCATCAGTTGTGGCTTTTCAGTGGAGCTCTTGAGCTGCATCCCTCTTTTTCTCTTGTTGTCTCAGGGACTCTATACTGTATGACCCATCATGGCTGTCTTTGGTGGTGGCTGGGCACCATCTTGTTCTTCTGGCCACATATTAATACAATCTCCCATTCATATGGGTCCTCTGTCTCCTGGTCTCTTTTTTCCTCTTTTTTTTTGTTGTTCTCAGTCACCATCTGTTCCAGATGAGCTGGGACCATTTGGTTTACTTCAGTTGGTAGCTTGCTAGCTTTTAAGAACCCAGATGTCACTTTGCCGCTATGGGGTGCAGAAGACTCTCTTAACAATAGGCTAGTTATGCCAGTTGGCCTCGATGTCCCCCAAGAGCATGGTCCCCAGACCCCTTCCCGTGCTACTTTATCCTTGCAATATTGGGTTGAGATTAGAAGTGATTTCAGTTTATGATGAAGTCCAGTTGTTGATCTCCTTCCTACTATGTGCTGTCACTGCCTCACCTAATCAAATTTCTATTGAGTAACCCTCCCTCCATATCCTTGTAGCCATCAAAGGGTCTTTTCTTCTGTATATAAGTCTATTTTTAAGTCCTTATATCAGGGGTCTCATACAATATTTGTCTTCTTGCAACTGAATGATTTCACTCAGCATAATGTCTTCCAATTGAAACTAGGTTATGAGATGCATCCTAAAATCATTTTTGTTCCATTGAACATATGTACCAGTTTGCTTAGCCATTCGTATGTTGATGGACATCTAGGTTGATGATATCTTTTTGCTATTGTGGACCGTGATGCAGTAAACAATCGTGTGCATATAGCTGTTTATGTGAGAGCCTTTGTTTCTGTAGGATATATTCTGAGCAGTGGGATTACCGGATCAAATGGCATATCTGTTTCCAGCTTTTTAAGGAAGTGCCAAATTGCTTTCCAAAGAGGTTGTACCATTTTGCAATCTCACCACAGTGTAGGAGAGTTCTGATCTCTCCATAGTCGTTTCAGCATTTGTTGTTTTGTGGTTTTTGGATTATGGCCTACCTTGTTGGGGTGAGATGGTATCTCATTGTAGTTTTGATTTGGATTTCACTAATAGCTAATGATTGTGAGCAATTCCTCATGTGTCTTTTGGCTGCCTGGATGTCCTCTTTGGTGAAATGTCTGTCCATCTCCTTAGCCCATCCCTTGATTGTGTTATTTACCTTTCTGTTGTTGATATCTTGCAGTACCTTGTAGATTATGGAGATCAGACGTTGTTCTGACATGCAATTGTCAGACATTTTTTCCCATTCTGTAGGTGTTTTATTTTAATTTTTTTTTTATAAAGTCTTTGGAGGAGTTGAAGTCTTTGATTGTCAGTAGTTCCCACTTATTCTATTTTCTGTTGATTGTGCTTTGTTTCTCAGATTTTATAGTCTGTCGAAGCCGTGTATCAGAATTTCCACTATTTGACCCTATTTTTTCTTGCATGATCTTTATCATTTTAGGTTTAATATTTAGGTCTTTGATCCATTTTAAGTTAGTTTTTGTGTAAGGTGTGAGATACAGGTCTGTCTCCAGTTTTTGCAGATGGATATCCAATTTCGTCAACATCATTTGTTAAAGAGACTGCTTTTAATCCAGTTTACAATTTCAGGGCCTTTGTCAAATATCAACTGTTCATAAGAGGATGGTGGCATCTCTGGTGTCTCAACTCTGTCCATTGGTCTACGTGTCTCTTTTTGTACAAACGCCAAGCTGTTTTGATTATTGTGGCAGTGTAACAGGTTCTAAGATTCGGTAGTGTGAGCCTTTCTACTGTGTTCTTCTCCAGTAGTACTTTACATATCCAGGGTTTCTTCCTTTCCAAAGAAAGTTGGTGATTTGTTTCTCCATCTCATTAAAAAATGACATTAGAATTTCTATTGGGATTGCATTGTATATGTAGATGGCTTTGGGTAAAATAGACATTTTCATTATGTTAAGTCTTCCTATCTATGAGTCTGGTAGGTTTGTCCAGTTACATAAGTCTCTTTTGGTTTCTTGCAGTAAAGTCTTGTAATTCTTTCTCTATAGGTCTCCTATTTCTCTGGTTAGATTTATTCCTAAGTAATTTGTCTTCTTGGGGGCTATGGTAAATGGTATTGATTGGTGATTTCTTCTTTGATGATCTCCTTGTTGATGCAAAGGAATCCTACAGATTTACTTATGCTTTTCTTATATCATCATACTTTTCTGAACTGTTCTACTACTTTCAGTAGTTTACTTGTGGATTCTTTAGGCTTCTCTGCATATACAATCATATCGTCTGCAAATATGGAGATTTTTACTTATTCTTTGCTGATGCAGATGTGCTTTATTTCTTTGTCTTTTCTGATTGCTCTGGCTATAATCTCTAGCATAATTTTGAATAGAAGTGGTGAGAGTGGGCATCCTTGTCCAGTTCCCACTCTCAAGAGGAATGCTTTCAAACTCTCTCCATTCAGCATGATGTAGGTGGTTGGCTTTGCATAGATACTCCATATTGTGTTGAGGAATTTCCCCTCTATTCCTATCTTGCTGAGAGTTTTTAGCATGAATGGGTGTTGGACTTTGTCATATGCCTTTTCTGCATCAATTGATAAAACCAGGTGATTCTTATCCTTTGTGCTATTTATGTGGTTGATCACATTAATTGTTTTTCTTATGTTGAACCAGCCTTGCATCTCTGGTATGAATACAATCTGGTCATGATGAATCTGTTTTTTCATATGTTGTTGAATTCTATTGGTCAAAATTTTGTTGAAGATTTTTGCATCTGGATTCATGAGTGATATTGGTCTGTAATTTTATTTATTTTTTTGTTGGATCTTTCCCTGGCTTTGATATCAGGGTTATGCTGGCTTCTTAGAATAAGTGTCGGAGTATTCCATCCCTTTCTGTGGTGTGAAATAGCCTCAGTAGTATTGAAATTAACTCTTGTCTAAAAGTTTGGCAGATTTATCCAGTGAAGACATCTGGGCCAGGACTTCTTTGGTTGGTAATTTTTTGATGATTTTTACAATCTCTTCCTTTATGATGGGCTTATTAAGTTGTTCTACTTCTCTTTGTGATAATTTTGGGAGGTGATATGAATCTAGAAATTTGTCCGTTTCCTCTAGATTTTCAAATTTGTTAGAGTACAGTCTTTCAGTGTATACTGTTATGATACTTTTGATTTCAGTTGGGTCTGTTGTGACATCTCCCATCTCATTACTTGTTTGGGTTATTTGTTGGCTCTCCTGATTTTCTTTTGTAAGTTTAGCTAATGGTTTATCAAATTTTGTTGATTTTTTCAAAGAACCAGCTTTCTGCTTTGTTAATTTTTTAAATTGTTCTTCTTTTCTCTAATTCATTTAGTTCTGCTCTAATCTTTATTATGTGTTTTCTTTTGGTGCCTGAAGGGTTCCTTTGTTGCTCTCTTTCTACTTGTTCAGGTTGTAGTGTTAATTATTTATTTGGAGCCCTTTCTTCATTCCAGATGGGTACATTTATAGAGATAAATTGATCTCTGATCACTGCTTTTGATGTATCTCACAGGCTTTGGTAGGTTTTGTTTTCATTCTCATTTGACTCCATAAATTTCTCTATTTCCTCCTTGATTTCTTCTATAACCCATGGCTTTTTCAGCAAGGTGTTGTTCAATTTCCATGAGTTCAAATTTCTACCTATGATTTTTCTGCTATGGCTTTTGGCTTTTCTTTTATGGCTTTACAGTCTGAGAAGTTGCTTTTACAATAATTCAATGGTTTGGATTTTTTTGAAACTTGCTTTATGTCTCAACACGTGGTCTATTGTGGAAAATGTTCCATATGTATTGGAGAAGAAGGTGTACTAATCTGTTGATGGGTAAAAAGTTCTGTGTATTTCCATGAGATCTAGTTGGTTAGTTGTTGCAATAACATCTTCTGTGTCTTTAATGAGCTTTTTTCTGGATGATCTGTCCATTACTGAAAGTTGAGTGTTGAAGTCTCTGACTATTGTTGTGCAGTGATCTATCTCATTTTTCAATGCTGTCAGTGTTTGTCTGATGTATTTAGATGCTCTGATATTAGGTGCGGCACTTGGCTGGCTTGGCAAGTATTTAATATTGTATGTCCTGCCTATGTATTGAATCTTTCAGCAATAAATAGTGACCATCCTTGCCACAATGGTGAAATTTACAATAAAGCCTATTTTATCTCAGATTAGTGTTGCCACTCCTGCTCTTCTCTGTATGTGTTTGGCTTGGTATGTATTTTTTGTAATCCTTTGCTTTTCAGTTTGTTCATATCTGAGTCTAAGATGTTTTTCTTGTAAGCAACATATAGATGGATTGTGTCTTTTGATTCAGGATGTCACTCTCTTTCCCTTTATTGGAGCATTGAGTCCATTTACATTCAGTGTAATTATTGATAGCCATGTGTTTAGTGCTGTTATTTTTTGCCTTTATTTTTGTGTTGTTAATGTTTTCTATGCTGTTATTAATATTCTATTCTGGGTCATTCTTCTTTATGGGTTGACTTTTCATCTTTTTCAGTGTTGGTTTTGTGTTTGTTGAGACTCCTGAATTATGTTTCTTCTCTTATTATGTTCCATTGTTATTTGTCTTTGTGGCTAACCCTATGACCCCTTTTACTATTCTGTTTAAACCAGACTTTAATTTCTATGCATCTTTTTTAATTTCCTCTCCATCTAAAAGGGTTATACCTTGTCTAATATATTCCTCCTTTTAGTGTGATGATGTCACAATCTTGTGTTAAAACACTGGTTTCTTTATTGTCATATTTTAGCTTTGATTGAGCTTTGTGACTTCCCGAAGTGAGGAGGATTCTGCTGTTTTTGTTTTTGTAAATAAACAGCTTCTTTAAACATTTCTTGTAGTTTTGGTTTGGCTTTTACAAAGTCTCTAAGCTTCTGTTTCTCTGCGAATGTCTTAATTTCAGTGTCATATTTGAAAGATAGCTTTGCAGGACATTTCATTGTTGCTTAGAAGTTTTTGTCTTTCAAGGCTTTAAACGTGTCATCCCACTGCCTTCTTGCCAACATCATTTCTGCCAAGAAGTCAGATGAAATCCTGTAGGGTTTCCCTGTGTGTGTTAGCTTTGCTTTAAGCCTTGGTGCCTTTGAGAGCCTCTGTTTATGTTTCATTTTATTAAGCTTGATTATAATATGTTTTGGTGTCTTTCTTTGGGGGTCTAGTTTTTGTGGCTTTCGATACACATTTTGGAAATCTATGTTCTCTTTTGTAATTTCAGGGAAGTTTTCTGCCAGCAACTCTACAACAATGCTCTCTGTATTTTCAGCTATCCTTCCCTGTTCAGGAACTCCAATTATTCATAGATTATCCCTCTTAATAGAGTCACACATTTTTTTTTTATGTCTTCTTCATTTTTTTAAATTTCTATTCTCTGATTTCTCCACGTAAATGCTGGTGTCAGTTGCTCTGTCCTCAAGCTCACTAACTGTGAGTTTCATCTCCTCAATTCTGCTCTTTTGGGTTTGGATTGAATTGTCTAATTTTGTAATTTTATTATTCATCTGCTGGATTTTAGATTGTTGATGTTCTATCAGTTCAAAATCTTACTTAATTTTTCTTTTTTTCAGCAGCATTTTGTTTATTCTCTGGAAGGGCTGCATACATAATTCTTTTTTTACTTTACCTCTGATAGTTTCAGAAAGATTTCTTCATCTGGGAAGTTTTCTGATTCTTTATTTTGGGAGTTTTCCAGAGCCATGGAACCATGGTGGACTGCTTCTTTAAATGGTTGTTGCCTTTATGCCGTCTAGAAGCTGTTTTGTTTCTCTGGTGTTACCTCAACAGGAGCTGAAGCTTAATTCTAATACAGGAGCAAGGACATTACTATATTTGGCCACCAGCCACCTCTGTGTACTCTAGTGATTGGCCCCAGGTGGACTCTGTGGTGGCAGGTGCCACTTCTTGGCTCACAAAGACAGTGCCCTACTTATGGAGACACTGGGGTACTGTCAGCCAATGCTGTGATGTGGATCAGTGAAGTGTAGTGGGGATGCTGCTGGCCTACTCAGCCGTCAGTTCTCCAAGTGATCTCATTTTGAAAAGGTGTTTTACTGCTCAGCCAGTAGCTGTCCAACAGCTGCTGAAATCAGTCGCCTCCTCAGGTGTGGCAGGCCCTGCCTTCTTGCTGACACTGAAAGCACCTCATAGGCCATCCCCAGCCACTATGACATGGATTAAAGAAAAAAATAAAAAAAAAAACCATGAAATACAAAAGAAAATTATCAAGAATGAGTATCTTATTACTAGCTGTCTTAGTCATCTAGTGCTGCTATAACAGAAATATCACAAGTGGATAGATTTAAAAACAGAAATTTTATTTTGTCATAGTCCAGTAGGCTAAAGTCCAAACTTCTCCAAGAGAAGGCTTACTCCATTGGCTCTGGAAGAGAGTCCTTGTCATCTGTTTTCCCCTGGACTGGGATTTTCCGAGGCACAGGGACTTCGGGTCCTAAGGATGTGCTCTGTTCCCAGCCTTGCTTCTTTCCTGATGGTACGAAGTCTGTCAAATCTCTTTGCTAGCTTCTTTCTTTTAGATCTCAAGACATTGCCTCCAGGCACCATACAACCATACACATTGAGTCCTGCCCCACCAACACAACTGCCACCCATCCTCGCTCATTGGCATCATAGAAACAGGATTTACAATTTATAGAAACATCACACAATACTGGGTATCATGGCCTAGCCAAATTGCTACACACATTTTTTTTTGAGAGCTATAATCCAGTCTGTAATACTAGCTGTCATGGTTGGAATTGTGTCCCCCCAAAAATGTGTGCAGCCATGTGGCTCGGATATGGTTCCCAGTATCTTGGGACTGTCCTCCATTGTGTGGTTTTGCTAACCTGTATGTTAAAGGATTAGGGTGGGGCTGTAAATTCCTGCTGTAGGGGGAGTTTCCCTGGAGTATGGCTTGCCCCACCCTTAATGCTTTTAGCTTGCAAGGAATAAAAGGAAAAAGAAACAAAGGACAATTTGAGAACCTCGCTACCATCAAGCAAGCAGCACCAGGAGCAGAGCGCGTCCTTCAGACCAGAGGTTCTTGCATGAGGACGCTCCCTGGACAAAGACTGATGCAATACCGGACTTTCCTCCAGAGTCGACAAGGGGAAGGTCTTTCCCTGGAGCGGACACCCTGAATATGGACTTGCAACCTACCAGACTGTGTAAGAATAAATCTTTCTTTGTTAAAGCCATCCACTCTGTGGTATTTCTGTCAGAGCAGCCTAGCTGACTAAAACACTAGTCCTAGTACTTGTCCAAGCATTTCCCTTTATTAGGTACGATTCTTTCTACATATATCTTTGAATTCTTTCTATGCATAGCTTTGAATTATTTTCTAGTGTCTTCTCACCTCTGCAGAACTCCTGTTAGTACTTTTTGTAATGCTGGTCTAGTGGATATTAACTCTGTTACTTTCTGTTTGGTGATGTTTTAATTTCACCCTCACTTTCAAGGGATAGTTTTACTGGGTGTAGTATTCTTGACATTTTTTTTCTTTGAGCATCTTAAGTATATCATTCCATTGCCTCTAAAAAAAAAAAAAACAAAAAACCCAGTGCCGTCAAGTGGGATCTGACATATGGTGACCCTAGAGGCCAGAGTAGAACTGCCCCATAGAGTATTCAAGGAGCGCATGGAGAATTTAAACTGCCAACCTTTTAGTTAGCAGTGGTAGCACTTAACCCTAGTCTCCAAGCATTTGTGTAAAAATCAGCACTTCATCTTACTGGAGATCCTTTGTATGTGACTACTTGTCTCTCAACACTTTCAGCAATCTCTCTTTATCTTTACTTTTTGAGAGCCTAACTATGATAGGTCTTTGTGTGTATCTCTTTGGATTTATTGTGCTTGGTGTTCTTTAGGCTTCTTGGATTTGTAGATTCACGACTCATAGCAACCTTATAGTAGCCCTATAGGACAGAGTAGAACTGCCCTATAGGGTTTTCAAGGAGTGCTTGGTGAATAACTACTACTGACATTTTAGTTAGCAACCATAGCTTGTAACTACTATGCCACCAGGGTTTCCATGTCCATCCTTATATTCGGGAAATTTTCTGTCATTATTTCTTCAAATATTCTTTCTGTGTCTTTTTTCAGTCATTTCTTGCTGGAATTTCCATGATGTGTATGTTAGGTCTCTGGTTGTTGTCTTGTAATTCACTTAAACTGCACTCAACCTTCTTGAGCCTCCATACTTGTTGCTCTTCAGTGTCTGTAATTTTCACTGTCTTATTGTGATGGTTAAGCTTGTGTGTCAACTTGGCTGGGCCACGATTCTCGGTATTTTGCAATTGTATAATGTTACAGTCACTATTGTGATGGAATGTGCTGTGGTATTGGCAGGAGCGGGGCCTGTGCTGGCTTATCGCTTCCTCAGCCTTTATCTCTCGGCCTTCCACTGCCTACTTTCTGCCTACTTACCTTTCGAAGGTTTTGAATTGTGGATCCAGCAGCTGCTAATCACTTGTCTTTGGGTGTCTGTTTCTTGGGATCTGAGCCAGCAGCTCTTTGGGTTTGTTAATTTTTATGGCCTGTGAGTAAGAGTCCTGCTCCCTGACTTGCTGATTCTGGGTTTGCCAGTTCCTGCAGCTAAGTGGATCAAGAGAAACCTTGTAGTCTTACCTGCTATCTTGGGATTTTCTGGCCTTTATAGTCTGTAAGTGGAAACCTTGCTCTTTGACCTGCTGACCTTCAATTCTCCAGGTTCTGTGATTGTGTGAGTCTTGCATTATGATCCAGGACTTGGGATGTTCCAGATTCTACAATTACATGAGCTGTTTCCTTTATGTAAATCTCTCTCAATATATATTTATAAACTTTGCTTCTCTAGAAGTAAACTTTTGCTTCTCTAGAGAACCCAGCCTAAGACATTTTGGTACCAAGAGAGTGGAGTGCTTCTCTGTTACCAAAAATGTAAAAGTAGTTTTGAAACTGTGAATAGATCAAAGACTCAGAAGGCACTGCACAGAACCATTAATACCAGAGATGGTGCAGATGGTTAGAATCAGATAGGTAGCAGCAGAACCAGGAGACCAGCATGAGACAGCACTGGAGACAAACCATGAAGTGACAGAGTTGATTGCCTGTGTGCAGGAAGCTTCCTGGTAGAGTATGGTGCCCCTGGTCACTTAAATCAGTGGAGCTACAGAGCTTTCAAACACTTGTCCCAGCATGGTAGATGCAGGGATGAGGCCCTGGCCAAGAGGCCACAGGAAGCAGAAACTGAAGAGACAAGGAGCACAAGGAAATGAGCAGCCTCAGTCTTAAAAGGTATGGCCATGACCACATGGATTTCAAAGGGTACAGCCCTGGTGTTTCTAAGAGTGGAGTTGCCACTGAGGTGGAGTAGGAAAATGGTGTACTTAAAGCTGAGGGAGCAAAGTTGCTGTCTCAGTGGGCCTAGAAGGTGGAACTGTAGCTCAGAGCCAAGGGGCCTCCACTCAGAATCTGGAGATTGTGGCTAGTACCTAGCATCTAGAGGCAGAGCTACAATGTAAAATATCTCTGAGAATGGAGTAGTATTTTCAAAGCCATCAGAGCTAACGCATTCAGTTAATTTGTTTGGTGTCTGTTCTACCTTTTTTGCCTGCAGTTTTTCCCTTTTGTAATAGAAATGTCTAATTCGTGTCTGTTTTGCCATTGTACTGTTGGAAACAGATTACTTGTGTTCTAGATACACGATTGAAGGGGAATTTCTGGATTTTTGGACTTGGAATTCAGGTTTTGACTATGATTGGTTAAATAGGTTTTACCCATTGCAAGGATGTAATTTTGGGAGGCTAAAGGGTGGAATGTCATGGATTGCATTGTGTTGCCCTCCTCAAGAATATGCGTAGAAATTGGCTGGGCCCTGATTCTTGTGTTATGTGATATTCCTATATGCTATAAACCCTGACTTTATGATGTTAATGAGGGAGGATGGGCAGTAGTTGGGTCAGTAGGGAAAGACTCAGTAATGTTGTATTGTGCCTTGAGGCAGTCTCTTGATATATAAAAGAAAGAAGCTAGAAGAAAGATTTAAGGGACCTTGTACCATCAAGAAAGAAGCAGTGGATGGAACAGAGCATGTCCTTTGGACCCACGGTCCCTGTGCCTCAGAAGCTTCCAGTCTGGGGAAGATTGATGGCAAGCACCTTCTTCCACAGCAAATGGAAAAAGCCTTCCTCTGGAGCTGATGTCCTCAGTTTGGACTTGTGTCTACTGGAGTGTGATAGAATAAAATTTCTCGTTTTAAACCTATCCACTTATGACATTTCTGTTATGGCAGCACTAGATGACTAAGACACTTGTCATCTAATTTGCTATTCCCTTTGATTAATTCTGTTAGCAAGTCTTTATTGTATTCGTCATCTCAGTTATTGTCCTTTTCAGTTACAGTATCTTTTTTTTAGATCCTCACTTTGTTTTTGCATTTTCCTTATTTCACTGAGCTCTTTGTCTATGATTTTACCCTAGTTCTTTAATTATATTTAGTTTTGTTGTATTATATTCTTCCATTTTATTATTCAGTCATCCCTAGATGTGATGTCACTACCTTTGTCATTTTAATTTGGATGGGTCATTGTTCTGTTGTTATTTGTGTATCTTGTCATTGTTTATTGTTAGGGCATTGGTATTTTCAAGGGTGTTAACTTTCTTTTTACTCCATATTTAATGTTTTTGCCTGCACTACTTTCTGCAAAAAACTCACCATGAGAACTTTTGGTCTTTGCTTGTTGTTTACTCTTCCTCTCTGGTTTAATTAGAGTTTGAAAGTTTCAAGTCTCAGTTTTTAACTTCTGATATTTCCCAAACACATAGGGAACAAGATTTGGTCAGTCTGTTCACCAGTAGGTACCATCACTTAGGTGAGATACCTGTCCACTAATTAATCTGTCCACTAGGGTGAGCAGTCCCCTCTCTATGTTTATTATTCCTTTCCCTTCTTTGCTTCCAAGACCACATTGTTACATTAAAATCTATTTTATCTGAGATTAGAATTGCCACATCAGCTCTTCTTTGTGTATTGTTCGCTTGATATATATTCTTCCATCCTTTAATTTTCAGTTTGTTCCTATCTTGAAGTCTAAGGTGAGTTTATTGTAGGCAACATATGGATACATCATGTCTTCTGATCCAAGATTTCATTCTATGTCTCTTTACTGGAACATTCAGTCCATTTGTATTCAGCGTAATTATTGATAGGTATGTGTTTAGTGCTGTCATTGTGATATGTTTATTTTTGTGTTGATGTTTTCTCTCTTGTTCTTATTAATCTGTTCTGGGAATTTCTTCTTTGTGAGTTGATTTTTCACCTTTCTCGGGGTTGATTTTGTAGTTGTTGAGAGTCCTGTATTATGTTTCTTGATTTGATATGTTACGTCTTTATTGTGTTTTATGGCTGCTTCTGAGATCCCCCTGAATAAGCTATGTATAAACCCAGTTTTAATTACTACCAGTCTTATTAACTTCCTCTCCATCTGAAGGGACTGTAATGACTGTAGTACATCCCTCTTTTCAATGTGATGACATCATAGTTTTCATGATATGATCACTGGATCATTTATTTCACTACTGTAGGTTTGAGTTTGGAGCCTTCCCTAACTGAGTAGTATTCTGGATGATGTGTCCTGAATTTGCTTCTAAAATATAAAGTTACTGGTTTTGTTCTTCTAAGTCAAGAGGTTCTTTCAGTATTTCTTGTAGGTTTGGTTTGGCTTTTACCAAGTCTCTGAGTTTCTGTTTATCTGTGAATGTGTTGATTTCGTTTTCATATTTGAAAGATAGTTTTGCAAAATACATAATTCTTGGTTGGAAGTTCTCCTTCAAGGCTTTGAATGTGTCATGCCACTGTCTCCATGCCAGCATTGTTTCTGCTGAGAAACTTGACAAAAGTCTACAGGGTTTCCCTCTGATTGTTAGCTTTGCTTTAAGTCTTGTTGCCTTTAAAAGTTTCTGTGTCTGTTTCAGTTTGTTAAGCTTGATTATAATACGTCTTGGAGTCTTTCTTTAGAGATCTATATTGAGGGGCATTCGATAGGCATCTTGGATATCTATATTCTCTTTTTTCTTAATCTGTCAGCAGCTCAACAACAATACTCTCTGTGTTCTCGGGTGTCTCACCCTATTCAGGAACTCCAATTAATTGTAGACTGTCCTCTTAATAGAGTCCCACATGCTTCTTAATGCTTCTTTATTTTTCTTGTTTCTTTTTTTCTGATTTGTCCTCACAGATGCTGGAGTCAGTAGCTCTGTCTTCCAAATCAGGAAGTCTGTTTTCCACTTGTTCCATTCTGTTTTCTTGGCTTTGAATTGAAGTTTCTATCTCTTTGATTTTGTTCTTGATCTGTTGGATTTCAGAGTACCGGTGTTTCATCAGATCAAACAGCTTGCCTAATTTTTCATTTTGCTCTGCTGCATTTTGTATAAGGTCTAGGAGGGCTCTCTCTATATAATTCTTTTGTATTCACCTTCTATAGTTTCAGAAAGGTTCCTTTATCTGGGAAGTTCTTTGGTTGTTTCTTTTGGGGGCCTTCTGAAGCCACGGGTGATTTCTTAGTTAGTTTGTTGCTTTTTGGGCATCATATGAGTCAATAAGGGCAGGGAGAGATGCTGTGATGATGAACTGCAGTTGCTTTTCTAGGCCATCTTAAAATGAAAGGTACAAGGTATCCAACAACTTCCAAAATCAGTCAGATTTTCACGTGTACAGGTCCCTCTTCCCAGCTGGCAAAGTAAGCACCCCTATATCCAACCCCAGATGTTATAAACCAGTTCAAAATACAGAAAGGCTACTGTCCTGCTGGCCTCTGCTGCTGGGCCCTGACCATAGGTGACAATGTGTAAAATACTGCTTTTCTGCCAGAAGAGCGCTCTCCTCCCGGGAGGTGCTGCTGGGATTAGGTCCAGCTGAGGCCTGCATATAGATATGTCTGCCTCTGGGTGGAACTAGATGGTGTCTGGCACAAGCTTTCCGCCTGTCTTGATACAGGCTACTCAATGTTGGAGGCAGAAAGAGAGGCCAAAAGTGTTGAGATGCACGGAATCCAAAGCTGGACTCTAAAAATGCAGCAATTTCACCTGCCGATCCCACAAGCTGTGCATCTGAGATTAGCTGCTAGTCAAGTCCCAGCTCCGCCCACAGGCTAAGACAGAGAAAAGAAAGCTAAAATGTAAAGTTACCTTCGGACCATGAAAGCCAGCATTGACTCACGAGTGGCGGACAGCAAAAGAGAAGAGGTTTTCCTTTCAGTGGTATAAAGTCCAAATTAACAGCCCTATGCCATGTCCTAAGACTCACTAGGTGTCCAGAAGGCTCTGTTTAATTATCAGTTCAGGTCTTGGTTTCCAGAGGAATTTAAGGAGATATGTGTTTAGTCTGCCATCTTGACTCCGCCTCAGGAAACCACATTTTTAGTTGGAAAACTCACACTCAGTAAGCCTGTTTCGGGGCTGTGTATTGTCCTTTGGTTATACCAGAGGATTCCTTCCCTGCTCTGTGTGGGCTGCTTATAACTGAGCTGCGATTCAAGGGAAGTGCAGGCTAACTTTCCTCTGTTTCAGGAGGAGGATGGGCTGGCACTCTTAAGAAGGACCTCTGGGACATCTGTCTTGTTGGTTTCAAAGCCCTGTGGTGGTTGGGGAAGCAGTCTCCACTTAGGTGACCTACCTCCTTTCCACTTAGGTGGCCTACCTCCTGAGTCCACTGTAGGGCACTGTCGTGGATTGAATTTGTGTTCCTCCAAAATTGTGCGACCATTTGGCTGGGCTATGATTCCCTGTACTGTGTGAGGTTCCTGTATCCCGTAAATCCTGCTCTGTGATGTTAATGAAGGAGGATGGACCATAGTTGTGTTAGTGGGACAGAATTCAATGTGTAAGCTTATTTTGTGCTTTGAGTCAGTTTCTTGAGTTAAATGGAAAGAAGCTGGCAGACAGATTTGGGGATCTCATACTACCAAGATAGAAAACAATGACAGGAGCTGAGTATGTCCTTTGGAAAGGACCAGGGTCCCTGAGCCTCAGAAGATTTTGGTCCAGACTTTGTATTCAGCTCCACTGGACCTGACCCCCTGAAACTGGACTTAGAACTAACTGGGCTGCGACAAATAAAATTTCTCTTTTAAAGCCACCCGCTTGTGGTATTTCTGTTAAAGCAGCACTTGTGGACCAAGACAGGAACCTTTCATAGGAGTTTCTATCAGGCCAACAGACAGTAGTTACTTGTTGAGGGAGAAGTTGTCATATTTCAAATGGGTCCCCAGGGAAGTCTACTTTGTTGTTGTCAGATCATACCCTGTAATGTGTTGGTTACGGACATAGCCTCCACTTAGAAACATGCTTGTAACTGGAAAATTGTCCCTCAGTTCTTGTCTTTAGTGTTAGAAAAATTTCGAACAAAGAAACGTGTACACATAAAAAGCTAAGCATGCTAAGAATTTTAACAGGGGACAGTATACTTGACAAGGAGTGCCAAGCAGGCACTTAAGGAAAAGGTCTGAGAGTCTGATTTCTTTCTCTCTCTGGGGTTTTATACTCTAGCTTTCCACTCCTTCAGGAATTTTTGGTTCGTTTTGATCATTGGTCCCTTAGGCAGGCAGATGGTGGTCCTTTGTCCTCTTTGATGGCAAATGCTGGATTTTTGTTTGCCCTGGCCCTCAGGAGCTTTCTGATTCTTTTTTTGGTGGGTAAATGTTGGTGATGTTTTTGTTTTTCCCTACCCTTGGCTGTTCAACTTCTGTGCTGGAGCATGCTTCCTGGCACACAGAACCTCAGTTAGCAGTCCTTACCACTGAGTGTAAAAGGTTGCAGACTGATCTAAACTGATCCCCAGGAAGGTTTGTCCTGTTGCTTTCAGAGCCCCGTGCCATGGTTTGCACAGGGAGGTAGAGAGTGCTGAGTATGGGAGCAAAATCCACTGTGGGGGCCTTTTGTAGCGGTTTGCAACAGCTTTACCACCAAGAAGTACTAGGTTGGGGAGAGGTTGTAACACTCTGGTCAAATCTCCATGGAGGTCTGCCTTTTTACTGTCAGAGTCCTGAAGTAGATTGCCCGCTGTCAGTACAGGCTCCACTCAAGGCTTCTGCACACAGCATACTCAGTCAGCAGTCCTTAGCAGCAACTGGAAGTAGTGGCAGACTAAGCTTTATTAATCCCCTGGGTAGTTTGTCCTGTTGGTTTCGGAAAGACCAGAGCTATGAGGTGTGTGAGGACGCAGGTAGAGTGCTGACCATAGAAACTGACTACACTGCATGGTCCCTCTGTAGCAATTCACAGCAGGCTTGCATGTGACTGCATCTGAGTGGGGTAGATGTTGTTGGTTTTAGAGCAGAAGCTTGGGGTCAGGGGATATAGTCTTTAGGGAAGCAGGCTGCTTTATCGGGATCACTTCCTGAGTTCACAGTAGCCGGTGGCGCACATGCCTGGGGAGATGGGACATGAGGAGCAGGGATGGAGGAAGAAGTGATTTTCCTACCATATGTGACTAACCCACTACTGTCAAGTCAATTCTGACTCCTAGAGGCCCTATAGGTCAGAGTAGAAATGCCCCATAGAGTTTCCAAGGAGTGCCTGGCAGATACGAACTGCTGACCTGTTGGTTAGCAGACATAGCACTTAACCACTATACCACCAGTGTTTCCCATATGTGACTAGGTGTTGATTAATTGATTCTTGCCTGTCTGCAATTTCAGTTGCTTTCTTCTGCTCCCTGATTTAGAGTCCCTCAAAGCTGATTACCATAGCTTTGTTTTTTCTTGATATATTTGTTGAGGAGGGTCAGAATGATGGTCTTTTTATGGCATAATCTTCCCAGAATTCTCCTATTTTTTTATTTTTTGATAATAGCTATCCTATCTAGTAGGTATGAGGAAACCCTTGTGGTGTAGTGGTTAAGTGCTACAACTGCTAATCAAAAGGTCAGCAGTTTGAACCCACCAGACTCCCTTGGAAGCTCTGTGGGACAGTTCTACTCTGTCTTGTATGATTACTGTGAGTTGGAATTGAATCAATGGCAGTAGGTTTGGTTTTTTGGGGTAGTAGGTAAGCAGCGTTATTTCATTGTGGTTTTGATTTGCATTTTCCCATACAGTAGTGGAAACGCTGGTGGTGTAGTGGTTGAGTGCTACAGCTGCTAACTTAAAGAGTAGCAGTTCAAATCCACCAGGTGCTCCTTGGAAACCCCACGAGGGCAGGTCTATTCTTCTACAGGGTTGCTATGAGTTGGAACCAGCTCGAAGGCAGTGGGTTTGGTTGTTGTGTAGTGGGTTAAGCATTTGGTTGCTCACCAGAAAGTGGGCAGTTTGAGTTCACCAGTCGCTCCTTGGAAAGTCTATGTCTTATAATGTTGTTATGAATCAGAACAGAATTAAGAGGAATAAGTTTTAGAATATCTAAGGAGTCTTGTTGGTGCAGCAGTTAAGCACTTGGCTCTTAATTGAAAGGTTGGTGGTTTGAACTCACTAGCAGTTCTGTGGAAGAAAAGACCTTGCTATCTGTTCCTGTAGAGATCACAGGCTAGGAAGTCCTGTGGAGCCCTTCTACTCTGTTATACAGGGCCATAGCGAGTCAGAATCAACTTAATGGCACACAAAACAACAAATTATTAGTGATGTGATTATTGGCAATTTGTGTATCTTCTTCAGAAAAATATCTATTCAAATACATTGCGTGTTTTTTAAAAAAATTGGAAATTTTAAAATTATTATTTAGTTGTGAGAGTTCTTTATATATTCTGAAGTCAAGTCCCTTATCAGATAAATTATATACAAATATTTTCTTCCATTCTGTGACTTTTCTTTTTATTTTCTTGATAGTATCATTTGAAGCACAAAATTTTCTAATTTTGACAAAGTATAATTTGATCTTTTTTTCTTTTGTTTCTGATACTGATAAGAATCCACTGTCAAATCTAGGGTCATAAAAATTTACTTCTACATTTTCCTCTAAGAGTTTTAGTGTTGTAACTCTTAGACATTTCAGTTTCTGATCCATTTTCAAATTTTTATATGTAGTATGAGGTAGGGGGTCAAAATTCATTGTTTTTAATATAGATACACAGTTATCTCAGTACTATTTGTTGAAGAGACTTTTTTTTCCCCTGGTGAATGGTCTCAGCACTTTTGTGGAAAATCATGGATGTATGAATCTATTTCTGGACTCTCATTTCTGTTCCTTTGATCTATATGCCCCTCCTTAGACCAGTATCACATGGTTTTGATTACTGTAGTTTTGTAGGAAGCTTTAAAATCAAGGTGTCTGAACCTTCTAACTTTGTTATTTTTCAGGTTGTTTTGGTTATTTTGTGTCCCTTGAATTTCCATATGAATTTTAAGATCAGCCCGTCAATTTCTGCAAAAGAGATAGTTGAAACTTTGTTAAGAATTCTGTTGAATTTGTAGATCACTTTGAGAAGTACTGACATTTTAGTTTTCATTTTATTATTATTATTTTGTTAATGATATTGTTTCCTTCATATGATTTTTGTAGCATTCATTGTTAATATATGGAAATACAACTGGTTTTTGAGTATTGCTCCTGTATCTTGAACTTCACTGATTTTTTTTTGTTCTAATGGGTTATTTTGTGGATTTTTGAAGGATTTTTTTTTCTTTTTAGATTAATATGATCATGTCACATGAGAATAGAAGTAATTTTATTTCTTTCCAGAATGGATGCTTTTTATTTCTTTTTCTTGCCTAATTATACTAGCAGAACCTCCAGAAGATATGTTGGAATTTGCAAATTAAGTTTTGGACATGTTAAGATAAAGGATCTTGGGCATCACTCAAATGAAGAAATCATGCAGATCATTGCTTACTCAGGTCAGAAGAGAGATCTGGGCTGGAATTAACATTTAGTAGTTGTTACTACAGAAGTGGTAATTGGCACTCTGTTAACAATATGATCTTGCCCAAGAAAAGTGTTTATAATGGCCTAGAACAGAGTACTGGAGGTCAATACCCCATAAAGAATGAGCAGAGGAAGAAAATATCACAAAGGAAACTGAGAAGTCACTGCTAGAAAGGTGTTAAATCTTGAGAGCACGGTATCATGGAAGTCAAGGAAAGAAAGAGTTTCAAGGAGGCCATCCATAGTCAGTAGGCTGTAGGGGATGATGTCAATAGTGTCTAGATTAGATTTGGTGTTAACTTCTGTTGAGTTGTCCACTCCCCCCACAACTCAGGATGTCTGGTCCTTCACTGTCTCCATGATGGGTTGTGGATAAACCACTGGGGTAGATTACATCATGTTAAAGTGCTCATGAAACAAAGCCACCAAAGGTAGTGTTGAAGATGCTAGAGACTGAAGGGATAATCAATAACCTGTAAGTTTTTCAGTTACCAAATATATAACTAAATCAAATCTGTTGCCAAAGAGTTGATTCTGACTCATAGTGATCTTGTAGGAAGGACTAGAATTGCCCCATAGAGTTTCCAAGGAGTGCCTAATGTATTTGAACTGCCAGTATTTGGTTAACAGCTATAGCTCTTAGCCACTATGCCACTAGAGTTTTCACCAAATACACACATACACCAAATTTTGGGATTTGGATTTTACCTGAATTTTCTGTGTGTGACTTATTCCTGTTTGGTGCGGTAGAAAAGAACGTGGAAGAACTCAGGTCCTAGGTATAAGAGGCCTGGCCTATTCTCTCTATCTCAGTGTTTCCCAGAGTGTGCTTTGAACAGCACTGAAATCGCTGACAGTGTTTATTTATTTTTTATTACACTTTTTGTAAAGGTTTACAGGACAAACTAGCTTCTCATTAAAAAGATAGTACACATACGGTTTTATGACATTGGTTAACAACCCCACAACATATCAATATTATTCCTTCTCCTTGATCTTGGGTTCCCTATTACCAGCTTTCCTGTCCCATTCTGCCTTGAAGTCCTTGCCCCAGGCTGGTGTTCCTTTTTAGTCTCATTTTGTTTTGTGGGCCTGTCTAGTCTTTGGCCGAAGGGTAAGCCTCAGGATTGACTTCATTATTGAGATAAAAAGGTGTACCGAGGCCATATTCTCAGGGTTTCTTCTAATCTCTTTCAGGACAGTAAATCCGATCTTTTTTTTTGTGAGTAAACATTTTGTCCCACATTTTTCTCCAGCTCTCTCTGGGACCATCTGTTGTGACCTCCATCAGAGCAGCTGGTGTTAGTACTGGGCACCTTCTAGTTGTGCTGGACTCAGTCTGGTGGAGGCTATGGTCCTTGGGTCTCTTAGTCCTTTGGATTAATCTGTCTCTTGTGTCTTGGAGTTTTTCTTCATTCTTTCTTGCTCCAGACAAAGTAAGATGAGTGGAGTACCTTAGATGGTTGCTCACAAGTCTTTAAGACCCCAGATGCTATTCATCAAAGTAGAGTGTAGAACATTTTCATTATAACCTATGTTATGCCAGTTAAGCTAGATGTTCCCCAGACCATAGTCCCCACAGCCTAGCAATGTTGTTCCTCAGCAAGTTTGGATGCCTCTATCGAACTTCCATCACCTTGCCTTGAATAGGTTATGAGGAATGCCACAGTACTGTGTACCACTTACTTATTGTCTATTTTCACCAACAGTATTTTTAAGGATAGAGACTGTTAGCCATCATTACAGATCTACCAAATTATAATCTCAGGGGCAGTTCCCTGGCATCTTTATTTTAATCATTTCTTTCAGGTAGTTCCAATGCATGCATAAATTTGAGAAATATGATTCTGGAGGAATCACCTTATAGAAGTTAGTTAAACTGACTCACTTACCCCAGTGTGAAAGAGGACCAATCTACCCAGAAGAGACACTGATTATAGCAACATGAGTTTGGTTATGTTTCTGTACATGGGTACACAGCCACACAGGATTGTCTGCCGAGTTTTAGCTACCTTCTTTTATGTTACCGATAATGCCATCAGTATCTGACTAAAACAATGATGTCTCCTTCAGTAAGTTACTAAATAATGCTAAGGTTTTTGATTGGTCACATTTCATCTTTTTATGTTTTTCCTCTCTTAAGAGTGAGATTTCGTGCTTTCAGCCCAGTGTGAAGGGATGGAAATTGCCCATCTAATTCAAATCTTCTGATTCTCTGTAAAATGATGGACCTATATCAAACTTGGTCTAAATCCATTTCTGAATTGTTTGTACCATCTTATATTTTTAAGTCTCATGCCTCTTTTGATTTTTGTTTATGCGTTTCCTTCTGCCTTGAGCCACCAAGTAGCCTCTTTTCTTACTTCTCTATTTATTTGATGTGCTCATCTACAAAGCGTGATTTTCTTTTCTTGATCGTAGTATCAAGGAAAGTTGGGATTATAAAACCTCACACTTTTTTACTCCAACTCTCTTATTTTTCCTGATAGGAAAACTGAAGGCCAGAATCATGTAGCAACTAGCCCAAAGTAACACAGCTAGTTAGTGACCCAGCTAGGACAAGCTCCTGGGTCTCCTGATTACATTTCAGAGTTATTCCCACTAGAGCAGGGATAATTGCCCTAAGAGAAGATAAACTTATACTTTTTCATATAGTCTTCAAGTAGGAACAAGTCTGAGATGCAAAAGCAAGAAATTGAAGGAAAACAGTGAGTTTTTAAAAGCTTAGTCTGTTAAAGAGATTTAACTTTCAACCACTATATTAGTTTTCATTTTTCCCCCTTTCCTGCCAGAAACAATAAAATGACTTACTATTGCACTGAGACTAAGGCAAGGTATTATACTTAAATCTGAATTTAAATGATTTACAATTGAGTGGGAAGACCGTTTGGTCTATTGGGTTTACTAGACTATTTCTGAATGCCACAGACCAGCCATGTGACACTCACCAAATCACAGTGAGGCTTTGTCCCTCAGTTTCCTCATTTTAGAAGGAGGACTGTATTCCAGGTTCTTAGGCAAAGACCAATGAGAAAGCAGTGGCTTAAAAATAAAAAAGTGATATACCCAAAGGATACTGGCTGTGAGCAACTCAGTGACTATATTTTACAAAGGATAAAACTGAGACATTGAAAGATGTATGGACACATTTATTGCCTCACACTGTAGCTTTGGTAATGTTCAGGCTTCAAAACAATACCAACTTTGAGATGAGCAAAATGCAAACCAAATCTATACCAAACCCATAGCCACTGAGTTGATTCAGACTCACAGTGACCCTGTGGGACAGAGTAGAACTACAATAAAGTTTCTAAGAAACGCCCTGTGGATTTGAACTGCCAACCTTTTGGTAAGCAGCCTTGGGTGTTAACCATTATGCCACCAGGTTCCTGAGTAGAATATCACATTTTAAAATGGAAGAAAACTCTGGAGTAAGAGAAGATGACTTTCTTCCTTCTGATATGTTCTATTTCTAAATAAGCCCTTTGAATATTGCCAAAAGTCATTAAAGTATAGTCATAAAAGAGAGAAACAGGGTAAGAAAAGGATTGTACAAAAAGAATTTAACAACAACAAAATATCTACTGTAGGGAGAAAAAAAAAACCTCAGTGAAATGTGGTAAAGTCAAACAATCTGGGTGAAAAGAATATGTGGCACTGTGTAGTAGTAGGTGCCAAGGAGGATAGGTGGAGAATAGTGTGTGCCTGGCCAAAAAGCGTATTTATGTATGTGTGTATTTATTTATTTATTTTAAATGAGAACAGTAGGAGATAAAGGGCCAGTCTCCAAGGTGTTCTGGAAAATCAATCACAAATATCATCTAGAAGCAGCTGACAATTTACTCTATTCCTATTACAATAAATCTGACTGGCATTTAAAATTCGTGTGCCTGAAAATACTGGCCAGGAATATTACTTTTGAACTCTTGCTTGAATATTTATGTGAACAAAGAAGACTAGGAAACCACGCAAAACACAGAGCACCCAATCATTTTCTTCTCTAGGGAAGATTTTAAAACCCAGATCCAACCAAGTGTAATTTTTAAACAATTTGGTTATTCACAAATATTACCTTGCCTCCACCAAACTAAGTCTAGCATAAGTAGATGGTGCCTGGCTACCATGACTGACTGCTCTGGTAGGAATCAAAACAGAGGGTGTCAGAGAGAGGAGGAGAAAAAGGAAGAACAAAATTTTAACTCATTAAAAAAGAACAGATTTACTGGTCTAACAGATACTGGAAAAACTCTGAGAGTGTGGCCCCTGAACACTCGTTTAGCTCAGTACTGAAGTTCACCCTTCAGTCAAAGATTAGGCCAGCCTATAAAAGCAAATGGTAACACAAATAGTTCAACCATGTATATGATACTAAATGAGCACACCAGCCCAAAAGCAAAGATGAGAAGGTAGAAAGGCATATGAACTTTGGACAAAGGAAAACAGCCAAGCCAAGTGCCGTCAAGTCGGATCTGACTCATGGAAACCCTAGGGGCCAGAGTAGAACTGACCCCCAGAGTATTCAAGGAGCGCCTGGTGGATTTGAACTGCCAACCTTGAGGTTAGCAATGGTAGCACTTAACCCACTGTACCACCAGGGTTTCCCACAAGGAAGCCTAAATGAAGAAGGAGAGAGTGTTGGCACATGGCAAAGTTGGCAACAAATATCACAAAGCAATGTGTGTACCAATTGTTTAATGAGAAACTAATTTGGTCTGTAAACTTTCACCTAAAGCACAGCAAAAAAAAATTCAAAAACAAGGAGCTGCCTTTTGTTGACAAAGTCTAACACCTATTCATGTTAAAAACACTCAGCAGAATAGGAATAAAAGGGAAATACCTCAACATAACAAGGGGCAACTCTGTCCTACAGGGTCACTATGAATCGGAATTGACTTGACTGCAGTGGATATATATATATTTTTTAATGCAAACCAATAGCTAACATCATCCTAACAGAGAGAGGCTGAAAGCATTCCCCTTGAGAATGAGAACCAGACAAGGATGCTCATTGTCACCGCTTATATAGCCAGAGCAATCAGACAGGATAAAGAAATAAAGGGTGTCCAAATTGGTAAGGAAGAAGTAAAAATGTCTGTATTTGCAGATGATACGATTTAATACTCAGAAAACACTAAAGAATACCACCCTACCTCCCACACACACAAGGAAAAAAAAAAAAAGCTACTGGAACTAATAGAAGAGTTCAGCAAAGTATCAGGATATAAGATAAACATAAATAAATGAGTTGGATTCCTTTACACCAACAAAGAGACCATCAAAGAGGAAATCACCAAATCAATATTATTTACAATAGCCTCTGAAAAGATAAAATACTTAGGATTGAACCTAACTAGAGATGTAAAAGACCTGTAGAAAGAAAACTACAAGATTCTACCACAAGAAAAAACAACAGAGACCTGCCTAAGTGGTGAAGCCTATCTTGCTGTTGGATAGGAAGATTTAACATCATGAAAATATCTCTTCTACCCTAAGCGATCTATAAATACAAAGAAATCTCAGCACAAATTTCAATGTCAGTTTTTAATGAGATGGCAAAACAAATCGCCAACTTTATATGGAAAGGAAAGAAGCTCTGGATAAGTAAAGCATTACAGAAGAAGAACAAAATGAGAGGCTTCACATTACCTGGCTTTAGAACCTATTACATTGCCAGAACAGCTTGGTACTGGTACAAAAACAAAAACAAAAACAACATATATACAGACCAATGGAACGGAATTTAGAATCCAGACAAAACAGTCTCTTCAACAAATGGTGTTGGCAAAACTGGATATCCATCTGCAAGAAAATGAAACAAACCCCATTTCTCACAGCATGCACAAAAACTAACTCAAAATGGATGAAACTAACTGAAAATATAAAACAATGGAAGAAAAAATAAGGACAATGCTGGTGCCCTAACATGTGACATAAACTATAAAACATTGCTAACAATACCCAAACACCAGGAAACAGTTAACTGGGAACTCCTAAAAATCAAACACGCATGCTCATCCAGAGACTTCACCAGAAGGGTGAAAAAATTACCTACAGAGTGGGAAAGAATTATTGGCAACCACGAATCTGATTTGCATTTAATCTTCATAATCTATAAGGTACTGCAAAACCTCAACAACAACAGAAAACAAATAACCAAATTGAAAAGTGGGCAAAGTACATGAACAGGCATTTCACCAAAGAAGACATCCAGGACACTAACAGATACATAAGGTAATAAATGCTCATGTTCATTATCCATTAGAGAAATCCAAATCAAAACTACAGTGAGATACCATTTCATCCCAACAAGGCTGGCATTAATCCAAAAAACAAAAACTAAATGTTGCAAAGGTGGAGAGACTAGAACTCTTCTACACTGCTGGTGGGAGTGTAAAATGGTGCAGCCACTTTGGAGATTCAACTGGAGCTTACTTAAAAAGCTAGAAATAGAAGTCCCATATGACCCAGCAATCTCACTGCTTGAAACACATCCCAGAGAAATAAGGGCTTTCACAAGAATAGATACATGCATGCCAATGTTTAATGTAGCACTGCCCACAATAGCAAAAACATGGAATCAAACTAGGTGCCCATCAACAGATGAATAGTTAAACAAAACTATGCTATATTCACATAATGGAATACTATGCAATGATAAACAACAATGGTGATCTTGGGAAATATCTAATAACATGGAGTCAACTGGAAGACATGCTGAGTGAAATTAGTCTCAAAAGGACACATATGAGAGCTGCCAATTAAGTTCAGGAACTCATACTAGAAAAAGTACTACATACTACATTGCTGAATATCACTAAGGTCACTTTCGAAGTACTTACTCCCCTTGGGAAGCTACACATTGATGCCAGCACATAGTCCACCCTTCAAAGCAATTCTGTAACTCTTTTTCTGGAATGACCATCAGAGCTGCTGTTGTATTATCCTTGATGTCCTGAATGTCATCAAAGTGTCTTCCATTCCAAGGGTGTACTGTCACCGGGGAGGGAGAGCAGTGGGAGCTGCATATAGGTGAGCATGCGAATTTATATGGGAATGTACATTTTCATTCAATCATAATAAAAAAAAATTTAGGGGTGGAGTCAAGATGGCGGACTAAGTCCACGTCTCCTTATATCCCTCTGGAAACCAAGACCTCAACTGACAATCAAACAGAGCCTTCTGAGCACCTAATCAGCCTCAGGACAGGGCACAGAGCTGTTAATTGGGACTTCATACCACTCAGCGAAAAACCTCCTCTCTTTCGCTGACTCCCGCTCCTGGCTAGCCCTGGCTGTCACGGATGGAAGGTAAACGCACCAGTTTCATTTTTTTTCCTCTGTCTCGAGCTGGGTCTTGCCTGGTGGCTGGACTCAGACGTGCTGCTGGGGGGACAGGCAGGCGAAATTCCCATATTCTGAGAGCCAGGCTCGGGACTCTGTTAATCTAGCTACTTTGAGCCTTTCGTTTTGTAGCTGCCTCAGCGGGGTTTGTGCGGAGCTCCGCGGTCAGGATGCGGGACGCCATGTTGGTACCGAGATTTTAGCGGGACCTTGTTCTTAGCCTGGGAGCCAGTGCCTGCAAACGGGATAGCGCTTCTCCGACAGAAACGTGGTGATTTTGCACAGTGCTGCCTACATTGGAGGCCCTGCAGCAGAAGCAGAGGAATCACTACCTCTCGGCACCTTTAGCCCCTCTGTCTGCCGCCTGTGTGGAGGACGCCATCTTGGATATGGTGGCCGCAGCTGGACCTAATTCTTAGCTTGGGAGCCAGAGCCTGCCCACAGGAGAGCGCTTTTCTATCACAAAACCAGTACTCGACACACTGTTGGCTAAGGCTAGGCCCTGTCAGCAGAGGCCAACAGGGCAGTAGCATTGCTGTATTCTGAACTAGTTTGTTATCATCTGGGGTTGGATATAGTGGCGCTTACTTTGTCAGATGAGAAGAGGGACCTCTACACCTGAAAACCTAACTGACTTATGAATTGGTCAGATACCTTTTGCTTTACATTTGAAGACAGCCTAGAGAAACATTTGCAATCCATCCTCACAGTACCTCTTCGAGCCTCTATATACTCACATGGGACCCAAAAAGCAACAGACAATTGTGGCACACAAGCAATCACTCATGGCTTCAGAAGGCTCCCAAACAAAGCAACCAAGGAGTTTTCCAGATGAAGAAACTTTTATGAAAGCATCACGAAGTGAATACAAATTGATTATATACAGAGCCCTTCTAGACCTTATACAAAATGCAGCAGAACAAAAGGAAAAATTAAGCAAATTGTTCGATATGATGGAACACCAGTACTCTGAAATCCAACAGATCAAGAAGAAAATCAAAGACATAGAAACTTCCATGCAAAGCCAAGAAAACAGAATGGAACAAATGGAAAAAAGAATTTCTGACTTAGAAGACAGAGCTACTGATGCCAGTGTCTATGAGCAGAAATCAGAAAAGAGAAACAAGAAAAATGAAGAGACATTAAGAAGCATGTGGGACGCTGTTAAGAGGAACAACCTTCGATTAGTTGGAGTCCCTGAACAGGGTGAGACATCTGAGAACACAGAGAGTATTGTTGTGAGCTGCTGAAAGAAAACTTCCCAGAAATCGTGAAGGAAGAGAATATAGACATCTCAGATGCATATCGTACGCCACCCAATATAGACCTCAAAAGAAAGTCTCCAAGACATATTATAATCAAGCTTAACAAAATGAAACATAAGCAGCAACTCTTATAGGCAGCAAGACTCAAGGCAAAGCTAACATTCAGAGGGAAACCCTGTAGGCTCTTGTCAGATTTCTCAGCAGAAACCATGCTGGCACAGAGACAGTGGCATGACACATTCAAAGTCTTGAAGTAGAAGAACTTCCAACCAAGAACTATATGTCCTGCAAAACTCTTTCAAATATGAAAATGAAATTAAGACATTCCCAGATAAACAGAAACTCAGAGACTTTGTAAAAACCAAACTCAAACTACAACAAATACTGAAGGAAGTTCTTGGCTTTGGCTTAGAAGAACGGAACCACTAACTTTATGTTTTAGAACGACACACTACTCAATACTCTACTCATTTAGGGAAGGCTCCAAAGTAAATCACAGCTTTGATTTGGAAAGAAGCAATCCAGAGATCATCATGAAAACTATGGTGCCATCATAATAAAAAGAGGGATGTACTACAGTCGTTATAGTCCTTCCAGATGGAGAGGAAGACGACAAGACTGGTAGTAATTAAAATTGGGTTTATAAATAGTTTATTAAGGGGGTTCATAGGGGCAGCTTTAAAGCACAACAAAGATGTATCATACCATTTCAAGAAATCTAACACACGAGTCTCAACAACTATAAAACCAGCTCTGAAAAAGGTGAAAAATCAACTCACAAAAAACAGTGTCCCAGGACAGACTAATAAGAACAACAGAGAAAACATCAACATAAAAATAAACATATCACAATGGCAGCAGTGAACATATAACTATCAATAATTACATTGAATGTGAATGGACTGAATGCTCCAGTAAAGAGACACCGAGTGTCATCTTGGGTCAAAAGACACGACCTATCCATATGTTGTCTACAAGAAACTCACTTGAGACCTAAAGACAGGAACAAACTGAAAATTAAAGGATGGAAGAATATATATCAAGCTAACAATGAACAAAGAAGAGCAGGGGTGGCAATTCTAATCTCAGACAAAATCAATTTTAATGTCAAATCCACCATCGTGGACAAAGATGGACACTATTTGTTGCTGAAAGATTCAATACACAAGCAAGACTTAACTATACTAAATATTTATACACCTAATGTCAGAGCACCTAAATATGTCGAAGAAACACTGACTACTCTCAAAAGAGAGTTAGATCACTCCACAATAATAGTGGGAGACTTTAACACTCCACTCTCATTACTAGACAGATCATCTAGAAAAAAGCTCAGTAAAGATACAGAAGACCTCTTTGCCACAATTAACCAACTAAACCTCATTGATATATACAGAACTTTCCACCCATCAGCAGACAACTACACCTTCTTCTCCAGTGCACATGGAACATTCTCCAGAATTGACCACGTGATAGGCCATAATGCATTGCTCAACAAAATCCATACCATTGAATTACTGCAAAGCATCTTCTCAGATCATAAAGCCATAAAAGTCGAAATCAATAGCAGAAAAAACATAGATAGAAAGTGGAACTCTTGGAAACTGAACAACATCTTGCTCAAAAAAGCATGGGTTATAGAGGAAATCAAGGATGAATTAAAGAAATTCATGGATTCCAATGAGAATGAAAACACTTCCTACCAGAACCTATGGGATACAGCCAAAGCAGTTGCTCAGAGGTCTGTTTATCTCCATAAATGCACACTTCTGGAAGGAAGAAAGAAACCAAATCAAGGAACTTACTCTACAGCTTGAACAAGTAGAAAGAGAACAACAGAAGAACACCTCGGCCACCGGAAGAAATGAGATCATAAAGATTAGAGCAGAGCTAAATGAATTAGAGAATAGAAAAACAATTGAAAAAATGGAAAAGACCAAAAGGTGGTTTTTTGAAAAGATCAACAAAATTGATAAACCACTGGCTAAACATACTAAAGAAAAGCAGGAAAGGAAACAAGTAACCCACTTTAGAAATGAGAGGGGAGTTGTCACCACAGATCCAACAGAAATAAAAAATATCATAACAGAATACTATGAAAGACTGTATTCTAACAAATTTGAAAACCTAGGGGAAATGGACCAACTCCTTGACTCATACCACCTACCCAAATTCTCACAACGTGAAGCAGAACAACTTAATAAACCCATCACAAAGGAAGAGATTGAAAAGGTCATCAAAACACTGCCAACCAAAAGAAGTCCGGGGCCAGAAGGCTTCACGGCAGAATTCTACCAAGCATTTAGAAAAGAGTTATCCCCAATACTACTGATACTATTTCACAGTACAGAAAGGGATGGAGTACTCCCAAACTCATTCTATGAAGCCAGCATAACCCTGATACCTAAGCCAGGAAAGATCCAACAAAGACAGAGAACCACAGACCGATATCACTCATGAACCTGGATGCAAAAATCTTCAACAAAAGTCTTGCCAACAGAATACAACAACATATCAAGAAAATAATCCATCATGACCAAGTGGGATTCATACCAGGGATGCAAGGCTGGTTCAACATCAGGAAAACAATTAATGTGATTAACCACGTAAATAACACAAAAGACAAAGATCACCTGATTTTGTCCATTGATGCCGAAAAGGCATTTGATAAAGTCCAACACCCATTCATGCTAAAAACTCTTAGCAAAATGGGCATAGACGGCAAATTCCTCAACACAATAAGGGCCATTTATACAAAGCCAATTGCCCACATCATCCTGAATGGAGAGAGACTAAAAGACTTTCCCTTGAGATCAGGAACTAGACCAGGATGCCCACTGTCAGCTCTCCTATTCAACATTGTGCTAGAAGTTCTAGCCAGAGCAATTACACAAGACGAAGAAATAAAGGGCACCTGCATCGGCAAAGAGGAAGTTAAAATCTCCCTGTTCGCAGATGATATGATTGTATATGCAGAGAACCCCAAGGAATCTATAAATAAGCTACTCAAACTGATAGAAGAGTTCAGCAAAGTCTCAGGATACAAGATAAACATAAGTAAATCAGTAGGATTCCTTTATACCAACAACGAGACTCTTAAGGAGGAAATTATCAAATCAATACCATTTACGATAGCCCCTAAGAAGATAAAGTACCTAGGAATTAATCTAACCAGAGAAACAACAGACCTTTACAAAGAGAACTACAAGCCCTTACTACAAGAAACTAAGAGAGACTTAGATAAATGGAAAAACCTACCCTGCTCATGGATAGGAAGTCTTAACATTGTGAAAATGTCTATTTTACCCAAAGCCATTTATTTATATAATGCAATCCCAATACAAGTTCCAGCGTCATTTTTTAATGAGATGGAGAAACAAATCACCAATTTTGTTTGGAAAAGGAAGAAGCCCCGGATAGGTAAGGTACTACTAAAGAAGAAGAACACACTGGGAGGCCTCTCATTACCCGACCTTAGAACATACTACACTGCCACAGTGGTCAAAACAGCCTGGTACTGGTACAAGAACAGACAGATCGATCAATGGAACAGAATTGAGACCCCAGAGATGACACCATCTGCCTATGAACAGTTGATATTCGACAAAGGCCCTAAGACATTAAACTGGGGTAAAAACAGTATCTTCAACAAATGGTGCTGGCAAAATTGGTTATCCATCTGCAATAAACTGAATCAAGATCCATATCTTACACCTTATACAAAAACCAACTCCAACTGGATAAAAGACCTAAATATCAAACCTAAAACGATAAAGCTCATCCAAGAAAAGGTAGGAACAACAATGGAAGTTTTAATACACAATGAAGACAGACTCCAAAATCTGTCAAAGAAACCTCAATCAACAGAAGAGAAAATAGACAAATGGGAACTATTAAGAATCAAACACTTTTGCTCATCCAAAGACTTTATTAATAGAATTAAAAGAACACCCACAGAATGGGAAAAAATATTTGGCAACTCTATGTTAGACCAATGCCTGATCTCCATAATTTATAAGAGACTACAAAATATCAATAACAAGAATATAAACCATCCACTTAAGCGATGGGCAAAGGAGATGGACAGACACTTCACTAAAGAGGAGATCAAGGCAGCCAAAAGCACATGCGGACATGTTCACCATCTTTAGTTATTAAAGAAATTCAAATCAAGACAACAATGAGATACCATCTCACCCCAACAAGATTGGCCATGATCCATAAAACACAAAACAACAAATGCTGGAGAGGCTGTGGAGAAAGTGGAAACCTCCTACACTGTTGGTGGGTTTGCAAAATGGTCCAGCCTCTTTGGAAGGCAATCTGGCGCTTCCTTTAAAAAATGGATATTGATATACCATTTGACCCAGTAATTCCACTACTTGGAATATATCCTACAGAATCACGGCCTTTCACACCAATGGACACATGCACCAGAATGTTTATCGCAGCACAGTCCACGATAGCAAAAAGATGGAATCAACCCAGATGCCCAACAATAGAAGAATGGATAGGTAAACTATGGTACATATACTCAATGGAGCACTACGCAATGATAAAGAATAGCGATGATTCCAGGAAACATCTCCTAACCTGGTTTCAACTGGAAGACATTATGTTGAGTGAAAGTAGTCAGCGACAAAAGGACAAATACTGTATGAGACCTCTATGATAAGATCTCAGAAACAAGCTTGTGTACAGAAGAAAAGACTCTTTTACAGCTGCAAGGGAGGGGAGGGAGGGATTGTGGGGGGAGGGTTTAGTTTAGATAGTTACTAGAAATCTAGTTGGGAGAAAGCGGTGATAGCACACATTAGGAACAAGAACAACATTAAGTGGACTTCAGCATAACTTGAGTACTCCTTCCATCTTAACTCTATACTGCAGGGATAGAGTAGCTGGGGCGGGGTGCGGGGGACCATGCTCTTAGGCGAATTCCAGGCCAATTGGCACAACTAGCGTTTTGCTAAGAGAGCTCTCTGCACCCCACATTGGTGAGTGGCGTCTGGGGTCTTAAAAGCTGCCAAGCTGCCATCCGAGGACACAGCAAATGGTCCCAACTCAGCAGGAATGCATGCTCACCGAGGACCAAAATGACATGCGGTAAAGACAACCGAGAAGACAGAGAGACCCACAAGAGTGGGTGCCTACATCGACTTGGGACTGGAAGAACCAGATGGTGCCCGGCCACCACCAGTGATAGCCACGATGGAGCTCACAGAGAGGAGTCTCACTGGCAACACAAGAATAAAAAGGGGTGCATAATGAGATCTCCACTAAAAGACCTCAATTGATGGTCCAGCGGTTTTGGGGTTCCTCTGAGAGCATGGCCCCCTGCCCTGATGCTTCCCTTTCCCATAAATTATAACAAAGGTCCACTCTTTGGATAGGAATGGATTGGACTTGGCAATGCAGAATGACCATATATTGGAAGCACTTTATGGTTCTGTACATCTATAGGATATCACCTTGCTGACCTCTGGCTGGAGGAAGGGGAGTGGACGGAGAGGAGGGGAAAGGAGGCTGTTGGGAGGATGAGACATGTATGGAGCAGAGGAAAATAGTGTGCAGTCACCAGACAGGGAGAGCAGTGGAAGCTGCATATAGGTGGGCATGTAAATTTATATGTGAATGTACATTTTGACTCAGTTACGTTACATAAAAGTAAAAATTAAAAAAAAATTTTCAAAATGTCTTTATTTCCATATTTTCTTTCTCTTCACATAAAGAAAAAAGTCACTGGGGGTCAGATCTGGTTAGCAGGGAGGGTATTCTAATACAGTTATCTGTTTACTGGCTAAAATCTCCCTCACAGACAGCTACACAATTAGGTTCGCGAACTTGCCACCTTGCCACCACTTGCAATGGCCATTCAGAAAGAGTTCTAAAATTGCTTTGGAGGGTGTACTAGGCGCTGGCATTGGTGCATAGCTTCCCAAGGGAAACACTTTGAACATGACCATAGTGGTATTGAGCAATGAGGTATGTAGTACTTATAAAAATTAGGTCCATGGACTTAATTGTCAAGACCTCGTATTGTATGTGACCACTATTATAAGGACTGAAGGAAAGATTTAAGCACAGAAGAAATAATCTTTGATGGTGTTTTAGTCAGCTAGGCTGCTCTAACAGAAATACCACAGAGTGGATGGCTTTAACAAAGAAAGATTTGTTCTTACACAGTCCGGTAGGTTGCAAGTCCATATTCAGGGTGTCCGCTCCAGGGAAAGACTTTCCCCTTGTCAGCTCTGGAGGAAAGTCCGGTATTGTATCAGTCTTTGTCCAGGGAGCGTCCTCACGCAAGAACCTCTGGTCTGAAGGACGCGCTCTGCTCGCAGTGCTGCTTGCTTGATGGTAGCGAGGTTCTCAAATTGTCCTTTGTTTCTTTTTCCTTTTATTCCTTGCAAGCTAAAAGCATTAAGGGTGGGGCAAGCCATACTCCAGAGAAACTTCCCCCACAGAAGGAATTCACAGCCCCACCCTAATCCTTTAACATATGGGTTAGCAAAACCACACAATGGAGGACAGTCCCAAGATACTGGGAACCATATCCCAGCCAGGTAGCTGCACACATTTTCTGGGGGACACAATTCCAACCATGACATCCCACCCTTTGACAACCCCAAAATCACATCACAAAACATTTAACACATTCATCTCACCATAGCAAAATTATGTCCATCCATATAACAGAAGTCTTAAATCAATTTCAAGTCCAAAATACAAAAACTCTTCTACATCTGTGAAACTTAGAAGGCATTAACAGGCAACAGGCAAGTCAACAGAACACATTACATTAGCCTTCAAAGCTTTGGAAATACTCTTACATTTTCTGAGACATTCTACACAACAGCAATGCTCTCCAGACTCTAGGTATCGGCCACACTCTCAGGTTTCTGAGTGGAGACCTCCAGCCCTGTGCTACAACTCTGCCTTCAAGGCCCACTTGGACAGAAGCTCTGTCCCATTGGCTTTAGGAGCACCCTAAGCCCAACTGAGTGGCAATTCCACCCTTACGAACACAGCAGGCCATGGTTCCACCCTTTCAAACCCCTGAGGTCATGGCCATACCTCTTGAGACTGAGGCAGCTCAGCTTCTCACTCTATGTCTCTTCAGCTTCAGCTTTCTATGGCCACATGGCCTGGGCCTCAGGCCCACATATGCCCTGCCGAGCAAGTGTTCCAAAGCTCTGTAGCTCCACTGGTTTAAGTGCCCGGAGGCACCCTACTCTTGCTGGAAAGCGTCCTGCCCAAAGGCACTCAACTCTCTCACTCCGTGGGTCAGCAAGGCCAGCTCCACCGATTCAAGAGCCCAAAGGCACCCCGTTCCGCGAGGAAAACTCTGCGCAGGCACTGACCTCTCTCGCTCCACAGGTCGGCTCCAGCGCTGCCTCTGGTTCTGCCACTGCCACTGCCGCTGCCGCTGCTGCCGGTCCTCTGTTGTTTCTCACCATCTGCGCCTTCTTCGTTCCTTCTGAATCTTCTATCCATTCGCAATTTCAAAGTGGCTTCCACATTTTAGGTATTTGCTAGAGCAGCACCCCGAGCGCGTCCTTCAGACCAGAGGTTCTTGCGTGAGGACGTTCCCTGGACAAAGACTGATACAATACCGGACTTTCCTCCAGAGCCGACAAGGGGAAAGTCTTTCCCTGGAGCGGACACCCTGAATATGGACTTGCAACCTACCGGACTGTGTAAGAATAAATCTTTCTTTGTTAAAGCCATCCACTCTGGTATTTCTGTTAGAGTGGCACTAGCTGACTAAAACAGATGGTTACGAGGGAGGGGTGGGAGGAAGATGGCTATTCATAGATTAAACAGTAAATAGGAAGTGGGTTAAGTGAAATAAGTGACAGCACACTGTTGGAGGGTGTCATAGATTGTGTCCCTCCCCAGATCTGTAGCAATTTATCTAGGCCATGATTCCTAGCACTGTGTGACATTCTCCATGTTATAAATCCTGCCTAAGATGTTAATGAGGGTGGATGGGCGGCAGTTGTGTTGGTAGGGGCAGGACTGAGTGTGTAAGATTGTTTTGTGCCTTGAGGCAGTCTCTTGAGATATAAAGGAAAGATGCTAACAAGGAGAATTGGAAGGTGAGAGGCTCATACCACCAAGAAGCAGTGCTGGAAGCTGAGCATGTCATTTAGAAAGGACTGGGATCCCTGTGCCTCTGAAGCTTCCAGTCCATGGAAAGATGGATGAGAAGGACCTTCCTACAGTGCCAGCAGAGAAAGCCTTCCCCTGGAGCTGGCACCTTAAATTTGGACTTTCAGTCTACTGGACTGTGACAAAATAATTTAAAATTTCTCTTTTTAAAGTCACATGCTTGTGGTGTCTCTGTTAAAGCAGCACTAGCCAACTAAAACAAAGGGGGATTAACACCACTGAACTGCACTGAAAGCTAAGAGATTTCCTGAATACAACCCAACATTTCATAGGTCATAGTGGCAGGATCGAAGTCTGGAGACCAGGGTTTCACGGGACAGCTAGGTCAACTAGAATAACTGAGTTTTTTTTTTTTTTAAGAAAATATTCTGCATCCCGTTTTGGTGAATAGCATTTGGGGTCTTAAAAACTAGCAAGCTGCCATCTAAGGAGCATTAATTGGTTCCAATCCACCTGGAGCACAGGCAAACAAAGGACATGATAGACATGAGGAAACTATGAACTCAGGAGACAGAAGGGGCCATGTGATCTGGAGATTACGTCAGCGTGAGACCAGAAAAACTAGGTGGTGCCTAACGACTACCAGTGACTGCCCTGACAGGGAACACAACGCACAGTCCCTGATGTAGCGAGAGAAAAATGTGGGTACAGATGCAGAACTCTATCAAAAGGCCACACTTGATGGCCCAACATCCTGGAGGGTCCCTTAAGAACTTGGCCCCCAGACTTGCTGCTAGCCCAGAGCTAAAACCAGTACCGAAGCGAACTGTCCAAAGATTGGATTGAACTGTGAGACATAAAGTGATGCTGGTGAAGTGCACACTTCTTTGCTTAAATATATACGTGGGGCTGTCGGAGCTCCTCCTCTCTAGAGGTGAGATGAGATGATGGAGAAGAGAGGACAGGAGTAAGTTGAATGAATATGGGAAGTACAGAGTGGAAGGGAGGAGTGTGCTGTCACAGGGTTGCAAGAGAGCAGCTAGAGTTGCATAGAGATGCATGTATGGGGTTTTATGCGGCAAACTGGCTTGGATTGTAAACTTTCACTTAAAGTGCAGTAAAATGTTTCAGAAAAAGAAACTGCCTTTTATACGTGAAGATATGGAACTTCTAGAACAACGAGTTATACACACACACACACACACACACAGATATACATACACATACGTGTATATACTGGAAATGGTTTTGTACTGACCTGTGTGTTCTTTCTCACCTAGCAAACCTCATGTTCGTTGACACTTGGCTAAGAGGCTGGCCAGGGATCAGGCCCATGACTGGGACCTCATTAGGACCTTGATTCAGCCAACTAGTTCTAATGAAAGCTCCATTCAGGTGGCTCTGATGGATTTCCAAGACTTCAATTAGAGCCACTGAGAAAGGACTACTTATTTTGATCCATAAGTTTAATGCAAACCAGCTGCTATTAATCATAAGCAAATCATTTTAGTGTGATTGGTCTCTTTGTGCATTTTTCTAGGCATGTGGTAGACTGCTTTTTTCTGGAGACACGTACCCTTCAATTTTGGGAAAATTTCTTTTTTCTTTATTATGATTGAATGAAAATGCACATTTCCATATAAATTTGCAAGTTCACCTATATGCAGTTTCCACTGCTCTCCCTGCATGGTAACAGCACACTCTTCCTCTCTGCTCCATACATGTCTTTTCCTCCCAACAGTCTCTGATCTTCTCCTCTCCACCCACTCCCCTTCCTCCAGTATGAGGTCAGCAGGACAACATCATATAGATGCCTAGAACCATAAAGTGTCCACAAAATATGGTCATTCTGCATCACCAAGTCCAACCCATTGCTGTCTGAAAAGTTGACCTTCATTATGATTTATGGACAGGGGCAGCATCAGGGCGAGGGGGTGGGAAAATTTCTTACACCATTTATTGTTTAACTTCATTTCCTACCATTTTCTAGACTCCTATTAGGTAGATATTGCTGTTGTTAGGTGCCATCGATTCAGTTCCAACTCACAGCAACCTTTGTATGCACAACAGAACGACCCTACTGCCTGGTCCTGCATCGTGCCCGCAATCACTTTTTTTTTGCTGAAGTCCACCATTGCAGCCACTATGACAATCCATCTTGTTGAGGGCATTCCTCTTTTTCACTGACCTTCCACTCTACTGAGCATCATGTCCTTCTCCCAGGGAGTGATCTCTCCTGACAACATGTCCCAGGTATGTGAGATGCAGTCTCACCATCTTTGCTTCCAATGAGCACTCTGGCTGTACTTCGTCCAAAACAGATATGTTTGTTGTTCTGGCAGTCCATGGTACATTCAGTATTCTTCTACAACACCACACTTCAAAGGCATCAATTCTTCTACTGTCTTCCCTACTTGTTGTGCAGCTTTTGAATGCATATGATGCAACTGAAAATACTACAGCTTGGGTCAGGTACACCTTAGTATTCAAGGCAACGTCATCACTTTTCAAAACTTTAAAAGAGCTCCTTTGCAGCAGACGTTCCCCAAGCAATGTGTCCTTTGATTTCTTGACTGCTGCTTCCATGGGTGTTGATTATGGAAGCAAGTCAAGTGAAATCCTTGACAACCTCAAACATTTTCCCATTTATGTTGATATTGCTTCCTGGTCCAGTTTTGAGGATTTTGGTTTTCTTGATGTTGAGGTGCAATCCATAGTGAAGGCTATGGTCTTTGATCTTCATCAGTAAATGTTTCAAACTCTCTCCCCTTCCAGCAAGCTGGGTTGTGTCATCTGCATAACGTAGGTTGTTAATGAGTCTTCCTCCAATCACGATGCCTTGTTCTTCTTCATGTACTCCAGCTTCTCAGATTTTTGGCTTGGCATACAGATTGAAAAGGTATGGTGAAATGATACAATCCTGCCAAACAACTTTCCTGACTTTAAACCATACAGCATCCCCTTGTTCTGTTCGCACAACTGCCTCTTGAGCCATATAGATTCCTCATGAGTACAATTAAGTGTCTGGAATTCCCATTCTCTGTAATGTTATGCATAATTTGTTATCATCCACACAGTCAAATGCCTTTGCATAATCAATGAAACACAGGTAAACATTTTTCTGGTATTCCCTGCTTTAAGCCAAGATCCTCTTCTGAATCCAGCTTGAATTTCTGGAAGTTCTCTGTCAATATACTGTTGCAGTTGCTTTTGAATGATCTTGAGCAACATTTTACTTGTGTGTGACATTAACGTTATTGTTCAATAATTTCTACATTTGATATATAGCATCTCAAATCAATTTGGCAAAGATGGATTTTAAATAAATGGTGCTGTAGAAAGATAAAGTTGGATCCATGTCTCACACCATATACCAGGCTAAACTTCTTATGGATTAATGATTTAAATGTTAAAAAAAGAAAAAGAAGAAAGTACAAATGTGCCAGAAGAAAGCGTGAATGAATTGCTTTATAGTCTTAGAGTTGAAGAAGGTATTTCTAACTATGACTCAAAATCTGGAAACCATTAAAAAACAAAACTGGTAAATGTAACTACCTTATAAAAAAGCTTTTTCATGGTAAAAAGCATCATGAACAAATTTAAAAAAAAATGGCTAACTGCGAAAATATCTTCAATTCCTGCCTTAGATAAAGGGCTACTCTTTCACAGAATTTGAGAAAGAAAAGACCAAAAACCTACTGGACAAGTTAGCACAGGGCATACACTGACAATTCAAAGAAATGCAAACATTTCTTAAAAATATAAAAAGATGCCCAACCTCGTTCATAAGAAAAGCAGTAAAAATTAAAAAACCTTTGAAGACGACTTCTGTTTAAGGTGGCAGCTTTGATAGATATATTTTAACTTCCCCCTGCAATAAAGACTCAAGAAACTAACGAAACAGATACAAACAATGATCTTGGATCACTGAACATCAAAGTGAAGTTTGAAGAACTGGACTGAGTACTGACCGAAAAGAACAAAATCAGCAAGAATGCAGAGATTCTCAGAGTGTCCACATCCAGCCATCCGGCCTAACACAGTGTGACCATTTTGAAACCACAGCAAATGACATCTCTAGATGAGGAACCCAAGAAGGCAGCTTCATGCAATACAGTGCTGGAGATAGAGATACTGATTAAAAAGTCTGGAAAGAAATGAGGTTGAGAGGTCGTGGGCCAGGTCCAAACTAGCGCAAGAAGGAGACACATGGGAGTGCCATAGCTTTGAAATAGGGAAACACAGGGAAGTACCACTGGAGCAAAGTAAGGCAGATTGAATCTTTGGAGCCTCAGGAGGTGGGACTGATAAGATTGGGGTGCTTTTATGTGGAGGGACAAGAGTGCCTGCAGGAATGTGGCTGACAGCTTCAGAGTCCTTGACATAGAGAAAAAAGGGACTTAGAAATTGGTGGTGGGGCTTCCTATCAGCAGTGGGGCCCATCTGTTCTAATAGAAAACACTCACTGACTAGTAAAAAAGCAGAATAATAAGCAGAAGTTTCTCCTTTGATCAACTTCATGCTGACCCCTCCTCCTCTTGTTTGAACAGCTTCGCTGACCCCACATCCAGGCAGTGAGTGCCATTAGTAACCTGCACATCATTTGTCCTGCTCACTACTCCTTCTGCCCGGCCTGTGTCACAGAAGTCCCCAGAGATCTGCCCACTTATCCTCCCTCTTGGCCTGTACAGTGGGGTGCCCCCAGAAATCTGTCCACTGCTCTTTCTGACTGTTCTGCACTGTGAGGCACGTTTGTAGACCTATCCACTGTTCATGGACCCACTTGGTCAATGCATTGAGGTGCACTTGAGATGAGGCCATCACTTTGTCCTCTCTGCAGCATCGAGGCACTCCAGAAGTGAGCTGTCCACTACTCCCCCCACCTGGGCATCACTCAAGTGTCTCCAGGAGCTTGTTAAGAGGCTACAACAAGTACAGAATGAAAAGGAGGAGTGTGTTGTCACTGGGCAAGGAGAGCAGAGGGGGCTGCAGATAGGCAGACATGCAAAATTAATTTGGATTGTGTATTTTCATTTTATCACAATAAAAAAATAAAAGAAAACCATCAAACAAAAAAAGAAAGAAAAAGAGGAGTGAAGAAAAACAAAGAAAACTTAAGGGTTATTTGGGATTCAAGGAATAATAGTATGTATATTTATATATGTATTAGGAATTTCAGAAGGGAAAGAAAGAATAAAACAGTGTAATGGCAGAAAACTCCCCAAATATGAAAGACAAGAAGTTTCTGTCTAAGAAGGTCAACAAACCCCATACAGGGTAGACACCAAAGGAAATTAACCAAGAGATATCATAACCAATGTTTCCAGAACCAAAGATAAAGAAAGAATTTTGAGAGTAGTTTGTGAAAAGCAAAATATCACTTATCAAGAGTTCTCAAGAAGACTGAATACTGATGTGTCATTAGAAATCATGTGAGTAAGGAGGCAACGGGATGACATATACAAAGCCCTAAAGGAAAAGACTGCCAACCCATTATGATATATGAAGCAAAACTGTTTTTCAGAAATGAGGGTTAAATTAGGACATTCCCAGACAAGCAGAAATCTAGGAAATTTGTAGCCACCAGACCAGACTAACAATAAATGTCGAAGAAAGTCCTTCAGATAGAAAAACAACAAGTTCAGATGCAAACTTAAGGTAAAGACACGTAGCAGAACCACCCAGATACCAAGCCAGGTAAAGACTTCACAGAAGTAAAGTAAAGCTACAAAACTGGTTATAAAAAGCAAGAGATATAAAGTTACAATTGATGACAGCTTCAAAACAAAAGGAGGAATTAATGGAGTAGTTATAGAACTTCCATGTGGAGAGGAAATCAAGGCAATTTTGAGATACAACAGACTATTTTAAATATAGAATGATAAATGTAAACTTCAGGGTAAACAGAAAGAAAATTAATAAATCTCACCAAGATGAAGAAGGAAGTTAAAAAGACCTAGTGAACACAAAACAACACTAACAAATGAAAGGAAAAGAAAATTCATGTACAAAAATAACTCAGCACAGAAAGTAAATAACAAAGAAACCATGAATACCACAAAAAGTATAACACAATGGCAGCAGTAAATTCATACCTATTGATAACCACATGGAATGTAAATAGATTAATGGCACCAATCAAGGGGCAGAGAGTGGCAGAATACTGTCTACAAGGAATACACATTAAACACGAAGAGCAGAACGGTGATATTAATGATCAACAAAACAGATTTTAATTCAAAAACATTACGAGAGATGAAGGGGATTATGTAATGATTTAATTATGATAAAAAATCCAACTATAATCAATATATAATGGTTAAAGGGTCAGTTCATCAATAAGACATAATAATTATAAATATTTTTGCATTAATATCAGAGTTCCAAAACAGACTCCAACAGATTTGAAGAAACAGATGGATTTACAATAGCAGTGGATTTTAGCAATGCTTTTAAGGAAGTACGGAACAACTAGAAAGAAGATCAACAAAGACACGGAGTATTTGAATAATCCTGGTTAATCAACTGGGCCTCACAGATATATGTGGAACACACTGACCAAAAGCAACACAATACACATGGAACTTTTCCAGAATAGACCATATTTAGGCCACAAAGCTAGCCTCAAATTTAAAGAGATCAAAATTATACAAAGCATCTTCTCTGATCATAACAGTATGAAGCTAGAAATGAATAACAGGAATAATGAGGAAAATAAATTAATACATGGAAAGTAAATAACATTACTAAAAAGCTGTTGAGTCATAGAATAAATTAAAAGTAAAATAAAAAATACATAAAATGAAATAAGAATAAGAACACAGCATACTAAAATTGTGAGACACAGAAAAAACAATGCTCAGATGAAAGTCTGTAGCAATAAATGTTTACATTTTAAAAAGGTCCAAGATTGACAATTTAACAGCTTGAACAAATAGAAAAGGAAAAGCAAAAAAAGACACCCCATGTAGCTACATTAACACAAACAGAGGTAAAAAAGTAACCATAAGGGAAGAGGAGACTGAGAATATCATGAAAACAATTTCCAGCAACAATAAGAACAAATAAAATCCCCCTCCAGAGAACTTCACTGGGGAAATTTTCCAAGCATTCAGAGAAGAGTTGACATGAATTCTACTTAAACTCTTCTACAACAGAAAAGGGACAAAAATATTTCCTAACTCATTCTATGAAGTGAGCACCAGATTGATATTAAAGCCAGGTAAGGGTATAACAAGAAGAGAAAAAAAAAAATATTTACACACCGATATTCATCATGGAATTCAACAGAATTCTAGTGAACTGAATTCAGTAATACTGCTGTGGATTGAATTGTGTTCCCTGAAAAATCTGTACAGCCATTTGGCTAGGCCGTAATTCTTGGTGTAGTGTGATGTTCTTATATGTTGTGTATCTTGTGTCTGTGATATTAACGAGAGAGGATGGGTGGTGGTTGTGTTAGTGAGGCAGGACTCCATCTACAAGATTGTGTTGGGCCTTGAGGCAATCTTTTAGGATGTCAGAAAGTTAGGGGCCTCATACTATCAGGAAAGAAGCATTGCCAGGAGCAGAGCACATCCTTTGGACCTGGGGTCCCTTAATCTCAGGATCTCCTAGTCCAGGAGAAGATTGATGACAAGGACCTTCCTCCAGAGCCAACAGAAGAAGACTTCCCCTGGAACTGACACCCTGAATTTGGACTTGCAGTCTACTGGACTGTGACAAAATAAATTTCTCTTTGTTAAGGACATCCACTTGTGTTATTTCTGTAATAGCAGCACTAGGGGACTAAGACAAACATATTAAGAAAATCAGACATCATGATCAAGTAACATTTGTATCAAGAATGCAGGGACAGTTCAACATTAGAAAAACAGTCAATATAATTCACGTAAAGAAAAAAAGCACTTGGCTGGCAAAGAAAACAAAGGAAACAAATCACATGATTATTTGAACTGCTGCAGAAAGGCATTTGACAAAACCCAACATACTTTCCTGATTAAAAACTCTCAGAAAATAGGAATAGAAGGGACATTCCTCAACATAATTAAGGACATGTGTGCAGAACAAACAGCCAACATTATTCGCAATGGAGGGAGACTGAGAGCCTCCTCCTTGAGAAAACAAACAAACACAAAGCCACAGATGCCCATTCTCGGCACTCTTATTCTGTATTGTACTAGAAGTCCTAAGCAGAACAATAAGGCAAGAAAGTGATATAAAAGATACTCAGATTGGAAAGAAAGAAGGAAAACTATCCCTATTTGCAGATGACATGATCCTATGTATAGCAAATCTCAGATTCCACAAGAAAATTACTATGCCTAATAGAAAAATTCAGCAAAGTGGCTGGATACAAGACTAACACACAAAAAATCAGTTGAGTTCCTTTACTCTAACAAGGAGAACTCCTACAATCAAAACAAGAAAATAGTACCATTTACAATGGCCCCCAAATGATAAAATATTTAGGGCTAAACCTAAGCAGGGATGTAGCTCCCCATGCGTCTGTCAGTTTGTCATAGTTGGAGGCTTACGTGTTGCTGTAGTGCTGGACTCTATACCACTGGTATTCAAATAGCAGCAGGATCACTCATGGTGGACAGGTTTCAACTGAGCTTCCAGACAGAAACAGACTGAGAAGGACCTAGGAATCTACTTCTGAAAAAATTAGGTGGTGTGAAAACCTTATGAATAGCAGCAGGATATTGTCTGACATAGTGCCAGGAGATGAGCCCCACAGGTTACAAGGCACTCAAAATACGAATAAAGAAGGGCTGCCTCCTCAAAGTAGAGAAGACCTTTGAGGACCTTTTTTTTTTTTCTGGGCCTTCATTTGAGGATCTTCTCAAAATGAGAAGAAACAGCTGCCAACATCCATTAATAATCAGAACGTGGAACATACAAGTGCAAACACAGGAAAATTGGAAATTGTCAAAAATAAAATGGAACCCATAAACATTGATATCCTAGGCATTAGAGAACTGAATTGGACAAACTGGTATTGGCCTTTTTCAACTGGAAAATCATATGGTTGCCTATGCCAAGAATGATGACTTGAAGAGGAATGACTTTGTATTCATCATCATAAAGAATATTTTAAGATCTAGCCCAAAGTACAATGCTGTCAGTGATAGGATACTACCCATATATCTATAAGGAATGCCAGTGAATACGACTGTTACTCAGATTTGTGTACCAACCAAAGACCAAAGATAAACCAAAGATTGTTTTTAATCAACTTCTGTAGTCTAAAATTAATTGAATGTTCAGTAAAGATGCATTAAGAATTGTTGGTGATGGGAATATGAAAATTGGAAACAAAAAAGAGCTGGTAGTTAGAAAATATGGCCTTGGTGACAGACATGATGCTGGAGATCATACAATAGAATTTTGCAAGACCAATGACTTCTTCATTGCAAATATCTTTTTTCACCAACATAAATGGTAGCTATACATATAGACTTCACCAGATGGAATACACAGAATCAAATTGACTACCCGACGGCACTTGGCTGGCATGGAAAGAGACGATGGAAAAGCTCAATATCGTTAGTCAGAACAAGGTCTAGGTATGGCTGCAGGACAGACCTTTTCAGTTGCACATATGCAAGTTAAGTTTGAAGCTGTACAAAATTAGAACAAGTCCACGAGAGTCAAAATACAACCTTGAGTATATTGCACTTGGATTAGAGACCATCTTGTGAACTTATTTGATGCACTGAACACTCATGACTGGAAACCAGAAGAGTTGTGGAATGACCTCAACGACATCATACTTAAGCTGCGCTGAAGGCAGTGGCAAAAAACAAGCTTTCAGAAAGTGATGAATAACCACTGGAAATTCTCACTTGTCTATGCCAAGAAGCTGGGAAGACAGCTACCTGTCCAACCAACTGAAAGAGATCCATATTTATACCTTGTGATGGATTCAGTTGTGTCCTCCAAAAAAGATGTGTGCAGCAGTCTGGATAGGCAATGATTCCTGGTATTGTGTGATCTTTCTGTATGTTGTAAATCCTGCCTCTATGATTTTAATGAGGGATGATGAGTGGCAATTGTTTTGGTAAAGTGAGACTTAAGAGTGTATTGTGCCTTGAGCCAATCTCTAGGGATATAGAGGAAAGAGAAGCAAGCAGAGAGTTGGAGACCTCCTATTATCAGTAAAGAAGCAGTGACAGAATCAGAGCATGTCCTTTGGACACAGGGTTCACTGCCTCAGAAATTCCCAGTCCAGGGGAAGATTGAAGACAAGGACCTTCCTACAGAGCCAACATAAAGAGCCTTCTCATGGAGCTGACACTCTGAATTAGGACTTCCAGCCTAGTGGACTGTGTAAGAGTAAACTTTTTTCTGTTAAAGCAACGTTAGATCACTGACACACACCTATTTCAAAGAAAGGTGATCCAACTGAATGAATAAATTATTGAGCAATATTAATATCACACACAAGTAAAATTTTGCTGAAGATCATTCAAAAGTGACTGCAATAGTAAATCAACAATGAACTTCCAGAATTCAAGCAAGATTCAGAAGAGAAAGATGTCCACCTGTGTTTTATTTACTATGCAAAGACATTTGACTGTGTGGATCATAACAGATTATGGATAACATTGCAAAGAATGTGAATTTCAGAACATTTGATTGTGTTCATAAGAAGCCTGTACATAGATCAAGAGGTAGTCATTTGAGCAGAACCAGAGAATACTACCTGGTTTAAAGTCCGGAAAGGTGTGCTTCGGGCCTGTATCTTTTTACCATACTTATTCAGTCTGTATGATGACTAAATGATCCAAAGAGCTAGATTATATGAAGATGAGTGGGGCATCAGGATTGGAAAAGACTCATTAACAGTCTCATAGATGACACAACTTTGCGAGCTGAATTTGGAAAGGGCTTGAAGCCTTACTGATGAAGATCAAAGACCACAGTCTTTGGCACGGATAACACCTTAACATAAAGAAAGTAAAAGTTGTCACAACTGGACCAATAAAGCAACATCATGATAAATGGAGAAAAGATTGAAGTTGTCAAGGATTTCATTTCACTTGAATACAAAGTCAACACCCATGGAAGCAGCAGTCAGGAAATAAAACAATGTTTTGCACTCAGCAAATCTACTGCAAAAGATCTCTTTAAAGTATTCAAAGCAAAGATGTCGCTTTGAAGACTAAGATGTGCCTGACCCAAGCCACGGTGTTTTCATTTGTCTCATATTCTTATGAAAACTAGATAATGAGTGAGGAAGATGAAGAAAAAAATGATGCATTTGAATTGTGGTGTTGGCAAAGAACACTGAATACCAGATTGCCTGAAGAACAAACAAATCTATCTTGGAAAAAGTACAACCAGAATGCTCTTTAGAAGAGAGGATGGTGAGACTTGCTATCACGTACTTTGGGCATGTTATCAGAAGGAATCAGTCCCAAGGACATCACGCTTGGTGAAGAAAAGGGTCAGTGAAGAAGACCCTCCACAAGATGGACTGACACAGTGACTGCAGCAATGGGCTCAAGCATAACAATGATTGTGGGCATGGTGCAGGACCAGGCATTGTTTTGTTCTGTTGTGTACAGGGTTGCTATGATTCAGAGCCAACTCTACAGCACCTAACAACAGGGATGTAAAAGACCTGTACAATGAAAACTGTAAAACACTACTGCAGGAAAGTAAAAAAGACCTACATAAATGGAAGAAGCTTCCATTCTTGTGGGTTGGAAGACTTAACATTGTGATAATGACAATACTCCTCAATGTGATTCATACACACAATACAATCTTCATCCAAATTCCAACAAATTTATTTATTGAAAAATAAAAACTAATCACTCACTTAATGTGGAAAAGAAATAGATCCCAAATAGCCAAAGCAGTATTAAAGAACAAAGTAGGAGGCCTCACCCTTGCTACAGTATACACTATACAGACAGTAATTTGTTCAATGACAGACACATACGCCAATAGAATATAACTGAGATCCCAGAAACAAATCCATCCATCCACAGGCAACTTTTTTTCAATAAGGGGTACAAGTTCATTCAGAGGGTGAAGAAACTGTTTAACAATGGTGCTGGCAAAGCTGAAGATACATTTTCAGAAATGGGATCTGTACTTTACACCATACACAAAAACAAACTGAAAATGAATCAAAGATCTAAATGTCAATGTTAAAATTATAAAGTTCTTCAAGGATAATACAGGGTCAAAACTATGGGACATAATGTTTTTCAGAAAGAGTTTACCAAACACAACAAATGCACAAAAGCAGAAGACAAATTACATAACTAGGACTTCCTAAAAACGAAATACTTATGCTCATCAAAAGATATTGTCAAGATTTTTTCTTCAATTAAAATGTTCAGTAATATATGTACTTAGAAGTAAAATTCCTGGAGTCACTGCGTCCCCATGCACAACAGAACAAAACACTGCCCTGTCCTGCACCATCCTCACAGTTATGCTTAAGCCTATTGTTGCAGCCACTGTGTCAGTTCATCTTGTTGAGGGTCTTCCTCTTTTTCACTGACCCTCTGTTCTACCAAGCAAGACATCATTCTCCAGGGACTAGTGCTTCCTGACAACATATCCAAAGCATTTAAGACATAGTCTCTCCATCTTTGCTTCTAAGAAACACGCTGATTGTACTTCGTCCAAGACAGATCTGTTGGTTCTTTTGGCAGTCCATGGTACATTCAGTATTTTTCTCCGACACCATAATTCAAAGGCATCAATTTTTCCTTTTCCTTCCTTATTCATTGTCTACCTTTCACGTTCATGAGATTGAAAATACCATGGCTTGCAGTAGGTGCACCTTAGTATTCAAGGTGACGTCTTTGGTTTTCAACACTTTAAAGAGGTCTTTGTGTCAGATTTTCCCAGTACAATGTCTTTTGATTTCTTGACTGTTGCTTCCATGAGTGTTGATTGTAGATCTAATTAAATTAAAATCCTTCATAACCTCAGTCATTTCTCTGTTCATCATGATGTTGCTTTTTGGTCTAATTGTAAGGGTTTTTCTTAATATTGAGATGTAATTCATACTGAAAGGTGTGGCCTTTGATGTTTATCAGTGTTTCAAATCCTCTTCACTTTCAGTAAGCAAGGTTGTGTCATCTATATAACATAGGTTGTTAATGAGTCTTCCTCCAAACCTGATGCCCTGTTCTTCACATAGTTCTGTTTCTTGGATTATTTGCTTGGCATACAGATTGAATAGCTGTAGTGAAAGGGTACAACCCTGATACACACCTTTCCTAACTTTAAGCTATGCACTGTGCCCTTGTTCTGTTTGAATGGCTGCTTTTTGATCCATGTACAGATTCCTCATGGGAACAATTAAGCATTCTGGAATTCCCATTCTCTGCAATGTTATTCATAATTTGTTATGATCCATATAGTCAAATGTCTTTGCATAGTCGATGAAACACGGAGTACAAACAGGCAGTTTATCAAAGAGGATATTCAAGAAGCCAACAAACACATGAAAAAATGCTTATGATCAGTAGCCATTAAAAACCAAACCAAATCATGCTCACTGCTGTTGAGTGGATTCTGACTCATAGCTACCCCATAGACAGAATAGAACTGCCCCATCAATTTTCCTGGTGGATTTGAACTGCCAATCCTATGGTTAGCAGCTGAAGCACTTAACCACTAATACCACCAGGGTTTCCCAATAGTGTTGTCAAAGGCTAATTTTCAGTAGTAGATTGCCAGGCTTTTCTTCAGTGGTGCCTTGGAAGACAGGTCTGGCAAACTGCTTCCAAGAGGTCACAACCTTGAAAACGCTATGGTCTTTGACTTCTGCTACTAGAAGTTGTTCTCTAGGTTCCTGGAATATAGTGCCTAGTAGAAAGGTCTTTGTTTGCCTGGCGCTTTTGCTACCAGATAATCTAACAATGTTGTATATGAGGGAGCTTTGGGACACATATACAACATTGTTAGATCGTATATGGGATCACCATTTTTAACATTTTATCTCTCCCCCCATTTTGTACAAACATATACATTTTTCCCCTGAGCCGTAGTCTTTACGCCTAAGTACTTAACCATGCGTTTCCTAAGAATAGCGATATTCTGTTACATAACCAGTGAAGCTATCAAGTTTATACATTATATTCTCCAGTAGCTTGATCTAATCCATCATCTAAATTCAGGTTTGTTAGTTGTTATGGATTAAACTACGTTCCCCCACAAAAGATAACTTGAAGTCCTAACCCCTGGTAACTGTGAAAACTGATCTTGTTTACTGACAGGGTGTTGGAAGATACTATCATTTAAACTAACATGAGGTCGTGCTGGCGTAGGATGGGTCCCAATCCAATTTGAGTGATGTCTTTATAAAAGATGAGAAGAAACAGAGAGAGACAGTGGGAAGGTGGTTATGTAAAGACAGAGGCAGATATTTGGTAGACTGCGGCTACAAGCCATGGAACACCCGAGACTTTCAGAATCTGAGACAAGAAAAGAACTTTCCCTGGAGTCTTCATGGAGAACATGGGCTTTGCTGACACCCTCAATTCAGACTACCAGTGTCCAGAACTGTGCGACCGTATGTTTCTGTTTTATACCATCCGACTGATGGTGCTCTTGTTAGGGCAGCTATAGGAAATCAGTATGTCGGTTCATCTAACAGTGTCTTTTGTAGCATATTTTCCCCTCAGTACAGAATCTTTTCTAGGGTCAGGAATTACACTGAGTTGTCTTGTGTCTTTTCTTGTTGGTAGGTGCAGTTGAGTAGTTTTGAGTCCCAGGAACCCTATGCACAACTGAACGCTGCCCGGCCCTGCATGATCTTCTCAGTTATTGCCATGCTTGAGCCCTTCGGTGAGGGAAAAACTAGCCAATGAAAATCTTACGACTATGTCTTTAGGTTCTTTTACCTGGAGCATTTTCACAGTCTTTCATACTCCTGATATTTTTGAACAATACAGTCTCCATCCTCTCCCCCTCCCTTAATTTTTAACAAATTAAACATTCTCATTTGATGTTTTTCTGATGTTACTTCGTGATTTGATTAAAATTATGCAGTTTATGTTAGAATAGTGCATAGATGATTATGTCTTTAAGGTCTCACATCTGGAAGCAGACATGTCCATCTGTCCCTCGTAGGTGATACTAATTTTGTTCATCTGGTTGAAGTATTACCTGACTTCTCAGGTGAATAATTACTGTTTATTTTTCTCCCTTGCAACTAATCAACAGTCTTTGGGAGACAAATAAGACCATGCAAAGATCCTGCTCATCATCAAAATTTACCCCTAGATTACCCCTGATTCTTGGCTTCATCCAATCTTTACTATTATGGTGGCAAAACAATACTTTTCCAACTTATGCACTCCTTCCACATCTGCCGGTCAGCTCTCAGCATTCTGCTGTAAGCAACAGCTCTCTGTTCTCCCTCTTGCTAGAGTCTGAGTCTCTCTGAAGACTAAGATTCTGGACTGAGATTCTGTGAGCCACCACAAACCTTGGGCCCTAGCTATGAGGGACATTGCCAAGGATGGGTTGCTGGTCAAGCCTTCCTGAAGCGTTAAAGGTAAAAGCCTGAAGTCTAAAGATTTGGACTCAACTCCTAGGGCTAACCTTATATTGTCAAGGTAGTTTTTAAGAAACCCAAATCACCAAAAACACTCTATTGTTGAGTTAATACCAACTGATAGCAACCCTGCAGGACAGAGCTGAACTCCTCCATAGGGTTTCCAAGGAGGAGCTGATCTTTCGGTTAACAGCTGTAGCTCTTAACCACTTTATCACCAGATTTTTCCAAGATTCTCCAGTCCTAACTAAATGTCTTGATGTCTTACCTGTGTGCCTTTTCATGACCAGCTTGCAATAAATTATATGAGTTTATATACATATGTACACAAACACACACAAAAGCCCTCTATTCTCCTCTATCTATCAATGAATTAATTAATGAACTATCACCATAGACTTATGAATTTCTGTTTTGTCCAACGGTTTTACAATTCATTTTTGTACCTACTTATTTTGGTGCTCAAATTGACTAGTGGGAGCCCCTTCAAACTGGCTCCTGTATCGTGTTCCATTTTCTTCTTGGAATACTTCCTTCCTTTCGGACACAACACAATGCTCTATGCTCATCTTGTTCCTACCTTTTCCCAGCCTTGAAATCAGCAATTTCTACTGGAAAGCCTGGTTTTCTGGAGAATCATATTGGAGACTAAGACTTGGGTGATAGACATGGTTTTTATTTTTTTTAACTAATGGAGTGTCTTTCCTTTTTGGCCCTTTCAGTGGTTAGAGCATCCAAACCAAACCCACTGCTGTTGAGTCAATTCTGACTCATAGTGATCCTTTAGGTCAGAGTAGAACTGCCCAGTGGAATTTCCAAGGAGTGCCTGGTGGATTTGAACTGTTGACCTTCTGGCTAGCCACCATAACATTTAACCACTATGCTAGTGTATACATATACACCAAGGCTAGTGTATACATATATAAACAAATATTCACATATTTACATATATGTTTATATATGAACACATATAAATATTGAAATATATGTATATATGTACACATGAACATTCTAAACACATACATAGAAATCTTTGTGTGTCAAATATGTATACATATGTACATGTATATAGGAACATTCCTATACACGTATATAGGAAAGCCTGATGGCGAGTGGTTAAGTGCTACAGCTGCTAACAAAAAGGTCAGCAGTTCAAATCTGTCAGGTGCTCTTTGGGAATTCTATCGGGTGGTTCTACTCTGTTCTATAGGATTTATATGAGTTGGAACTGACTTAAAGGTAGTGTGTTTTTTTTTTTTTATTTTTATGCCAATACATATTCATATCTTAGAAATCAGGAGTTCACATTGATACCTCCAACTCCAGTACACCCAAACATGGTTCATTCTTGCCTTTCTTTACTCTGTATTTGATGGCTATACTTTCTTCCTCAGTGAGAGCCATAGATTGCAACAATATTAATATTTTATCTATTACGCTTATCCTCTAACACATCTAAAACACTTTCAAATTGCTTCACCTATAAGTCTACAAGAAACAAGATTACTAAAAAGAGTTTCCCCCAGTTAGTTCTGAGAGTTCACAAAGGGGTGGCTAGCATTTGTCCACAAACTAGTTTGGAAGCTGCAAACCACACACTGTGTTTGCCATGGCTCTGTGATCTCTGGATGCTACCAAAGCTGCCTGTCGTTAGGGTGGCAGAGCACTGTGGAGCCACAGAGAATGGTTTTCTCCCAGTCTCTGCTACAACAGAAACTCCGTGTATGTGTGAAGAGACTCACAACTTTTCTCTTAAACAGTTTTAACAGTGTCTGGCCTTTAGTCTTCACCTAGAATGTTGCAGTCTCTGGCTCTCATTCTTCTAATTACAGAGGATCCAATTAGAACACACGTTGACCAGACAGCTCATCATTTTAGCTATCATCCTATTCTTTCTCCCTTGGCTCAGAAATTTCTTCCCACAGCAGTTGCAACTTTCCCTTTAATCTCAAGATTTTTTTTTTCTCTGTTACTCTCAAATATGTTTTTATTGCCATGGATTACCTAAGTTATTCCATGAATTATCATGGAAAATGGGATACGGCCAAGCCTTCAGGTAGCAACATGCATTGTATTTGGATAATACAAAAAGAAGAAACTTTGGGGTGATTTTCCCAGAGTAGAGGAGTAACTCATACTAAATAACAAAATATAGTAGGTGATTTTAGGTAAAACTAACAGGAACCTCAGGAGTCTCTGGCTGATGTAAAGGATTAAGCTCTCTACTACTAAGTGAAAGGTTAGTAGTTCAAATTCACCCAGAGGTGCCTCATTAGTAAGCCCTGGATTTTTTTTTTTTTCCTGAAAGGTCACAAGCTTGAAAACACATGGAGCTGTCATGAGTCAGAATAGATTACAAGGCAACTGGCATCAGGAATACCTTTTATTTTAATAAGGTAGCAGAGGAGAGAAAGGGCTCTGCAATCAAATCATTTGTGTTGCTTCACCACCTGCTAGTCATGCGGCCTTCAGACAGTTGCTTCTCTATGCCCCAGTTTCTTCCTCTGCAAAATGGACATAATAGCCCTCTGTTCATTTCTACTTCCTAATTATCAGTAAAAACTCATGAATTTCTATTTTGTCCAATAGTTTGCAACTCATTTTTGTGTCTGCTTATTTTGTACCTACTTGTATCTAATTCATAGGCTTCATGTAAGCATTCTGTGAGATAATCCACGTAATCACTTAGAACAGTGTCTAGTTCATAGGACTTGTTCAATACATGTTAGATATCACTATATGTTCATTTATTTCAAATTGTGTAGAAAATGTAGCTAGCATATAAAACTATAATTACACAAGTATCATTGCTTAGGATGAGGCAAAGTAAAAAAAAATGTGAATCAACTTAAAAAATATTAAGCAAACTATAATATAGCCTATGCTTAAACATAGCAAAATTGGGAGTGTGATACAGAACTACTGAAGTTTGCAAAACTGTAAGTCTGACTCAAAGATTCCTACCTCTTGAAAAATGGTGAATTGTGAAGCTCTAAATTTAGTTTTTGTTTTCTGCCTTGCTTATCACAGTTTAAAGGTCTAGGGTTAAGAAGGCCAAGTATTCATCACAGCTTCCCTTCTCTCCAGTAGCTGAGCTCCCAGGCACATGGCCTAGCTTACTGGAATGGGTATTTAAACTGAGAATAAAAATAGAAGCCCATGTCCATGACTACCTCTACAGTACCCCCACAATGCAGACTCACACACAGACACACACACGCATTTGCACTGAGAGGGAGAGGCTCTATGCTTCACTTAATGTTGGGAGAGAGTCAGTATTGAGGCTTTTTAAATGGTCTCAGCCTCTAGCCTGGGTTACCAAGGAAAGCAGAATAGGTCCAAGCCTCCCAGTAACACTTGTAGAACTGGAGGGGGATTGTGTTCAGAGAGCAAAGAAAGGTGCAGGGACACACACGCACAGAGGGGTAGAGGATGACCAAATTTGTCTCCAATGGCCTAAAAAGTTTTATTGTTGTAAAAATATAAATCGCACAACATTTTTCTTACATATTTTCAACTGCTTGTTCCTAGGGAGTTTTAAATGTGTCTGAATAGTTAGACCTGTTTCATAATTATGGTGTAAAAGGTTCTGCCCTATCACCAATATGAGGTTCTGCAGTCTTGCTCAATGTAGTTTTGACGATTGGATGCCATCTTTTGAAGGTCGGCCTGAAGTCTGTGCCTGGCACATTTATGCTACTGCAGTGCTTCCCAAACGAAAGTCATTTACAAACCACAGTTATAACGTTTTGTCATACCTGTTTACTGCCTGCATAGTAATAATGATGAACCTTTTCTTTAAGTTGACTTAAAATTAATTCACCTTTTAAAACCTAACTTTTTCTTAAGCCATAATAGCCAATGATAACAGGTTTAGTGGGTTGATTATATTTCTCTAGTTCTTATTAATAGAAATGCATAACTATTAAAATAAAAGATGCTTATTTGACAAATAACCTAAAATTACCCAGACTACTATCACTGGTAGGTCCCTGAGTACTTGATGGCTAACCTAAATGTTTGAACCTACTCGGCAGTGATCTGCTTTTGTAAAGATTATAGGCAAGAAAACCTCATGGAGAAGTTCTACTGTGTAACACATGGAGTCACCACGAGGTTTTGTTTCCCAGTGGTATGGGCACCACTCCTAGTGGGTATGGGCACCACTGGCTAGTGGAAGGATCAAAGGATGCCTGCTACAGTGATTTGCTAACTAATCACAGTCCTCATCTATAGTGAACTAATACTGGAAAGAGATCACTTAAAGAGAATGTATGTGAAACAGGGAATGTTTCGTGATAAATAGTGGAAAATAAAAGGTTAAAATGGAATTTCAGATCAAAAGTCAAAACAGTTATGAAAGAAGTGTATCTTACATTTAATTGAGGTTCTAATTCAACCATCTGCTGATTCTTAGAACAGAAAATGAATTGGCTTTTGGGGTATAATTTTATGACAAACTTATGTGATAGTGTGACTATAATAGCCATCACTTTACTTTTGACTTTCATTCAAGAGTCATTTCTGCAAAAATGTTTAAGACACTCTCCTAAATTTTTATTATTCAAGCAATTCTCTTTGGAAATGTCAGTGCTGTCATCATCCTCACCCATTTTCTCTTCTTTAGTTGTCAAATAATCTAACTCTGCCAGGTCATCACTTGCCAATGATTTTGTAAGTTATCTGAACAGTTCTCCAACATTTTTCATCTACTTCATACTTTTGAATCATCTGCAAAGTTTTCAATTCTACTTTGTAAATTTGTGCTGTTCATTGCTGCATATTTGCAGGAAAGAAAGACCATTGATGCAACAGGCAGGGGCAGACACTAGTCTTAGCCAAGGGGAGATGCAGAAATGGGGCCTAATTTTAATATATTTAGTTCACTGATGAATATTTTTGTAACAACTTTTGCTCCTTACAGGAATCTGCTATGTGACTTTGATAATGAATACTTGGATGGTAAGAATGTTTCTGTACTTTCTAACAAATTCTATCTTTACTTCATTTGCTGTTGTTAGCTGCTCTTGGGTCAGTTGTGACTCATGATAATCTTATGTATAACAGAAAGAAACATTGCCCAGTCCTGTGCCATCTTCATGATTGTTGGTCTATTTGAGTCCATTGTTTACCCTAGACAACAGCCAATGATATCAATGGTTTCTTCTTTATTGCCTTCTGTAGTAGAAGCAGTGTTATTTTTTTTAAACAGGTGGATGCCAATATCATAAGTCTTAATAATCTATGGGAAGGAAAAAATTGTAATATCAGTGACTCAGAATGACCAAAGACTTTTGCACTGATTTAATCAGACCATTCTCCATTTAGAGTAATTGCAAAATGGGCTAACATTGGTTGATAAAGAAAAGACATTCAGGAAAAGACTTGCATGTTGCACATATCAAGCTATAGCATTTGTCAAGAACTGTGAAAAGTTCGGGATTTTACTTACATGCCAGTTTCATGGATGCTGGCGGAAGGCATAAACCTCCAGGGTCAGAGATACAGGATTTCATTACTGACTGCACAGTGAGCAGCGTAAGTTTCATGTTTGTGTTAGTTCCTCTTGCTGAATCCTGCACATATGCACACCAAGTCCCACAGGGGTAACATAGAGGGGCTTGGGTGGAAGCTGTGTACACAGTAGGTTTACATCTCATTTTTTATGATAGTAGTAAGGCTAGGGTCACAACAAAAGAAAACTTATCTGATTAGTCAGAGGCAATAATTTTAGGAGTTCTTAATAGGATGAGCAAAGTAAAATTATAAAAATTGACCCTTTCAATGGTATAAAAAACATGTGTAGAATGAGTGGTGAAAGCATCTCCAAGTGTCTGTAGTCTAAAAATTTGACTATTAACAGGTGTCTTCAGTCACCCCAAGCAACCCTAAGATCTAGTTAAGTAAAATCTTAGCTCTGGGAAAAAATAAGAATAAGAAAAAAATTGGAAGCAAAACTGGAAATAGAATAACCCCCCCCCAAAAAAACAAAACAAAAACAAAAGCAAACCTGCTGCCACTGAGTCAATTCCAACTCATTGAGACCCTATAAGACAGAATAGAACTAATAGACATAAGAATTATCTTTTCGAAAGACTATTGTCTTTTCAATGAGGCATGAGAGCCCAACATGACAACCCCCAATTAAATTTCCACTCCTAGCTCAAGTACTGCTTCTTTTGAGAAGTCTTTATCTTTCTAGATAAATTTAATCTCCCTCTTTTCTCAAAGAGTTTTGTTTATAGCATCTACTATAGCAGCTATCACATTCCCTCACAAAATAATAGTTCTCTTATGTCTTCTGACAGATATGATTTCTGCCTCCAAGCAGCTTAAAATCTTGTTAATAAATTTTCATTCCCCAGATGGGTCTTTTTCCTTCATTTCTTATTATTTGTTATTTTTTATTCTGTCATTGTTCTCTATAGAAAGAAGGTGCTCAATAAACTCTTGTTGAATATAATTGGACAAAATAAAAGGAAATAACAGCCTACATGTATTTGAGAGAGAAAGATGAGGCAATCTGCTTCTCTAAAGATTGCAGCCTTGGAAATACTATGAGGCAATTCTACTCTGTCCTACAGGGTCACAATGAGTCAGAATCAACTTGATGTCAGTGAGTTTAGTTTGGTTTTATATGCATATATAGCTTGTGAAACTTGCAAAAGCTGCATTATGTCAAGGATTTCATTTGATGCTCACAAAATCCTTGTGAACAAAAGAGAGCTGCCTTTGTTATTCTCTTTTGGCAGATGAGAGACCTGAGACACAGAGAAATGACTGACTTGCTCTACATACCAAATCTTCTTGGGTATTAAATTGATACAGATTATATATATTTTCAAATATCTTCCTTCCTCTCTTCCTTCCTTCTGTATTGAACTGTCTGTCTATCCATGCATCCATATCTATCATGTTAAAATATTCTTACGTTTCACTCAATGAGTTCGTTAATAGTAATCTACCCTGAGGAGGTAATCTGAAATACACAGAATAACTTTTGTGGAAGGATGGTCATTACAATAGTGAAAAAGTAGAAATTGTCTAAAATACTCAACAAAAGGTAAGTAGTGAGATACATCACAGTGAGCTATACAATAGAATATTTTATTTTTAATAACTTATATTTTCAGATTATTTTTCTTTTAATAAAAAACAAAGAAACAAAACAACACATTGATGTTGAGTCAATTCTGATTCATGGTGACCCTACATATTACAGAGTAGAACTAATATCCATAGAATTTTCTCGGCCAGAATTTTTACAGAAACAAATAACTAGGCCTTTCCTCTGTGGTACCATTGAGTGGGTTCAAACTACTAACATTTAAGTTAGTAGCCAAGAGCCAATGGCTCTACCCAGGGTTCTCTTTGTCTACCCAGGGTTCTTTTTGTTAAAAAACAAAAAGTAAGATAGTGTGGTACTGGCATATAATACAGATAGAGAACAGGGCTAGAACTGAGAGTCCAGAAATATACCCTGTCATAATGCAGGTACTCAAAGCCAGGAATACTGATCCATGATTTGGGCAGACTCAGCAATGGAAATGCAGTAGGTATAGTCATAGGTTTATTGACTCAATGCTGGGAAGCAGGTACAGCATTCAACAAGCAGTTAGCAAGCAGCACCTCATGGTGCAGTGACCTTATATACTGTTTTACACAAAAGTGGCTAGCAGCCAGATACATGGACTTCAATGTTATAAACAAATTTGGCACTGCTGAGTCAGCTGAATCATGTCCAACCAGAAGACCTGCTCCTGGCCAGAAGACCTTGGCTGCTGAATCACTGTCAGAAGGCCTGAACAAGATAACCTTCAACGTTGTCCCCACACTCCACCCCAAAGGATATTTTGCTCACTGTACAATCTGCATGTTAATTCTTCTGCAGAGGTCCTTGGGTGAGATGTAAGGCTATATTGCTCTATAAGCCACAGCAACAATATAGGCAACAACAAACAAGTACAAGCCTACAGACCACCCCCAATACAGTAATCAATGTGGCCTGACACGTAAATCCCCATATGTGCCACCATTTGACCTGGAGATCCCCAGTAAAGCTAGTAATAGACTGTGTTTCCTTGGTCAGCTGTTTCAAAGCTTGGTTGTTGTAATTATGGGCATCTGGACTGTAGGTGCAACATTCTGTATGGAGGAGAGAACATGTGCATCCTTGGGCCACAATCAAGATATCCAGTGCCATGTGGTTTTGCAGCACCACCTTTTGGAGCTAGTACACTTCCTCAGCTAGCAGGGTCAGAGCCTGGTACAAGGTATTCAAAGTCCTGGTAGTGTGCAGTGCTAGCACTGTCACCTGGGTCTGGGTCACTATGGTGACATCATGAAGTATGAACAAGGCCAGTGGGTAATACCACCATACAGTATGCTTTACCTGATGTTGATATCGGAAAGTGTCCTGGGTGATAGGCCCAATGGGCAGGAACTTCAAGATATGGCCTGGCACATATGACCATTCCCATGTACATTGGCCAGTCCAGCTATAAGGCAAGAAGGGCCACCTATGGGAACCACAAACCCACAGACTGCCACAAGGTATTGGGTGGGCCCCAGCTCTTATTTTTCCCCACCTTTTATTCCCACATCATGTGGCACTGTTCTGTGGGGCAAATTTTTCACATAGACCCAACATGGGACACCTCCACCCCAGAATCACTTGCTCTACACAAAGGGATCTTTGTCCCACAGTTCAATTGCTTCAGCTGACAGCCACTGCAGGCTGTCCCAGATGGCATATCCTATCCAGGGCTGGGTATGTGCCACTTGTTCTCTCACTGGGAGCTTCACATGCTCCCAGGTGGCATTCCAAAGGTGGGGTGTCTTTTTTCTCGCCTTCTTGTAATCATATCCAGTTACCTCAGTGGCAGGGTGAGTTCCCCAGGGGAGGCCACCTGCAGCACTGAGCAACATGTCAGCACAAACCCAACAGGTTGATTGGTAGGAGATCTCTGCCAGGATATGACCCCGGTCAACGGAAGTGTTTTCATTGGCTAGCCTACAGTCGCAAAGAGAAAGAGGTTAGAGAGACCAGCAGAGGGAGATCTTTTCCATCTGTTAACATACTAGCCACTTGTCCATCCTGGGACAAGAGGATAGCAGGCAAGGGGGCAGGTATCCCTGGCCTCTCATACCAGACCTTAGCACCTGTATCAATAGGCAAAGTGGGCCAGGTGTGAACAAGAACTTACCCTATGTGTACAGGCCACGCAGTACAAATGCACCCTTCAGAATGGTAGATGCTCCTGCAGGAAGGGAAACTGTAGCTTCAGAGGCCATTCACTCAGCATCCATGTACAAGTACTTAGACCTCTCTCCTCCCTGACCCTCCATGGGGACACTAGGCCAATCCTAGTGAAGGTGAAGGGCTACACTTTCATTTTCCAAGGCCATGTCCACTTGGCAGTTTCACCTCCATGTAGGACTGTAGGAGCTGGGAGGTGTATGTTTCTCTAGTATCCTTTGCCAAGTTTCAGAAATTCTTCTTCAGTGACAATCTGCAGCTGTATAGGTGCAACAGTATAATGAGTGGTCAAGTCTATGGGGCTGCTCACCCCAAATGGGGGCACTCATTTAACATCTGTAGCACTTGCCCCAGTTTCTCAGAGTGCCATTTGGTACACTTACTCAGAGAGCCCCTTTTAGTATACCATTATGCCTCTCTATCATCTCTACAGCCTGGGGATGATAGGGAGTGTGGAACTTCCGCTGGACCAATTGTTCTTCGGCCAAGAGCTGCACCAAATGCGCAGTAAAATGAGTCCCATGATCTGATTCAATTACCTGGGGGCACCCATGGCTGGCACTCAGCCACTTCATGGCCTGCAATACCACCGTCTGCTCTGCAGTGACAGCTGGATGGAAGGCTAGTATTCCAGTAGCTGTGTCTGTTGCCGTCACTATGTACTCAACTCACCTCAGACAGTGGTAGGGATCCAATCATATCTATTTGCCAGCATTCCAGGGATTGTAGGCCTCATTAAACCTGTCCAGGGATGTTAGGCACCCTTCGAGGGTGCTCCTTAGAGCACACTTGGCAGGTGTCTGTCACTTGTTGTACTTCCTTGTGTGCCACAAGCAAGCCCCAGGCCTGTGCCATTGCTCACATCAATCATGGTCAGGCACGTAATAATCAGTGGTGTAGCCAAGCGGCTACGTCCTGTCCAACAAGTGGACTCTGGCAAGAACATCAGGCTCATCATTGCCCAGGTGCTACCATGGGTTGTGCTTGGTTGCATGGTGTATAGTGGCCTGTGTCCCAAAATACCTCCTATATGTCATGTCCCCAAAGCAGATGATTCCCTACTGTCCATTGATTTCACTTTCAAGTAGAAAGGCACAAAGTCAGTCCATGAAATACAGCCCAACTGTCAGCCCAAGTGTGCAGTGGGCTATGTTCTTGGGACAGCACCATCCATACTGCCCACAGCTCAGCTCACTGGCTGCTCTGCCTGGTACCAGAGTCCCACCAGATATTTCCTGTCTCTGGCTGATATGCAACTGCAGTGGTATCACGGCTTGAGCCATCTGTATACCAGGCACTGGCAGGGATTGGGCCCTTTCCCTCCTTATGTGGGCAAGGTTCTGGTTGCAGCATAGAGTCTTCTCCACTGACATCTTCAACAACCACAAAGGACAAGGGCCTCAATGCTTCCTGCAATTCTTTGCACAGAAGGGACTTTGACAATGAGGCTTTTTATGTAGGCGTGTCCCCCATTTTGCCAGGGTGAGATTTGAGCAACCTACTCCAAGGCTTGGCCATTTAGTCTCGCACTTACCCCACTATGGGGTATGTCGTCTGCACTGTAACTGCAGCAGTCTGGGTGGTGGCTTCCATGGCCCACAGGGCCTTATAAACAGCAGTTAGCTGTGCCTTGTCATAATTGTGACCAAAACCCAGTGGGCACACTAGTTCAGCCCTGCAGCTGCTACAAACCCAGCCAAAGCCCTGAGGTGTCACATGCACTATGAGTTCTGCTGGCAAAGAAGCATAAAAAAATCTTAAGGGGATGATCCTCCTGCACTGCCCCTTTGGTTGTTCCAAAGGTTGTATGCATTTCTTCTGTCCAATCCCAAGAGGCCCATTTCTTTATCAAAGTGTACAAAGGCTGTACTATCTGGGCCCAGAAATTCCTGTAACTGCTTCACAGTGTTAGGGACAGGGAAAGCTTGTACTTTATCACTGCTTCTGGAATAACTTTAGGCTTACCTGACCAAACAACTCCCAACAATTTGGCCTTATAAGCCAGGCTCTTGCAACTTGGCCTCATTGAACTCTCAGCCCCGTGATCGCAAGTGTCACGAAGTGTTGTGCTGCCTGTTCAAACAAAGGGAGAAAATCGCTTGTGAGCAGCAAGTCATCAATACAATGGTACAAGCGAACCCTCTTGGGGGGTTTCCTCAGTGCCACATGTCCTGCAAACCATGACATTTGGTGGGGCTGTGCAGGTAGCCCTGAGGCAGTACATTACAGGTCCACTGCCTCCCCTCCTCTGTGAATGAAAACTGGTCATGGCTTGCTTCAGCTATAGATATGGAAAAGAAGACGTTAACAAGGTTAGCCATGAAGTGATATATGCCTAATTTGTGGGTCAAAGTATTCGTCAGAGTAACTATATCAGGTACTTCTGTGTGCATCGGTGGCACCACCTTATTTAACTCATGGTAGTTGACTGTCATTCATCAGGAGCCATCAGGCTTCTTCACTGGGCACACTGGAGAGTTGAAGGGGCTTTGGGTGGGCCTCAATATTTGCACTCAGTGTAACTCTTCAATAGATTCCCCAGTTTCCTTACGTCCCCTTGGGAGGTGATATTTCTACATTCACAACCTGTTTGGGAGCAATTCCACCAGGGTCACTCAGGCTCTACTCTGCACTGAAGTTTTTATGGCTCTTTGCAGTCTAAATTCCCCAACTGTTGCGTGCATCACCTGACCTTGTAGGATGTATATACCCAGGATATATTCTGCACTGGGGAAACATGCACTTTTTAAGCCCTGGGGAGCAGGAGGCCAGTGGCTAGCAGCACCTGGATTTCTCGTGCCAGAATAGGTGGACCGCTGCCACATCCATTTATCTCTAGTAGGGCTGCAGAAAACTTCTCAGGGTTGCCATGAATCAAGGAGCACTCAGCTCCAGTATCTACCAGCACCATCACACGTTGCACATTTTAGGGGGATCAGTAGATGGCTAGTTCTAGATAGGGCCTCTGGCCCTCAGTGAGGTCCCCACTCCTGGTGGGGGCACCTTGGCCTGGATCCTAGTCAAACCACAAGGCAGCTGAGATGCCAAGGTCACTGAGGTCCTCCAAATTATCTCAGAGCTGCACAGCTGGTGCGTCTCCTCACCCTGCCTGATGGAAACCTCCTTTTGCCCTCATTTTCTCAGCTTAGGGGCAGCATAAGGCTGTAATTTCTGCCACAGCTCCAACAGCACACTATTAGGCTTTCTATCTATTTTCTCACAGTTGATACCTGCTGCGATCAGGTCAGCCGACAACTGTGTCCGTGTAACCTCAAGTGGTTCCTTGTCCCACCAGGGCTGCTGTCCCTTATCTGATACCTGCAGGGCCTGCACCCCACGTTTCTGCCGAATTGCATCAACCTCCCCCAAATCGGCTATCACCTGAGTGATTTTGGTGATAGGGTGATTAACATAGGGGGCCAGCACCACCATCAGGGAAACAAAACGTGGAAGCAGGGGCCTTTGGCAAACGGGTGTCCTGCATACCTAGTGTAAATACCTCCTCATCAGGTGACTGGACCTTGTCACCTATACAATAGATGGCATTTCTCATGCCCAATTCCCATATAACATTTTGCAGGTCTGTGTATGACTGCCATTTGCTAAATATTTCAGGAAGGTCACTAGCATTAGCCCACACAACCCAGATTGCTGTTATCAGCTGCTGTATTAGGGAGTGACTGACATCATTTTCAGCGTGCAGAATACTTCAAGTGCTGGCAAAGGGATGGTTGAACAGTAATGGATGCCAATCTCTCCATTTCCTCCTGAGCCAGCGTAATAGCATCTGTACCTATGTCCCACAGGTGCAACACCCAGGGAGCTAGCATCTTGCCCCCCTTTTGGCAAAACTCTTGAGAGATAAACCCATTAGCTCTGACAGAGTATATGCCCTGATGACCGAGTCATCCACAATCTTTGCCCAGGCACCGTCCACCCGTGGGCACTGGGATTTAACCTTTTATGTTACCAAGGGATAGTCATGCAACCCCCTCTTCCTTGGGGATTCTGCCTCCTCTTCTAAGGAGGAGTCCACGGTGGTAGCAATGGGGAGTCACTTTCTCATGGGAGGTGATGGGGAGGTTGGCCGAGAAGACTGGGTTTCCAGTGCAGCCATTTGCTTCTACAGCCATTTCTGGAGGCTGTCCACATTAGCCTGTAGTGCCCATGCTGCAACTTGTGCATCTTGTGTAGCTGCTTTCACGGTTGTAAGAAAGATCCAGCCCACTGCCATGGCACTGGCACAGGTTCTCTTTTTCTCCAAGGTTTCCCACAGAGTATGCAAGGCTTTTGCCACACTAACTGCTGTCCCATCCACTTATGGCCAGTCTTGGGGTGGGGACAAAGCTACCAGGACTGTTGCCACTGGGTGCCACATCACCCAGCCCTCCACCTCCCCCTCCATTGCCATACCGGTCTGTGCTGAATCCTGCCAATGGTGCCAGTTGTCGGAATGCAGGTACTCAAGGCCAGGAATATTTATCTGTGATTTGGGCAGACTTAGAAATGGAAATGCAGTAGGTGTAGTTATAGCAGTTTTATTGATGCAGTGGCAGGGAGCAGGTACAGCACTCGACAAGCAGGCAGCAAACAGTGCCTCATGGTGCAGTGACCTCATATACCGTTTTACAGAGAAGTCGCTAGCCGCCAGATATATGGACTTCAAGGTGATAAACAAGTTATATAACTGCTGCTGAATCAGTTGAGTTACATCCAGCCAGGAGGCCTGCTCCCAGTGAGAAAGCCTTGGCTGCTGAATCACTCTAAACCACAAGACCTGAGCAACACAACCTTCCATACTGTCCCTACACATCCTAATAATTATCACTGAGTTTTGACAGAGGAGAAACAATTCAACAGAAGACATAATAGTGTTTTCAACAAATAGTGCTCAGGCAACTGATTATCCAACTACAAAAGAATGCGCTGGACAAGTATCTTATACTATAAATGAAAATTAACTCAAAGTGGATCATAGACCTAAATATAAGAGTTAAAGTATAAAATTTTTACATGACATAAGAATAAATCTTTGTGCCCTTGAGTTAGCCCTTTCCAGACTTGTATCACGTACAGTATCCTGTGGTGGTCAGGATTATACCAACTTGGCTACTCCATGTTTAGCTGCTGTATCAAGTGGCAGGGTGGGGTTTGTGGTGGCTTCCTGCCCCTCAGATCTCATCTTTCAGTCTTCTACCACCTACTGCCGGTCTGCTCTGGTAGCCAGCAGTTCCTGCTCTTTTCCAGCATCTGGTTCCTGGACTTGAACTAGCAGCTGTTGGATTAATCAACGCTTACAGCCTGTGCTTGAGAGTCCTGTTCTCTGATCTGCCGGTCCTGGGTTTGCCAGCTTCTGCAGCTTCATCTCGCCCCCAGCTTGGGATCCGCTGACCTACACAACCGGTGATCTAGAACTCTGGTCTCTGACCTGCTGACCTTGGGTTCACCAGCTTCCGTGGCCACATGAGTCTTGTGCTAGGACTTGGGACATTCAGCTTCTGCAATGGTGTGAGCTGTTTCCTTATACATAAATCTTTCCTTATACATGTACGTGTTACTGGTTTTCTTTCCCTAGAAAACTCAGCCTAAGACAATTTGCCCTGCCCATTGTGTAAAATGTCTCAAAAAGTGAAAGACTATTTTCAAAGCTTTGAGGGCTAATTTGATGTGTTCTGCTGACTTGATTGTTGCCTGTTAATGCCTTGTTTCCCTGCAATTTCTCCCATTTGTAACAGAATGTTTGACTTGTACCTGTTCTGCCATTGTAGCTTTGGAAGCAGAGAGCTGGTGTTCTAGGTTTCATAGATATAAAGGAATTTCTGGATTTTGGACTTGGAACTGATTAAGACTTCTATCATGTGGAATGGACATGATTTTACTATGATGGGATGAATGTGTTACATGTTTCAATGATGTGATTTTTGGAGTGCCAAAGGGTAAGATGTCATGGATTGAACTGTGTTCCCCCAAAAATATGTGCAGCCATTTGCATGGGCCATGATTCCCTGTATTCTACAATTGTCCTCCATTTTGTGATTTTGCTGTGCTGTATGTTAAAGGATTAGGATGGGACTGTAAATCCCTTTGTAAGAGCACCTCCCTGCTCTAGTACAAAGGGAGCTTCCCTGGAGTATGGCTTGTCCTGCCCTTAATCCTTCCATCCTAGAAGAGAGAAAAGGAAAGGGAAGCAGGCAGAGAATTGGGAACTTCACACCATCAAGAAAGCAGCACCGGGAGAAGAGCACATCCTTCAGACCCGAGGTTCCTGCGCCAAGCTGCTCCCTGGACAAAGACTGATGGAATACTGGACTCTCCTCCAGAGCCAACAAGGGAGAAAACCTTCCCCTGGAGCCTGCATCCTCAATTTGGATTTGTATCCTGCCATACTGTAAGGATAAATCTTCCTTTGTTAAAGCCATCCACTCTGTGGTATTTCTATTAGAGCAGCCTTAGCTGACTAAAACATAACCCAACAACTTTTATGCCTCTGGAGTTCTTTGCGAAAGGGGTAGCCGAATTTCAATGCTTTTAGCCTCAAGGTGGGAGCATTTTGCAATGCATAAAACTCAAGAACCCTGAGTGGGAGCTTCATTTTTGTATAAATTGAACATTGTCTTCACTTTTGTATAAATTGAACATTGTCTTAGGCGATACCTCCTGGACATGTGAATTTTCTAAACTTTTGATAGCTTTGCCTTTATTTCTGTGAGATAGGCCTCCTCAATATGCTTTCCAGTTACGGTGTTCTCATTAGAACGTACTTTTTGTGAGAATAAGCTGTTCTTAGCCTTCATTCAGTCATAGTAGCTGTTTTCTCCTTGATGCCATTCATTGTTTCCAAGCATTACTGGCTTCCTGCTTTTCTAGCTTCTGAACAGTGAATAATACATTTGCAAAGAGGAATAATGCATTGTAATTCTACTTTTCAAGAGACACAAACTCCTATTAGCTATTCTTACTACACATTCAGTCTTACACGCCCAATCGTTTCTTCCACGTGTAGAAGGTAGAATGCACTTCTGTGTAAGTATTTCTGTAGTTTTCCAGGACAGCTGTTTTTGCTTCTTAGCTGTTAGCACTGATTTGTTAAAATGAAGGATACATAACAGTGGTAATTTTCTTGAGATTTTTTTTAAAAAAAAACCTTTGGCTTTATTTATTTTGGCTATAAGTACTGCTTTTACAGTAAGGAATAATGCATTATATCATGATTTGAAAAGTTTTGGGAAAAATAATAAAAAGGCTAAGAAGAAGTACCTGTTTATAGAATAAAAAGTATGCACAGTCATTGTCAGGTGCCATCATGTTTTACCTCATGTTTTGTAAATATTTAATGAGAAAAAATCCACATGAATTTTATCATTAACTAATATCTGTGGAATTAAATATGTTCGACATCTACTAGGATGTATGTGATCTCAGCTAATGGGTATCAAAATCTATAACTCATAACAGTCTGAATTGGTCCTTTTATCAGCATACTTTTCATTAATCAAAACACATAGTAGCAACAACAACAAATTTTTTTCCTCTCTATTTCTCTTATTTATCAAAAGTAAATACCCCTCTCCCTCCTTCCCCACCCTCATAACCATCAAAGACTGTTTTCTTCTCTGTTTAAACCTTTTCTTGAGTTCTTATAATAGTTGTCTCATTTCAATCACTGTAAGGCCTTCCAGATTTCTGCATGTTCTCAGCCACAGCCAGCCAAGTGCTGTCGAGTTGGATCCGACTCACGACATGTTCTGAGATGTTTCCCAAATTGATTGATATTCTTTATGATTACAATATTCCATTGTGTGAATATATCTCAGTTTGTTTATCCAGTCATCTGTTGTTGGGAATCTAGGTTTATTCCATCTTTTTGCTGTTGTGGTCAGTGCTGCAAAGAACATTGGTGTATCTGCATCTACTTGTGTGGCAGTTCTTATTTCTCTAGGATATATTCCAAGAAGTGAAATTCTGGATCATGTGGTATTTACAGTTCTGGCTTTTGAAGAGAGTGCCCAATGAATTCCCAAAGTGGTTGTACCATTTTGCATTCCCATCAGAAGTGTATAAGTGTTCCAATCTCTCCACAACCAACTTCTCCAACATTGATTATTTTGTGTTTTTTGGATGAATGCCAGCCTTGTTGGAGTGAGACGGTACCTCACTGTAGTTTTGATTTGACTTTCTCTAATGGCCAGTGATCATTAGCATTTCCTCAAGTATCTGTTAGGTGCCTCAACGTCTCCTTTGGTGAAGTACCTGTTTATATCCTTTGCCCATTTTTTTAATTGGGGCAACAAAAATTTTAAAGGAGAAAAGAATTGGGTCTTGAAATGGTTAGGAAATGTCACCCTACACATAACACCAAAATCACCAAGCAATAAAAGAAAAATAATATATAAACTGGATATCCTCTAAATTAAAAACTTTTGTGTTGAAAATTATGCCATCAAGAAAGTGAAAATACAACCCACAGAATGAGAGAGAATATTTACTGATTGTATGCCTGAATGGAAATTTTATCCAGGATGTATAAAGAATTCTTACAACTCAATAATAAAAAGAAACAATTGAATTTTTAAAAAGTGGGGAAAAGACTTGAGCAGACATTTTTCCAAAGAAGATAAGTAAGTAGTCAACAAGCTCATAAAAATATCAAGCTCAAGATCGTTTGTCACCAGGGAAATGCAAATCAAAGGCACAATGACACACCACTTCACACCCACTGAGATGGCTATTATCAGAATAAATGGAAACTAGGAATTTTGGGGGAGAAGGTAGAAAAATGAAAACCTTCCCACATTGCTTCTAGGAAAGTAAACTGGTGCACCTCCTGTAGAAAACAGTTTGGCAGTGTCATAGATTGAATTGTGTTCCCCCCAAAATCTATGTAGCAATTTAGCTAGGCCATGATTCCTACTATTGTGTGATGTCTTCCCTGTTGTAAATCTTGCCTCTATGAGGTTAATGAGGGAGAATGGGCAGCAGCTGTGTTGGTGGGGCAGGACTCAATGTAGAAGATTGTTTTGTGCCTTGTGTCTCTTGAGATATAAAGGGAAGAAGCTAGCAGAGACTATTTGGGAACCTCATGTCACCAAGAAGCTATGCCAGAAACTAAGCACATCCTTTGGAAAGGATCAGAGTCCCTGCAGTCTGGAAGCTTCGAGTCCAGGGGAAGATTAAGGACAAGCACTCTCCTCCAGATCCAGCAAAGAAAGCCTTCCCTGGAGCTGACACCTTGAATTTGGACTTTTACCTACTGGACTGTGACAAATAAAATGTGTCTTCTTATAGCCATTCACTTGTAGTATTTCCATTAAAGCAGCACTAGCTAACTAAAACAGGCAGTTTCTCAAAAAAGTAAACATAGAACCATTACTCTAATGACTCAGCAATTGTATTCTTAGTTATTTATACAAGAGAAATGAAAACATGTCCACCATAAACTTGCACACCAATGTTCATAGCAGCATTATTCCTGAAAACCATAAAATGGCAATAAACCAACTATCCATCAATTGATGAATGATTAAGCAAAATGTGGTATATACATACAATGGAATATTATTCAACCATTAAAAAGAAAGAAGTACCTGTATGTACTGCATCATGAACAAACCCTGAAAATATTATGCTGATTTTAAAGAGCCAGTCACAGAAGACCACATATTATGTGATCACATTTCTATTAAATTTTCAGAGGATGCAAATCTTGTAGAGACAGAAATCAGACTAGTGGTAACATAGGGCTAAGGGCAGAGATGTAGGGGTTCAGAAGTACTGCCAATGGGTGTCTTAGAGACGATGAAAATGTTTCAAAATTAGATTATGGTGATCGTCGCGCAGCTCTGTAAATGTGCTCAAAACCATTGAGTTGTACAGTTTGAAATGCACAGTTTATGGTATGTTAATTATATCTTGGAAATCCCGGTGGCTTAGTGGTTAAGTGCTAAGTCTGCTAACCAGAAGGTTGGCAGTTCAAGTCTGCCAGGCACTCCTTGGAAACTCTATGGAGCAATTTTACTGTCTTATAGGATTGCTATGAGTGAGAATTGACTTGACAGCAGTGGGTTTGGCATGCTTTAACTATGTCTTTATAAAGCTATTAAAAATGTCATCAAATGATACACGTTTTGCATAAATGGATTTATTAAACCATCAATTTATTATTATTTTTTAATTAAATTATCTTTGCTAGTTTATTGGTAAAAATGGTGTCTTTTGAAATTTTTTATTATAATTAAGTTGAATGCTTTTTTTATGAACTTTTGGCCATTTGTATTTCTTTATGAATTACTAACTTTTGCCCTTTACTCAATTTTAAAATAGAGGCGTTTATCTTTTTCTTCAAAACTACATTCAAAAGAATAGTATGCAGCCCATCAAAGATTTTTTGAAATATGGAATAGACTTATTTTAGTTTTAGCAAAACTGTTGATTTTATGTGTTCATTTTGTATTCAACAACCTTAATAAGCTCTTATTTCTAATAGTTTGCAGATTATTCTGTATTTTCTTTGTTTACTTACAATCTTTAAAGCTTTTATTTCTGGGGGCGGAGTCAAGATGGCACACTAAACACACGTCTCCCTAAATCCGTCTGCAAACCAAGACCTGAACTGATAACTAAACAGAGCTTTCTGGACACCTAGTGAGTCCTAGGACATGGCATAGGGCTGTTAATTTGGACTTCATACCACTGAACACAGAACCTCCTCTCTACTGCTGACTCCATTCTCAGTGAGCATGGGCTTGCACGGACCGAAGGTAACTCACCATTTTATTCTTTTTTCTCTGTCTTAGCCTGCAGGTGGAGCTGGGACTTGACTGGCTGCTAATCTCAGACGCACAGTTGGTGGGATTGGAAAGTGCAGTTGCCATATTTTGAGAGCCCAGCTTTGGACTCTGTGCATCTTGGCACCTTTGGCTTATCTTTCTATCTCTGCCATACAGTAGCCATACAGAGATGGTGGCAAGCTTGTGCAGACACCATCTTGATCCATTGGGAGACGGGTACATCCATATGGAGGCACCAGCTAGGCTTAGATCCTAGGCTGGGCGGCAGCACCTGCCCACGGGAGAGTGTTTTTCTGGCAGAGAGGCAGAGTTTTGCACCGTGTCACATGCACCTGGAGCCCGGCAACAGAGGCTGTGAACTCTGAGCATCTCAACACCTTTGGCCTCCCTTTCCGCCAGTAGCTTGGTCCCAGCCAGGTGGTAAGCTTGTGTGGGACACCATCTTGTTCTGCTGGGAGGTGTATGCACCCATATGGAAGCCTCAGCTGGACCTAATTCCTGGGCTGGGAGGCAGCACCTGCCTGGAAGAGCGCACTTTTCTGGCAGAAAAGCAGAATTCTACACAGAGTTGCCTGAAGCTGGGGCCCAACATCAGAGGCCAGCATGGCAGTAGCCTTTCTGTATTTTGAACTGGTTTATAACATCTGAGGTTTGATATAGAGGTGCTTACTTTGCCAGCTGGGAAGAAGGACCTATACACCTGAAAACCTGGCTGACTTTGGAAGCTGTCAGATACTTTTTACCTCTCATTTTAAGACAGCCTGGAGAAAAAACTGTGGTCCATCCTCACAACATCCCTCTCAGCCTCTACTGACCCACATGAAGCCCCAAAAGCAACAAACTCTGGACAAAACTGTAACCAAGAAATCACCCATGGCTTCAGAAGGCCCCCCCCAAAGAAACAACCAAAGAACTTCCCAGATAAAGAAACCTTTCTGAAACTATCAGAAGGTGAATACAAAAGGATTATATAGAGTGCCTTCCTAGACCTTATACAAAATGCAGCAGAGCAAAATGAAAAATTAAGCAAGCTGTTTGATCTGGTAGAACACCAGTACTCTGAAATCCAAGAACAAAATCAAAGAGATAGAAACTTTAAGCCAAGAAAACGGAATGGGACAAATGGAAAATGGACTTTCTGATTTGGAAGACAGAGCTACTGGCTCCAGCATCTATGAGGAGAAATCAGAAAAAAGAAACAAGAAAGATGAAGAAGCATTAAGAAGCATGTGGGACTGTATCTAAGATTAATTGGAGTTCCTGAACACGGTGAGACAACTGAGAACACAGAAAGTATGGTTGCTGAGCTGCTAACAGAAAACTTCCCAGAAATTATAAAAGAAGAGAATATACATAGCCATGATGCCTATCAAACACCACTCAATACAGATTTCAAAAGAGTCCAAGACATATTATAAACAAGCTTAATTGGCTGGCTAACAAAATGAAACATAAGCAGGAACTCTTAAATGCAGCAAGACTCAAAGCAAAGGTAACATTCAGAGGGAAATCCTGTAGGCTTTCATCTGACTTCCCAGCAGAAATAATGCTGGCATGGAGACAGTGGCATGACACATTCAAAGCCTTGAAGGAGAACTTCCAACCAAGAATTATGTATTTTGCAAAACTATCTTTCAAATATGAAAATGAAATGAAGACACTCACAGATAAACAGAAACTCAGAGACTTTGTAAAAACCAAACCAAAGCTACAAGAAACAAAGAAACAGTCTCTTGACTTAGAAGAACAAAACTACTAAAACTTTATATTTTAGAAGCAATTACACGACACATCACCCAGAACGCTACTCAGTTAAGAAAGGCTCTAAACTCAATCAAAACTATAATAGTGAAAGAAATAATCCAGCGATCATATCATGAAAACTATGATGTCATCACATTAAAAAGAGGGATGCACTACAGTCATTATAGTCCCTCCAGATGGGGAGGAAGTTGATAAGAATGGTAGTAATTGAAATTGAATTTGTACATAGTTTATTAAGGGGGATCTCAGGAGCAGCCATAAAGCACAATAAAGATCCAACATATCAAATGAAGAAACATAATACAAGAGTTTCAACAACCACAAAACCAACCCTGAAAAAGGTGAAAAATCAACTCACAAAGAAGAAAGTCCCAGAACAGGTTAATAGAACAGCAGAGAAAACATCAACACAAAAACAAACATATCACAGTGGCTGCACTGAACACATAACTATCAATAATCACATTGAATATGAATGAACTGAACACTCCAGGAAAGAGACATCGAGTGACATCTTGGTTCAAAAGACATGACCCATCCATATGTTGCCTACAAGAAACTCACCTTAAACTGAAAGGTACGAACAAACTGAAAATTAAAGGATGGAAAGCTACATATCAAGCTAACAATGAACAGAGAAGAGCAGGTCTGACAATTCTAATCTCAGATAAAATCGATTTTAATGTAAAATCCACCATCATGGACAAGGATGGACACTATTTATTGCTGAAGGCTTCAATACACGAACAGGTCATAACAATATTAAACATTCATGCACCTAATATTAGAGCACTTAAATACATAAAAGAAACACTGATTACACTCAAAAAGGAGATATGTCAGTCCACAATAATAGTGGGAGACTTCAACACTCCACTCTCAATAAAGTTTTTATTTCTTTTTATTATTATCATGATTATTTTTTATTGTACTTTTAGATGATGGTTTACAGAATAAATTAGTTTCCCATTAAATAGTACGCATACTATTTTATGAAATTGTTTAACAACCCCACAACAGGTGAGCACTCACCCTTCTCAACCACGGGTTCCCTATTCCAGCTTTCCTGTCCTCTCTTGCCTTCTAGTCCTTGTCCATGGGCTGATAGGCACCTTTCATCTCTTTTCGTTTTGTGGTCTGTCCAGTCTTCGGCAGAAAGGTGAACCTCAGCAGTGACTTCATTACTTAACTGAAGGGATGTCTGGGGCCATATTGTCAGGGTGTTTCCAGTCCCTGTTAGGCCAGCAAATCTGGTCTTTCTGTGTGAGAATTTTGTTCTAGGGGCTCTGTCTGGGAGCCCCTACTGTGATCCCTGTCAGAACAGCCAGTGGTGGTGGCAGGGCACCATCTGGTTGTATTTGATTCAATCTACTAGAGGGCATTGTAGAGATGGTCCGTTAGTCCTTTGGACTAACCTTTCCCATGTTTCTTTAGTTTTCTTCATTCTTCCTTGTTCCTGAATGAGTAAGAGCAGTGGAGTATCCTAGATGGTCAGTTACAGGCTTTTAAGACTCCAGACACTACTCATCAAAGTAGAATATAGAACATTTTCTTTATAAACTAGGTTATGTCAATGGAGCTAGATATTCCTGGAAGCCATGGTCCTCACAGCCCTCAGCTCAGCAATTTGGTCCCTTAGGGAGTTTGGTTTTGTCTATGGAGCTTCCATGACCTTGTACTGTGCATGTTGTGCTGGCTTTGTCAGCATTGTGTACTTTCACTTGCTCGACAAAGTTACCACTTATTTATTGCCTGTTTAGTGTATAACTTTTATTTTTCTTGTCTTATTACTCTTATAAAAGTTCCTGTACAATGTTGAATGGAAGTGATGACAGAAAGCTTCTTATTGTGTTCCTGATGTTAAAAGGAATGCTTTCAATATTTCACCATTTGGTATAATTTTTGCTATATATATACATATATATTTTTTTTAGTAACTACATTTATCATGGTGACCCCAGGAGTCAGAACTGACTGCACAGTAACTGATACTGGTACAACCAGACTAAGGAAGTTGCTTTCTGCTTCTAGTTTGCTAGAAATATTAGTTATGAAACAATGTTGAATATTATCAAACATTTTTCTACATTTATTGAAATGATTGGGTGACTCTTTTAAACAGTTAATATGGTAAATCTCATTAATACATTTTCTAATTTTCACCTGTCTGCATTCCTAGGATGGATCCAACTTGGTAACAATGAATTTGATTTTTCACAAGCATGTTTGAATTCAGCTCACTAAAGTTTTATTTAGCAATTTAACATCTATATTTAGAAGATCAGTCTGTAATTTTTACTTTCATATACTGTCCTTATCTGGTTTTGCCATCAGAATTATTATATCTGAAAAAGTTTATATAAGATAACAACAATCTGTTCCGTGAAGTTTTGGTCTAACTGGTAAAACCTTTTGAACCTATGGATTTTTTTAAAAAATTGTACTTTAAATGAAGGCTGACAGAGCAAACCAGTTTCTTATTAAAAAATCAATAAAGGGCATATTGCTTTGTGACATTGGTTGCCAATCCCGGGAAAGGACAGCATTCTTCCCTTTTGAAGTAGGGTTCACTATTACCAGGCTTCCTATCACTTCCTGTCTTCTTGTCCTTGCCTCTGGGCTGATGTGCCCATTTAGTCTTGTTTTGTTTCGTGGGCGTGTCTAATTTTTGACCGAAGGGAGAACCTCAGGCATAACTTTGTTACTGAGCTATAAGGGTGTCCAGAGGCTGTACTCTCAGAGTTTACTCAGTGTCTGTCAGACTAGTAAGTCTTGTCTTTCTTTCTTTTTGTGAGTTAGAATTTTGTTCTATATGCTTGTCTCCCGCTCTGTTTGGGATCCTCTATTATGATCCCTGTCAGAGTAGATGGTGGTGGTAACCAGGCACCATCTAGTAGTGCCAGACTCAGTCTGGTGGAAGCTGTGGTAATTGTGGTCCATTAAGCCTTTGGACTAATCTATCCCTTGTGTCTTTGGTTTTCTTCATTTTTTCTTGCTCCAGACAGAGGTTGAGTATCTTAGATGGTCGGTCACCAGTTTTTAAGACCTCAGATGCTACTCGCCAAAGTAGAATGTAGAACATTTTCTTTGTAAACTATACTATGCCAATTGAGCTAGATATTTCATGAGACCATGGTCACCAAAGCACTTACCCCAATGATTTGGTGTCTCAAGGAGTTTGGATGTGTCTACAGAACTTCTTTGACCTTGCCTTGGACAACCTGTGCTGACTTGCTTCTTCAGTATTGTATACTGCCTTATCCTTCACCAAAGTTACCACTTACCTATTGTTGAGTTAGCCTTCACCCCTCCCACTGTAACTGCCTTTTTGTGTGTAAACCTTTTCATGAATTTTTATAGTAGTGGCCTGATACAATATTTGTCCTTTTATGACTGATTTATTTCACTCAGCATAATGCTCTCCAGATTCATCCACCATGTTTGAGATGCTTCATGGATTCATCATATTGTTACATAGTACTCCATTGTATGTATGTACTGTAGTTTGTTTATCCACTCATCTGTTGATAAGCACCTAGGTTGTTCCCATCTTTTTGCTACTGTGAACAATGAATGTTACAGTGAACATAGGTATGCATATGTCTACTCTGGTGATGGCTCTTATTTCTCTAGGATATATTCTTAGAAGTGGGATTGCTGGATCATATGGTATTTCTATTTACAGGTTTTTAAGAAAGTGCCAAATTGTTTTTCAAAATGGTTGTAATATTTACACTCCCACAAGGAGTGCATAGCCATTTCACCCTTGAGGCAGCCTTTCAACATCTGTGATATTTTATTTATTTTCGTACCAGTAATGTAAGGGTTAGATGATATTTCTTTGTGTAACTTTTCCAATGGCTAATAATTGTGAAAATTTCCTCATGTATCTGTTAGCTACTTGAATGTCTTCTTTGGTAAAGTGTCTGTTCATGTACTTTTCCTATTTTTTAAATGGGATTACTTGTTTTTTTGCTGAAGTGTTGGATATTTCTGTAGATTTTACAGATTAGTCCTTGGTCAGATTTGTCACATCTGATTTTTTTTCCCTTGTAGGTTCTCTTTGTACTCTTGATGATATATTTTGGTGAGCATAAGTGCTTAATTTTTAGAAGACTTCAGTTATCTATCATGTCTTCTGGTGTTTGTGTGTTGTTTGCTATGGTTTGTATCCTATTTATGCTGTGCGATAGGGCCTCTAGAATTGACTCTATTTTTTCTTTAATCTTTATAGTTTTTAGTTTTATATCTAAGTCTTTGATCCATTTGAATTAACATTTGTGTGTGGTGTGAGGGATGAGTCCTGTTTCATTTCTTTGCAGATGGACATCTAGTTTTGCCGGTACAATTTATTAAAAAAGATTGTCTTTTCACTATTTGATTGATTTTGAGCCTTTGTTAGAGATCAGGTGACCCTATGTGGATGGATTTACATCTGCCTTCTCAGTTCCACACATTGGTCAACTTCTCTGTCATTTTACCAGCATCAGTCTGTTTTGACTATAATAGGTGTATAGTTGTAGGTTCTGAAGCTAGGTAATGCAAGTTTTCCTATTCTATTCTTCTTCTTCTTCAGTAGTGATTTACTGATCTGAAGCCTATTCCTTTTCCATATAAAGTTTATGATGTTTTTCCATCTCTTTAAAGAATGCTGTTGGTATTTGTATTGGGATTTCATTGTATTTATAGATTGATTAGGCTAAAATTGGCACTTTCACCTATTCATGAGCGTAGACTCCCACATATCTGTCAGTTTGTCATACTGTGGGGGCTTGCACCACAGTTGCCAAGATGCTGAAATTTATACCACTGGTATTGATATAATAGCAGGGTTACCCATGGTAGACAGGTTTCAGATGAACTTCCAGACTGAGGCAGACTAGGAGGAAGAATCTGTCAGTCTGATTCTGAAAACAAGTAGCCAAGGAAAACGTTATGAATAGAAGCAGAACACTGTCTGATATAGTGCCAGAAGATTAGCCCCCCAGGTTGGAAGGTGCTCAGAGATTACTGGGGAAGAGCTACCTCCTCAAAGTTGACCTGAATGATGCAGATGGAGTCAAGCTTATGGAGCCCTCATTTGGGTTCCATATGACATGACTCAACATTTGAAGATAAATCTAGGATGTCTGGAAATTGTCAAAAATCCAATAGAACACAAAACATCAGTATCCTAGGCATTAGTAAGCTGAGATGGACTGGTTAGTATTGGCCATTTTGAACTGGATGCTCATATGGTCTACTATGCCAGGAATGACCACCTGAAGAGGAATGGCATTGCATTCGTCATCAGAAAGAACATTTCAAGATCTATCCTGAGGTACAATGCTGTCAGTTACAGGATAACATCCATATGCCTACGAGAAAGACCAGTTAATACAAATGTTATTCAAATTTAAGCACCAGCCACTAAGGCCAAGGATGATGAAATTGAAGACTTTTACCTGGTTCTACAGTCTGAAATTGAACATGTAATTAGGATGAATTGATAATTACTGGTGACTGGAGTGTGACAGTTGGAGATAAAGAAGAATGATTGGTAGTTGGAAAGTATGGCCTTGGTGGTAGAAATGATGCCAGAGATTGTATGATAGAATTTTGAAAGACAAAAGATTTCTTCATTGCAAATACATTTTTTCACTGACATAAATGCCAACTGTACACCTGGACCTCACCAGATGGGATACACAGGAATCAAACTGACTGTATCTGTGGAAAGAGTCTATGGAAAAGCTTGGTATAATGTGTCAGAACAAGGCCAGGGGATAACTGTGGAACAGTGTATCAATTGCTCTTGTTCAAGTTCAAATCGAAAGTGGAGAAAAATAGAACAAGTCCACGAGAGCAAAGGTATGACCTTGAGTATGTCACACCTGAGTTTAGAAACATTTCAAGAGTAGATTTGATGTTGTGAACACTAATGACCAAAGGCCAAAAAAGTTTTGGAATGGCATCAAGGACGTCATCTATCAATAGAACAAGAGGTCACTTAAAAGACAGGAAAGAAAGAAAAGACCAAAATGGATGTCAGAAGAAACTCTGAAACTTGCTCTTGAATGTCCAGTAGCTGAAGTGAAAGGAAGCAATGATGAAGTAAAAGTACTGAAGATTTCAAATGGCAGTTTGAGAAGACAAAGTATTGTAACGACATGTGCAAAGAGCTGGAGATAGAGAAACAAAAGGGAATAACACCCTCTGCATATCTCAAGCTGAAAGAACAGAAGGAAAAAATTCAAGCCTCAAATTGTAATAATGGAGAACTCTGCAGGGAAAATAATAAAAGACTCAGGAAGCATCAAAAGAAGATGGATTAACGAAGGACAAATATTGTATGAGACCCCTATGATAAGAACTTAAAAGCAGGCTCATGCATAACAGAAAAGACTCTTTGATGGCTGCAAAGGTGAGGAGGGTGGGAGGGTGAGGGGCAAAGGTTTAGATTAGATAGATGTTAGAAGTTTGGTTGGTTGAAATTTGACAGCACACATTAGTAAGATCAGCATTAACGGGACTTCAACACAACTTGTGTACTCCTCCCATCTTTACCCAGTATTGTAAGGACAGAGTAACTGGGGTGGGGGGCTGGGGACCGTGCTCTCAGATGAAATCAAGGCCAATTGGCACAACTAGCTTTTGGCTAATGAGGTCTCTTTGCACCCCACATTGGTGAGTGGCGTCTGGGGTCTTAAAATCTGTCAAGCTGCCATCTGAGGGTACAGCAAATGGTCCCAACTTAGCAGGAACGGATGACCACCAAGGTCCATAATGACATGAGGGAAAGAGAACCCAGAAGACAGAGAGACCCACGTGAGTGGATGTCTACATTGACTTGTGACCAGAAGAACCAGATGGTGCCCGGCCACCACCAGTGATAGCCATGATGGAGCTCACAAAGTTAAGTCTCACTGGCAACACAGGTATAAATAGGTGTGCACCCTGGGATCTCCACTAAAAGAGTATAATTGATGGTCTAGGGACTTCGGGGTTCCCCTGGGAGCGGGGCCCCTGGCCCTGATGCTGCCGCTGTCCATAAATCATAATGAAGGTCAACTTTTCAGACAGCAATGGATTGGACTTGGTGACACAGAGTGATCATATTGTGTGGGCACTTTATGGTTCTAAACACCTATAGGAGGTCATCTTGTTGACCTCATACTGGAGGAAGGGGAATGGGTGGAGAGGAGAAGACAGGAGACTGTTGGGAAGATAAGACACGTATGGAGCAGAGAGGTAGAGTGTGCTGTCACCGTGGAGGGAGAGCAGTGGAAGCTGCTTATAGGTCAGCATGCAAATTTATATGGGAATGTACATTTTCATTAAATCATAATAATAAAAAAAGAAGATGGATTATACCAAAAATAACTGGTTGATGAGGTAGCATATGATCAGGAACCAGTGATAACTGAAGGAAGAAACTGAAGCTGTTTTGAAGGCACTGGTGAAAAACAAGGCTCCAGGAACTGGTGGAGTATCAACTGAGATGTTTCAACAAATGGATGCTGCACTGGAAGTGGCTGCTTGTCTGTACCAAGAAATTTTGAAGACAGTTACCTGGCTGACTGGAAGAGATACATGTTTATGCCCATACCCAAGAAAGGTGACCCAAGTGAATGTGGAAATTATTGAACAATGTCAGTAATGTCATACACAAGTAAAATTCTGCTAAGGATCATTCAAAAGAGGCTGCAGCAGTATACTGACAGAGAAAAAACAGAAATTCAGGCTAGATTCAGAAGAGGATGTGGAACCATGGGTATAACTGGCTGAAGACAATGATTACAAGAAAGATACTTGCCTGTGTTTTATTGACTATGCAAAGGCATTCAACTGTGTGGATCATAACAAATTATGGATAACATTTTGGAGAATGGGGATTCCAGAACACTTAACTGTGTTCACGAGGAATCTGTATATGGATCAAGAAGCAGTCATGTGAATGGAATAAGGGGACACTGCATGGTTTAAAGGCACGAAAGTTGTGCGTTAGGTTTGTATTCTGTCACCCTTCCTATTCAGTCTGTATGCTGAGCAAATAAGCCGAGAAGCTGGCCTATATGAAGAAGAATGAGGCATCAGGATTGGAGGCAGACTCATTAACAACCTGTGTTATGCAGATGACACAATCCTGCTTGCTGGAAGTAAAGAGGATTTGAAACACTTACGGATGAAACTCGTGGACCACAGCCTTCAGTATGGATCACACCTGAACATCAAGAAAACAAAAATCCTCACTATTGGACCAATAAGAAACATTATCATAAATGGAAGAAGGATTGAGGTTGTCACGGATTTCATTTTACTTGGATCCACAATCAACACCCATGGAAGCAGCAGTCAAGGAATTAAAAGACACATTGCATTGGGCAAATCTGCAGCAAGAGATCTCTTTTAAAGTGTTGAAAAGCAAAGATGTCACCTTGAAGACTAAGGAGAGCCTAACTCAAGCCATAGCATGTCAATTTCATCATATACATGTGAAAGTTGGCCAATGGATAAAGAAGACATAAAAAGAATTGATGCCTTTGAATTGGAGAATATTGAACATATTATGGATTGCAAAAAGAACAAGCAGATCTGTCTTGGAAGAAGTACAACCAGAGTGCTCCTTAGAAGCAAGAACAGTGAGACAACATCTTGCATACTTTGAGTATACTGTCAGGAGGGGTCAGTCCCTGGAAAAGGCCATTATACTTCCCAAAGCAGAGGGTCAGTAAAAAAGAGGATGACCCTTAATGAGATGGACACAGTGGTTGCAACGATCGGCTCAAGCATAACAGTGATTGTGGGTATGATACAGGACTGAGCTGTGTTTCGTTCTGCAGTACATAGGGTCTATATGAATGAGAACCAACTCGATGGCACCTAACGACAAGGAGATGAACGTGGTATGTTTTTCCATTTTTGTAGGTTTCTTTTGGTTACTTGCAGTAGTGTTTTTAGTTTTCTCTGTACAGGTCTTTCATAACCCTGAAAACCCTGGTGGTGTATGGTGAAGCTCTGTGTTGCTAACTAAAAGGTCGACAGTTTGAATCCACCAGGCACTCCTTAGAAACCCTGTGGGGCAGTTCTAATCAATCCTATAGGGTGGATGTGAGCCAGAATCAACCTGACGGCAATGGGTTTGGGTTTTTTATATCCCTGGTTAGATATATTCTTAAGTATTTTAGTTTTTTAGGGGTTATAGTAACTGATATTGTTTTCCTACTCTCCTTTTTGTAGTTCTCTTTATTGATGTATAGGAAGTCAACTTATTTTTGCGCGTGTATCTTGTATCCTACTACTCTGCTGAATCTTTTCATTAGTTAAAGTACTTTTCTTGTGGAGTCTTGGGTGTTCTATGTACAGTATCGTATCATCTGCAAATAGAAGCAGTTTTACTTCTTTCTTACCAGTTTGGATGCCCTTTACTTCTTTTTCTTGCCTTATTGCTCCATCTAGGACTTCTAGCACAATGTTAAATAGGAGGAGTGATAAGGGGCATCCTTGTCTTGTTCCTGTTTTCAAGGGGAATATTTTCAACTTGTCTCCATTACGAACGATGTTGGCTGTTGATTTTGTATAAAGCCAAGCCAAGTGCCATCGAGTTGGATCCGACTCATGGTGACCCTAGGGGTCAGGGTAGAACTGACCCCCAGAGTATTCAAGGAGTGCCTGGTTGATTTTGTATAGATGCTTTTATTGTTTAGGGATTTCCCTTCTATACCTATTTTATCGAAAGTTTTTTACCAGTAATGAGTGTTGGACTTTATTGAATGCCTTATCTGCATCAATTGAGGTAATTATGTGATTCTTTTGTTCCCTTTTATTTATGTGGTGGATTACATTGATTTATTTTCTAATACTGAATCATCCTTAGGTACCTGGTATGAGTCCTATTTGGTCAGGACGTATTTTTTGTTGTTGTTTTTTTGTAATCTGATGCTATTGGTTAGAATTTTGTTGAGAATTTTTTCATCTAAATTCATGAGAGATGTTGGTCTCCAAATTTCCTCCCTTCCTGCCTCCCTCCCTCCCTCCCTCCCTTCCTCCCTCCCTTCCTCCCTTCTCCCTTCCTCCCTTCCTCCCTTCCTCCCTTCTCCCTTCCTCCCTTCCTCCCTTCCTCCCTTCCTCCCTTCCTCCCTTCCTCCCTTCCTCCCTTCCTCCCTTCCTCCCTTCCTCCCTTCCTTCCTTCTTTCCTTCAGTGTGGCTTTGCCTGGCCTTTTTTTTTTAATTAGAATTATACTGGAATTGGGAAATAGCCCTTCCATTTCTATGTTCTTAAATAGTTTCAATAATAGTGGTGAAAGCTCTTCTCTAAGGTTTGGTAGAATGCTCCAGTGAAGCCATCTGAGCCAAGGCTTTTTGTTGCTGTTGTTGGGAGCTTTTTTTTTTTTTTTTTTTTTTTTTAAATATCTTTCTCAATATCTTCTCTTGTTATGAGACTGTTCAGATTTTCAGCTTCAGTTTGTGTTAGCTTGGGTATGTTTCTAGAAATTTGTCCATTTTTTCTAGTCTTTCTAATTTGTTACAGTTTAAGTTTTCAAAGCACTGTGTTGTGATCCTTTTTATTTTAGTTGAGTCTTGTGTAATGTCTCCTGTTTAATTTTTTATTTGGAGTGTTTTTATTTTATGCTGTTTTTTCTTTTATCAATTTGTCCAGTGATTTGTCAGTTCCGTCAACCCTTTCAAAGAACTTACTTGTGGCTATGTTGATTCTTTCTATTGTTTTTCTATTCTTTATTTCTGCACTTGATCTTTATTATTTCCTTTCCTCTGGTGGCTGTGGACTTTTTTGCTTTTTTATTTGTATGTATTTGAGTTGTGTAGCTAATGATTTAATTTTGTCCTTCTCTTCTTTTTTATGTGCACATCTGTTATTATTAATTGACCTCTGAGGGCTGCCTTTGCTGTATCCCAAAGATTTTGGTGTGATTTGTTTTCAATCTCCACTGATTGTAGGATTTTTTAAAATTCTATCTTTGATTTCTTCTGTTACACAGTGGTTTTTAAACAGTGTTATCATTTGATTCTTTTTCCTTGCTCTTCCCATTATTAATTTCTACTTTACTGACATTGTTCTCTGAGAAAATACTTTGTATTATCTCACAATTTTTTATTCTGCTGAGAGTTGCTTTGTGGCCTAAGATGTGGCCTATTGGGGAGAACATTCTCTGTGAATTGGAAAATAATGCGTACTTTGCAGCTGCTGGATGGAGTGTTCCATATATGTCTATGAGGTCGAGTTGATTGATTGTAGAGTTTAGATCTTCTGTATCTCTGTTGAGTTTCTTTCTAGATGTTCTCTCCTTTATTAAGAGTGGTGTGGTGAAGTCTCCTACTATTATGTGGAACTATCCATAACTCTTTTCACGGCTGTTAGTTTGTTGTGTGTATTTTAGAGCTTTGTAACTGGGTATTTATTATTATGATTATATTCTCATGGTGTGTTGTCCTTTAATAATTTTATAATGCCCTCATTTGTTCTTTATGGTGGATTTTGTTTCAGAACCTATTTATCTGAGATTAGTGTTGCCAGTTCTGCTCTTTTTGTGGTAGCTATTTGCTTGATAAAACTTTTTCTATAATTTGACTTTCAATAAATTTATGTCTTTGTTTTTAAGGTGTGTCTCTTATAGATAACATACTGATGGGTCCTGTTTTTTAAAATCTATTCTGTCACTCAATGTCTCTTTATGTGTGCATTTCAGCCATTTATATTGAGTGTAATTACTGATAAATGTGAGTTTATTGATATCATTTTCTAGTGCCCTTTCTTGGTGGTACCAACATTTTCTTTATTCCTCTTACCCTTCTATGTTGAATTCCTATTGTATTTTTTGTTGTTGTTGTCTCTTTCATTTTGTACATTTTGTACTCACTGAGACATGTTTTTCTTCTTTGTTTTGAGGAGTAAACTTGTTAACTTTTTTTGTGGTTACCTTGAAATTTATCTTCCTAAGTTTGAAACATCATTTATCTCTTGGTGTTACCTTCACTTCCTCTCCATTTGAAATTTCTTTACCTACACGGTTTCATTCTCACATTGTTATCGTTTACAGATTAACTTCAGTGGTTCTATTTGTAAATCTTTTAGTTTTGATTTATCCTTGAGAGTTTCCTATCTAGATTGATATCTGGCTGATACTGTCATGTGTGCTAGATTCAGGTGGTTGTCAGTGTTGTGGGTTCTTTAATCAAGGGCTCCCTTTAATAATTAATTTTTTCTTTTTTTTTATTATGACTGAGTGAAAATGTACATTCCTGTATAAATTTACATGCCCGCCTATACGCAACTTCCACTGCTCTCCCTGCCCAGTGACAACACAGTATTCCCCTCTGCTCCATACGTGTCTCATCCTGCTAACAGTCTCCTTTCCCCTCCTCTCCACCCACTCTCCTTCCTCTAGCCAGAGGCCAGCAGGATGATATCTTATAGATGCATAGAACCATAAAGTGCATCCAGTATATGGTCACGGCATTGCCAAGTCCAGTCCATTCCTGTCTGAAGAGTAGACCTTTGTTATGATTTATGGGCAAGGGCAGGATCAGAGCCAGGGGTCATGCTCTCAGGGGAATCCTGAAACCACTGGACCATCAATTGAGGTCTTCTAGTGGAGATCTCAGGGTGTACCCCTTTTTATTCTTGTGTTGCCAGTGAGACTCAACTTAGGGAGCTCCAACACAGCTATCACTGGTGGTAGCCAGGCACCATCTGGTTCTTCTGGTCCCAAGTCAATGTAGGCACCCACTCATGTGGGTCTCTCTGTCATCTGGGTTGTCTTTACCTCATGTCGTTTTTGTCCTCGGTGATCATCTGTTCCTGCTGAGTTGGGACCATTAGCTGTGCCCTCGGATGGCAGCTTGGCAGCTTTTAAGACCCCAAACGCCACTCATCAACGTGGGGTGCAGAGAGCACTCTTACAAAACACTAGTTGTGCCAATTGGTCTCGATTTTGTCTAAGAGCATGGTACCCGCCCCCTGTCGCAGCTACTCTATCCTTGCAATATTGGGTTAAGATGGAAGGAGTATTCAAGTTATGCTGAAGTCCACTTAATATTGTTCTTGTTTCTAATGTGTGTTATCACCGATTTCACCCAACCAGATTTCAACCAACTATCTAATCTAAACCCTTCCCCCCTCGCCATCCCTTCTTCCCCTCCCTTGCATCTGTCAAAGAGTCTTTTCATCTATACATAAGTCTGTTTTTGAGATCTTATTGTAGGGGTCGCATACAATATTTGTCCTTTTGTCGCTGACTATTTTCACGCAACATAATGTCTTCCAGTTGAAACCAGGTGATGAGATGTTTCCTGGAATCATCATTATTCTTTATCATTGCATAGTGCTCCATTGAGTATATATACCATAGTTTACCAATCCATTCCTCTGTTGTTGGGCATCTGGGTTGATTCCATCTTTTTGCTATTGTGGACTGTGCTGCGATAAACATTCTGGTGCATGTGTCCATTGGTCTGAAAGGCCTTGATTCTGTAGGATATATTCCAAGTAGTGGAATTACTGGGTCAAATGGTATATCTATACCCATTTTTTTAAAGGAAAGGCCAGATTGCCTTCCAAAGAGGCTGGACCATTTTGCAACCCCACCAACACTGTTAGGAGGGTTCCACTTTCTCCACAGCCTCTCCAGCATTTGTTGTTTTGTGTTTTTGGATCATGGCCAACCTTGTTGAGGTGAGATGGTATCTCATTGTAGTCTTGATTTGAAATGTGTTACATTTCTTCATATGGTATGACACATCTTTGTTGTACTTCACAGCTGCCCCTATGATCCCCCTTAATAAAGTATATATAAAACCAATTTTAATTACTACCAGTCTTTTCATCTTCCTCTCCATCTGGAAGGACTATAACGACTGTAGTACATCCTTATTTTTAATATGATGGCACTATAGCTTTCATGATAATCACTGGATTGCTTCTTTCAGTATTAAAGCTGTGACTGACTTTGGAGCCTTCCCTAACCGAGTAGAGTTCTGAGTAATGTGTCGTTCTAAAATATAAAGTTAGTAGTTTTGTTCTCCTAAGCCAAAGCGAAGAAATTCTTTCAGTATTTCTTGTAGCTTTGGTTTGGTTTTTACAAAGTCTCTGAGTTTCTGTTTATCTGGGAAAGTCTTAATTTCACTTTCGTATTTCAAAGATAGCTTTGGAGGATATATAATTCTTGGTTGGAAGTTCTTCTCCTTCAAAGCTTTGAATGTGTCATGCCACTGTCTCCATGCCAGCATGGTTTGTGCTGTGAAATATGATGAAAGCCTACAGGGTTTCCCTCTGAATGTTAGCTTTGTTTTGAGTCTTGCTGCCTTTAAGAGTTGCTGCTTATGTTTCATTTTGTTAAGCTTGATTATAATATGTCTTGGAGTCTTTCTTTTGAGATCTATATGGGGTGGTGTATGATATGCATCTGAGATGTCTATGTTCTCTTCCTTCTTGATTTCTGGGAAGTTTTCTGTCAGCAGCTCAGCAATGATACTCTCTGTGTTCTCAGGTGTCTCATCCTGTTCAGGGACTCCAATTAATTGTAGGTTGTTCCTCTTAATAGAGTCCCACATGCTTCTTAATGCTTCTTCATTTTTCTTATTTCTTTTTTTCTGATTTCTGCTCATAGACACTGGCATCAGTAGCTTTGTCTTCCAAGTCAGAAATTCTTTTTTCCATTTGTTCCATTCTGTTTTCTTGGCTTTTCATGGAAGTTTCTATGTCTTTGATTTTCTTCTTGATCTGCCGGATTTCAGAGTACTGGTGTTCCATCAGATCGAACAGCTTGCCTAATTTTTCATTTTGCTCTGCTGCATTTTGTATAAGGTCTAGGAGGGCTCTCTCTATATAATCCTTTTGTATTCACCTTCTATAGTTTCAGAAAGGTTTCTTTATCTGGAAAACTACTGTTTTGTGTGTGAGCCTTCTGAAGCCATGGGTGATTTCTTGTATGCCACAACTGTCTGTTGTTTTTTTAGTCCCATGTGAGTAAGTAGAGGCTGGCAGAGATACTGTGAGGATGGACTGCAGATGTTTCTCTAGGCTGTCTTAAAATGTAAAGCACAAGGTATCTGACCACGTCCCAAGTCAGTCAGGTTTTCAGGTGTAGCGGTCTCTCTTCCCAACTGGCAAAGTAAGCATCACTATATCCAACCCCAGATGATACATACTAGTTCAGAATACAGCAATGCTGCTGCCCTGTTGGCCTCTGATGACAGCGCCCAGCCTTAGGCGACACTGTGTAAACCACTACTTTTCTGGTAGAAAAGCACTCTCCTCTAGGCAGGATCTGGCTCCCAAGCTAAGAAATAGGTCCAGTTGCAGCCACCATATCCAAGATGGCGCCCTCCACACAGGCAGCAGATAGAGGGGCTAAAGGTGCTGAGAGATAGTGATTCCTCTGCTTCTGTTGCTGGCCCCCCACCGTAGGTGACACTGTGTAAATTACTGCTTTTCCTGTGTGCAGACGCTGGCTCCCAGGCTAAGAATTAGGTCCTGCTAAAATCTCCATATCCGACATGGCGTCCCGCACTCTGGAAGTGCGGTTCTGTACAAACCACGCTGTGGCAGTGATAAAAAGACAGGCCCAAAGTGGTTAGAGGAACAGAGTCCTAAGCCTGGCTCTCAAAATATGGGAATTTCACCTGTCTATCACCTCAGTAGTGCTTCTGAGTCTAGCCACTAGGCAAGACCCAGCTCTGCCAGCTGGCCGAGACAGAGGAAAAATAAAAGTAAAATGGTTTGTTTGCCTTCAGTCCATGAGAGCCAGGAGCAAGAATCAGCGAAAGAGAGGAGATTTTTCGCTCAGTGGTATGAATTCCAAATTAACAGCCCTGTGCCGTGTCCTGGAGCCTCACTAGGTCACCAGAAGGCTCCATTTGATTATCAATTCAGGTCTTGGTTTACAGAGGGATATAAGGAGACATGTGCTTAGTCCATCATCTTGACTCTACCCCCCTTAATAATTCTTGTAAGTTTCCTTTGACCTTTACCTATTCCCTTTATTTCTGCTTATCTGGAAATGTCCAATTTCGCCATCATATTTTGCTGAGTGTTTTACAGGATATGCTCTTTTTAGTTGACATTTTTTTTCTTCAAGATTTTATATATGTCATCTCATTGCTATCTTGGCTGTTTGGTTTCTGCCAAGGCATCAGGGCTTAATCCTATTGTTTCAGTTTGTATGTAACTTTTTTTTCCTTGAGCTACTCTTAGGATTCTTTCTTTGTCTTTAGTTTTAGAGCATGCAATTATATATCTTGGTGTTTTTCTTTTGCGGTTTATCCTATGTAGCATTCATTGAGTTCTTCTTGGATAGTTGGCTTTTCTTCTTTCATGATTTCAGGGAAGTTTTCCATTAGAAAATCTTCAGTGATCCTCTCTGTGTTTTCCATTTTCTCTCCCTGTTCGGGAACTCTGATCACATCCATATTTTGCTATTTGTAACCCATGTTGTTCTTAGGGTTTCTTTATTATTTTCTTTAAATTGGAGTGGATTTTTTACTTCAAAATGGTATCTAAGAATTTGTTCAATTTCACTGATCCTGTCTTTCATTGTTTCACATTTGCTCCTACAACCTTTATTGCACTACCCATTTCTGAAAGTTTGTTGTTTATTTTTTAGATTTCTAATTGTAGTTTTTTTTTTTTTTTTTAATGATTTCTAGTTTTTAAAAAATTATTTTGGCATTTTGTGCCATTATTATTTTTCTGAATTCTTCCATTGTTTTGTGTACCTTTTCCATCATTTCACCAGAATTTTTCATTATTTTGTCAATTTTTTAACTTATTTTGGATTGTATTTTCCTTCATCTTTTGGAGAACACTGACTATTTAATTTCTGAATTCCATGCCAGAAAGTTCCATTGCCTTTTTGTCTAGCAGAAGTCATCTGGTGTTTCATTTTGTTTTCTTCTACATCCATCCTTCCCTGTTTTTAAAAATGTTTTCCTGTTGTCTGCTGTCCCTGGGATATTCAGGAATTATTTTCGTTTATTGATCGTAGATTTAATTGCTTCATCTTGATTTTTTGTTTTATTTGGTTATTTCTGGGCAGATGGGGTGAGTGTGTTTGTTGCTTGCTTGCCTGAGGGCATGACACCTCTCATCACCTTGTCCATGTGGACAGGGCTTGCCATTTAACTGTGAAGCCATGTGTTGTTGGTTTTCTACCTGAGTGGTGTGGCTCAACCTGTTGAGAGGAAGCATGCGTGGCCCATGGGGCTAGATAGGTAAAAGAAAGGAAAAGAAAGAGAAGAAATAGAGACAGGAAACTGAGAATGAAACCAATAATAACAATAACAATAAAAATAACAACAACAAAAAGTATGGTGGTGGAGGCACTGGCTCTTGGGGATGGGGAAGAACTAGGGTGGCTGTCAGCTGACAGAGGCATGGCACAGCCAGTCAGAAAGGGATGGAGACAGTGCAGGCCCTAGGTGAGTGTGGAGAAGCAAAAAGGAGAATGGAAAAAAATAAAGAAAAATATACAATATAGTACTGCGGGAGTTGTCCTGTGGGGATTGACACAGATCAGAGAAGGCCATGTGTCAGAGGCCAACTGGTACAGCACAGCCCACTAAGACACTGGAAGGAAGGAGTAAAGATTGAGAGAGATAAGAAACTATAATAAAACAAACAACAACAAACCCAGAGCAAACAAAAATTAAATAAAGAAAATGATGCTGGATGAGTTTGTAATAATGATACAGATCTGAATGCCTTGCACAGTGACTCTCCATTTGAATTCTGCAGCATGCCCCATCCAGAAGAGGCAGGACAGTACACAGGGCTGAGTGGGTAAGAGAAATGAAAGTAAGGAAAAGAGAGAGAAAGAAGAAAATGAAAAGTAAGTAGAAAAAGCAAAGCAAACAAACCAAAAAAACACAGCCCACTGATAAGGGGTAGAGATGGGACATAGTGATATCTGGGGAGGAGATGAAACAGAAAGAAAAGAAAGGAAGGGAGAGAAAGAGAAGCAACAACAACAAAAGCTACACACACAAAATAAAAAAAAAATAAAGATCACAAGCCAAAACAAACAGAAATGCACTGATGGGGCCAGCTGGTGGTAGTTGCCTATATTCTGGTGGTAGTGAGCTGGTATCTCTCCAGCTGAGAAACTGTGGCCTGTTGGTAAGCACAGAAGTCACATACAGGGAAGAAGGGTGAGACGTAGGAAAGTGTGTATCCCTGGTTACTGGGTGCTCTGTTTCCTTTTGGGAGCTCTATGAAGTTGCCTTCTCATACTCCCTTTGTGAGTTATTTGGTGGCTGTAGCCCAAGATGGCAAATCCAACCACATTAGCTGGTGTGGGACCTTGACTTTGTAGCGCTTTTCATTCTCTGTTCTATGTTAGTTCTTCACTCTGTTTGGTACTTGATTAGTTTTTTATTCCTTCATCTGATACTTAGGTTTATAGGATTGGTAAAGGGATGGCGTAATGCTTCTGTCTATAGCATCCTGTTGGTGCTGCCTCCCCAAGTAAAAATACTTTATGAAGACTTTTTAATACTTAAGTTTCAACATTTTCAAAAGTCTAGGATATAATATTGTATCTCCCTCATCAGCTCAATTATGTAAAATATATTATGCATAGGAAAAGGCTTCAAAAATATTTTTAATGTTATCTCTAGATGGTAGAATTAGATGTTTTGTACTTTCTTTATACTTCTTTCTATTTTCTCAGTTTTTTACAGTGAATGTGTATTGATTTTATAATTAAGCAAAATATTTATTTTTTTCCTTTGGCAAAACCAGATATTTTTAAACTTGTGCTTTAAGTGAAAGTTCACAATTCAAGTCAGTTTTTCATTCAAAAACTTACACACATATTGTCATGTGACCCTAATTGCTCTCCCTACAATGTGACACACAGCTCTTTCTTCACCCTGTATTTTCTGAGGCTATCGAACCAGCTCTGTTCACCTCTTCTTTCTCATCTTGCTTCTGGATGACAGTTACCTGTTTAGTCTCACGCATCTGCTTGAACCAGGAAACATGTTCTTTTTTATTTTTTTAAAATTTTTTATTTAATATAACTGAGTGAGAATGTACATTCCCATATAAATTTACATACCCACCTATATGCAGCTTCCACTGCTCTCCCTGCCCGGTGACAGCACACTATTCCTCTCTGCTCCATACATGTCTCCTTCTCCCAACAGTCTCTTTTTTCCCTCCTCTCCTCCCACTCTCCTTCCTCCAGCCAGAGGTCAGCAGGATGACATCCTATAGATGTATAGAACCATAAAGTGCATCCAATATATGGTCACTGCATCACCAAGTCCAATCCATTCCTGTCCAAAGCATGGACCTTCGTTATGATTTATGGTCAAGGGCAGCATCAGGGCGAGGTGCCATGCTCCCAGGGGAACCCCAAAACCACTGGACCATCAATTGAGATTTTTTAGTGGGGATCTCAGGGTGCACCCCTTTTTATTCTCATGTTGCCAGTCAGACTCAACTTAGTGAACTCCATCACGGCTATCACTGGTGGTGGCTGGGCACCATCTGGTTCTTCCGGTCCCAAGTTGATGTAGGCACCCACTCTTGTGGGTCTCTTTGTCTTCTGGGTTGTCTTTCCCCCATGCCATTTTGGTCCTCAGTGGGCATCCGTTTCTGCTGAGTTGGGACCATTTGCTGTGCCCTCGGATGGCAGCTTGGCAGCTTTTAAGACCCCAGACACCACTCACCAATGTGGGGTGCAGAGAGCCCTCTTAGCAAAATGCTGGTTGTGCCAATTGGCCTCGATTTCACCTAAGAGCATGGTCCCCTGCCCCCTGTCACAGCTACTCTACCCTTGCAATATTGAGTTAAGATGGAAGGAGTACTCATGTTATGTTTAAGTCCACTTAATATTGTTCTTGTTTCTAATGTGTGCTATCACCGATTTCACCCAACCAGATACCTAGCAACTATCTAATCTAAACCCTCTTCCCCCTTCCTCCCTCTCCGCCCTTGCAGCTGCCAAATAGTCTTTTCTTGTATACACAAGTCTGTTTTTGAGATCTTATCGTAGAGGTCTCATACAATATTGGTCCTTTTGTCGCTGACTACTTTCACGCAACATAATGTCTTCCAGTTGAAACCAGGTGATGAGATGTTTCCTGAAGTCATCGCTGTTCTTTATCATTGCATAGTGCTCTACTGAGTATATATACCATAGTTTACCTTTCCATTCTTCTGTTGTTGCGCATCTGGGTTGATTCCATCTTTTTGCTATTGTGGACTGTGCTGCGATAAACATTCTGGTGCATGTGTCCGTTGGTGTGAAAGGCCTTGATTACGTAGGATATATTCCAAGTAGTGGAATTACTGGGTCAAATGGTATATCAATGTCCATTTTTTTAAGGAAGTGCCAGATTGCTTTCCAAAGAGGCTGGATCATTTTGCAACCCCACCAACAGTGTAGGAGGGCTCCACTTTCTCCACAGCCTCTCCAGCATTTGTTGTTTTGTGTTTTTGGATCATGGCCAACCTTGTTGGGGTGAGATGGCATCCCATTGTCATCTTGATTTGAATTTCTTTAATAACTAAAGATCGTGAACATGTCCTCATGTGTTTTTTGGCTGCCTGGATCTCCTCTTTAGTGAAATGTCTGTCCATCTCCTTTGCCCATCGCTTAATTGGATGGTTTATCTTCTTCTTGTTTATATTTTGTAGTATCTCATAGATTATGTAAATCAGGCGTCGGTCTGACGTAGAGTTTCGACATATTTTTTCCCATTCTGTAGGTGTTCTTTTAATTCTATTAATAAAGTCTTCAGATGAGCAAAAGTGTTTAATTCTTAATAGATCCCATTTATCTATTTTCTCTTCTGATGATTGTGGTTTGTTTGACAGATATTGGAGTCTGTCCATATTGTGTATTAAAACTTCCATTGTTGTTCCTACCTTTTCTTGGATGAGCTTTATCGTTTCAGGTTTGATATTTAGGTCTTTTATCCAGTTGGAATTGGTTTTTGTATAAGGTGTAAGATATGGATCTTGTTTCAGTTTCTTGCAGATGGATATCCAATTTTACCAGCACCATTTGTTGAAGATACTGTTTTTACCCCAGTTTAATGTCTTAGGGCCTAGTAAACATATTCTTCACCAATATCATTTTATGTCTTATAATCCAGTCTAATCTTTGTCTGAAGTGTTGGCTTCAGGAATGGTTTTAGTTCTGCGCTAACAGAAGGTCCAGGACCATGTCTTCTGGGGACCTTCCAGTCTGTTAGACCATCAAGTCTGTCGTTTTTTTTTTTTTGTCAGTTAGAGTTCTGGTCTAGCACCCCACTTTTCTCCTGCTCCTTCAGGGATTCTTTGTTGTGTTCTCTGCCAGGGTAGTCATTGGTAGTAGTCAGGTACTATCTAGTTCTTCTGGTCTCATGCTTAGGTCGTCTCCAGTTTGTGTAGTCGTTTCTTTCTGTCTCTTGAGCTCATGTGTTCCTGTGTCATTGGTGTTTTTCATTCTCCTTTGCTTTAGGTGGCTTGGGACCAACCGATGCTTCTTAGATGGCTTCTTACCAGCTTTTAAGAATCCAGATATCACTCACCAAAGTGGAGTGCAGAAACATTTTCTTAATACACTTTATTATGCCCATTGACCTAGATGTCCCCTGAAACCATGGTCCCCGGACTCCTGTTGCTGCTACTCTGTCCCTCAAAGTGTTTACTTGTGTTCAGGAAACTTTTTAGGTTTTGATTTAGTCGAGTTATGCTGACTTCTCCTGTATTTTGTGTTGTTCTTCTCTTCACCTAGAGTAATTCTTGTCTTCTATCTAGTTAGTGAATAACCCTCTATCTCCTTCCCCATCCTCATAACTTATCTTCTGGTGTTTTCACATTGTTAGTAATATTTCTTATTCAGTTTATGCCATTTTAGGGACCTTAGTATTGTCCCTATTTTTTTTCTTCCAAGATATTTATTATTCTTGATTTTAAATTTATATTTTTGATTAATATTGAGTTACTTTTTGTGCATGGTGTGAATTATGGGTCTTGATTTCATTTTTTTTGCAGGTGGTTGTCTTGTTACACCAGCACTATTTGCTAAAGAAACTGCTTTTTATCCAATGACAGACTTTGGGCCTTTATTAAACACCAGCTGCTCATAGGTGGAAGGTTTCAGGTCTGAATTCTCAGTTCTGTTTCATTGGTCTATGTATCTGTTGTTGTACCACTACCAGGCTATTTTGACTACCTGATGGTATAATAGGTTCTAAAGTCATGTAGTGTGAGGTCTCATGCTTTGTTTTTCAGTAATGCTTTACTTATCTGAGCCTTTTCCTTTTCCATATAAAGTTGGTGATGTTTTTCCACCTTGTTAAAAATGCCACTGGAATGTGGCTCAGGATTGCATTTTATCTATTTATCAGTTTGGGTAGAATAGACATTTTCACAATGATGAGGCTTCCTATCCATGAGCAAGGTATGTTCCTCTTCCTACATAGATCTCTTTTGTTTTCTTCCAGTAGTGTCTTGTAGTTTTCTTTGTATAGCTCATTTGCATCTCTGGTTAGATTTATTCCTAAGTATTTTATCTTCTTGGGAGCTATTGTAAATGGTATTGATTTGGTGATTGTTTTATTGGACATTCTGCTTGTTGGTATAGAAGAATCCAACTGACTTTTGTATATTTATGTTATATCTCCGAACCAGATTCTTATTGCCTCTACCCCCTAATAAAATCTAGAAATACGTGGTTAGAGACAGAAGCAGAGCTAAGGGAAGGCAATGAGGGTAAAGGGTTTCAGGAGGGGGTTGTCGCAGGAGGATATTTTTATTCTTAGGAGATGCATGCTGAAGCATTTAGCTCCAAGTACCATAATATCTTCAACTTAAGCAATGTATGCTAAAGTATTTAGAGTGGCGTGACTTCAGAGAGTGAGACAGAGAGAGAAAGTGGGAGAGAGAGAGAGGGAGAGAGAGAGAGGGAGAGAGAAAGAGAGAAAGAATGGTAAAATGTTAACTGGTGAATTTAAGTGAAGTGTATATGGCTGCTCATTGTAGTATTTTTTCAAATTTTGACAGGTGCGAAAAATTTTAAAATAGAAAGTTGGGAATATTATGGGAATAAAGGAAGGAAGAGGCAATCAACTTGAAAATATTTCCAACAAATGAATTAGGATGAGCCAAGAAGTGTTAGGTGGAGCTAGGGATTAGAAAATTACTGAAGATCTTAAATAATGATTTCAGAAGGCTTTGATGGGGGAGGAGAGCAAAGTCAGATTGCAAGGGACTGGGAAGTGAATGGGAAGCGAGGAAGTAGAGTCTATGAAGTGGACTATAATTTTGAACATTTTAGCAATGTGAAAAAGGGAGATGGGAAAATCATTTGAGAAGCAATAGAATTTTGGGAAGAATTTTTATGTTAAGCTTAACTTCATTATGGACTCCTATTAATATGAAATAAGTGATCTTCTATTTATCTCCTTATGCCTTTCCTTGTGTATAAAATGATGAATTAGAAAATCAACAAAAATAATATACACAATGCTACCATCTAGAGTATTTACTGAAAATTACACCAAGTGGTTGACATTGTCAATGCAGGAGACTTATTCAGAGACTAGTTTAGAGCCTATTGTGTGTGTTTTTATTGCTTTATGTTAGGCATATAGGACTGTGAGAAATATTCTTGTTGCTACCCAGTGGTTAGGGAACAGTTATTCTGATGAAGTTCTGAAACTGAATTTCAAAATACAAGATATTTTGTCAATGTTTTACCTCAGTAGAGCTTTAGAAATGAAATGGAAACATTTAGAAGGAGAAAAGAAGGTCAAGGATAACCCTAAGTATCAGAATTGAGTGGGTTATTGTGTGTAGCCTAGAGAAAGGGGAATTTACACTTGTAGTTTCTTTCTCGCTGCAGAAAAGTTCATCAATCTTTTCAGCTAGTCCAAAGCCAAGCGTTACCGGATAACGGTGAAGGTGCACGTATGGGATGCACTCTGGGGGAATGGTAGATGTAGTAATTTAGGAGAGGCAGGAACTTGCTTTTGAAGGGTGTGTAGGGTTTCAACAACCCGGAAACGGGTGGACACACAAATTCCAGGCAGAGGGAACACTGAGAACAAAGGTGCAAAAGCACAGGGCACATTTTCAGAATAGGGATCCATACCGGTGTAGCTACAGTAAAACATTTGTTCAGGAAAAGAGTGGTAGAGAAGGTGGTAAAGGGATTTATTCTTGAAAATGGGGGTTTGTGTTTTGTTTCTCTGTAAGGGCCTTACACTTGGTTGGGTACAAAGTAGGTGATTAATAAATATTGTAGAGTTAGACTATCAGTTTATGCCATTGTGCACGTACATCTCATAAGAACTTGGTGTTCAGTATCAGAAATTCAGGCAGATACTTGGATACAGCTACCAGAAGCTTGATTCTGGTCTATGTAAAATCAGGCAAATCCAACTCCTGACCAACATCCACAGCAGCACTACTCAGTCTTAATAGGACTCACCTGAGGATTTTGTTAACAGGCAGATTCTGATTCAATAGGTCTGGGGTGGTAACTAGATTCTGCATTTTTAACAATCTCCCAAGTGATGTCAAAGTTGCTTTCTGGGGACCATACATGGAATCCCAGACTAATCCCAGTGCTGTCAAGTTGATGCTGACTCACTGCGACCCCATAGGATGGAGTAGAACTACCCCATGGAGTTTTCACGGAGCGTCTGGTGGATTTGAACTGCTAACCTTTCGGTTAGCAGACATAGCATCTAACCACTATGCCACCAGGGCTTCCACACATGGAATAGCAAAGGTTTAAAGGAACTCCACCTCTCACCCACTGACCTTTGTAAATTCAAGTCTTCTAAATGATTGGGCACAGGTAATAATTCTTCACTTTGTATAGCTAATGGAAAAGCTCAAATAAAGTTATCAGTGAAGATTTGCTGCCATTAGAATTGTTGACTTATGTTTGGACTGCTAGGATCCAATCCCTGTTAACTTTTAAAAAACTTTTATTAATTAGGTGAGTGTAGTTCTACCCTGTTGGACTCAGAGTGTAATCTATATTATTTTTTAAAAGGGTAAGCTTCTACTATCCAAATACAGACTTACCTATTGACTGGACAGAAACCCTGGGGGCATACTGGTCAAAAGCTATGGCAGCTAACCAAAAGATTGGCAGTTAGAATCCACCAAGAGCTCCTTGGAAACTCTATGGAGCAGTCCTACTCTGACCTGTAGGGTTGCTATGAGTTGGAATCAACTCATCAGCAGTGAGTTTTGTTTTGGTTTTGGTTTTAACTGGACATCCCTTCTATCTAAATTCCATGCCTATTTCCTCCTTAATAATTATGAGCCTGTGTTTCTCAGGCTGTTGGTCCACACAAGGGTTATCAAATTCTACTCACTACTATTCTGCAAATGATTATTGTTATATGAAGAAAGATGGCTTCAGCATGTTTTTTTTTTAAAAAAAATTATTTCATTGTTTTTCTTGTCCTTTGACCAGACTCAACCATGTAATTTTAATATTGATCCTTATTATTATGAGGGTCAGGATTGGCAGGAATAGTTTCTATGATGAAAATGCAAGTGACAGTAAATTGTAGCATAAATTCATTGGCTTCTGGTTAATTACACAATGCCACTTAGCCACATTTCACTTGGGTTGACTGAAAGGGAGCAAAGCTGGGCTGCTGAGTGTGTGGCTGTGGTCTTATCCCAAAAGTTGTCTCTAAGGTTATGTCTTAGGCTGGGTTTTCTGGAGAAGCAAAACCAGTGAAGTGTGCGTGTGTACACACGCACACACACACACATGCACGCACACACACACGTGTATGTTCATGCGTCAGGCTGGAGGCCTGTCTTGACTTATGTAGCTGCAGAGCCTGGTGAACCCAAGGCCAGCAAGTCAGATAGCAGTCTTCTCTCTCATAGGCTGTGGAGGCTGATGAATCTCAAGATAGGCAGTTAAGCTGCTAGCTCTTGTCTCAATTACTGGAGGTCAGGTGAGGATCCAGAGCAAGCAAAAGCCAGCAAGCTTTGCCAGAAAGTCCCCACATATTGGATGTGGCCCATATGCACAGGAAAACTCCCTTTCAGCTGATTGGTTGCTCATAGCACATCTCATCATGGAGGTGGTTACGTTATATCGGATCTCATTATGGAGGTGATTTCATTATTACATAGTTACCAGACCATATCATAACTGCCAAACCACTGAGAATCATGGCCCAGGAAAGCTGACACACAACCTTAACTATCACAGGGTAAGATTAGATATTTATTTTTTTGAATATAGCCAAAAGAAATATAAGAAATTGGAAACCCTGGTGGTATAGTGGTTAACTGCTGTGTCTGCTAACCAAAAGGTTGGCAGTTCAAATCTGCCAGATGCGTTTTGGAAACTCTAAAGAGGAGTTCTACTCTGTCCTCTATGGTAACTGTGAGTGAGAACCTACTCAACAGCAGTGAGTTTGGTTTTGTATAAGAAATGTAAGATTAAGAAGGAAATATTTACACAGTCTAGAGTCTTGCCTGAGATGGACAGAGGCTGCCTATGAACCCTCCACCTGAGCTCTTGCCTTTTCTCTGTATCTGGGTCATCCATCTCCTCAGATCCTCAGTACAAATTTACAAGGTCCCTCATCTGCATAACTTTAACCTATGGGAGTAGTAAGGCTGTATTCAGCAACCCCTGACCACCTGGAGGTCCACATTCACGTGTAACTGAGGGAAAAGGTTTTGTGCTGATGCATAAACCAGAGCCAGCTTTGTCAATTGACTGTGACTCATGTGTCAGAGTAGAACTGTACTGAATAGTGTTTTCAATGGCTGCTTTTTCAGAAGCAGATCACTGGTGTTTCTTCCAAGGTACCTCTAGGCAGACTACCACTGCCAACCTTTTGGTTAGCAGCCAAGTGTGTTAACTGTTTGTACCACCCAGGGACTCTGCTGATGTACATGTACATATGCTCATATATGGTACCCTGGTGGCACACTTTGGAAACCCTGGTGGCGTAGTGGTTAAGGTCAGCAGTTCAAATCCACCAGGCACTCCTTGGACACTCTATGGAGGCTGTTCTACTCTCCTATAGCGTCCTTATGAGTTGGAATTGACTCAGCAGTAGTGGTTTTTTTGTGGCACAGTAATTAGGAGCTAGGTTGCAAATTGAAAGGTTGGCAGTTTGAATCCATCAGTTGCCCCATAGAAATGCTTTGGGGCAGTTCTGCTCTGTCTATAGTGTCACTTAAGAGTCAAAATCAACTTGATGGTAATGTATGTACATATCTGTTAAAATCAAGAGCCAAGCCAAGTGCCTTTAAGATCAAGAATACAAGAAAAAAATTACAGAATTTTTGCTTTTGCCTTTAAATAAATTTTTATTTCAAAGTCTGGGTCAATTGTCAGTCTTTCTTTTCTCCCCAAGGGGTAAGGGCTTCCCTAGGCAGTAGCACTGTAGCCTACTACCATACCAGTTTTCTGTGAGAAGGGATTGGGCTTTTCACAAGAACCTTCCTGCTCTGTGTTCTAGAGTGTTTTCCCTGTAAACTCAAAAAACCAAAAAACTCAATCCCATTGCTGTTGAGTCAGTTCTGACCCATAGTGACCCTATAGGGCAAAGTAGAACTGCTCCATAGAATTTCCGAGGAGCGCCTGGAAGATTCAAACTGCTGACCGTTTCGTTAGACAATATAGCACTTAACCCGCTACGTCACCAGGGATTCCAAGCTCAGGCCTAGAGGAAGTCAAATGAAACAAGGGTCCTCTGATTCAAGGCTGTTTTTCAAATGTGGTTATATTTGATTTGAGTTAGAGTTCTAAGTCAGTGTTAACTGTCTTTCCTTCCTCTCTTCCTTCTTTCCTTTTTCTTTGCTTTCAGATGTATCCATTTAAGAATTAGAAAAGAGCTACTATACTCTGGTATTAAAAAAAAATTGAAAGATTACAGAAGTTAGTCTACCATTGGCATCCAACTGGTATAAATACAGATTTTAAATATCTGTATAGAGATACATATATTTAAATATATGAGTTATGTTTGATTTCTAAAAATTGTATACTACCTGATGTACTTTCTGTATTTTTTCATTTATCAATACATCAGGGATACTTTTCTATGTAAATGCATATAGATTTCCTTCATTACATGACTTCATAGTATTCCATTGTTAATAAAAAATAATCTAACTATCCACTCATTAATAGAAATTTAGTTTCTTCCATTTTTTAAAAAATATAAATGATGCTACAGTAAACAGGCTTGCACAACACTTGCTTTTTCAGTTTTTGACAGCATGAATTCCTAGAAGTGGAAAAGCTGTGTCAAAATATTGATTATTGATAGATGTCAAATTTCTCTTTAAAAAAGCGTGTACTAATTTAGATTCCCATCACCGGTGTATAAGATGGAAACTCTGGTGACATGGTAATTAAGAGCTATGGCTGCTAACCAAAAGGTTGGCAGTTTGAATCCACCAGGCACTGCTTGGAAACTCTACATGGCAGTTCTCTGTCCTTTGATTTGTTTTTTTAATGTATGAGACTTCCTAGAATCCTTCCCCATACTAAGTATTTGAGTCCTTTAATTTTTTTTGCCATTTTGAAAAATGGTACAATCTGCCCTCTGTATCTGTGAGTTCTGCTTCAGCAGATTCAACCAATCACAGAATGAAAATATTAGAAACAAGAAAGGTCAAAAGAGCAAAATTTGAATTTGCCCTGTGCCGAGTACTACACTGAATCCGCGGGAATGAAGTGATGTATAAGCTATACTGTTGTTGCCTCCCACAATTTCACAGATCCTCAATCTGTCTCCAGTACTCCTCGTTAGAGCATTGTACGCTTTGAGTATCGTCACTATTCCCTAAACAGTACCGTACTGTGTAACAACACTTTACACAGCATTTACATTGTATTAGATATTACAGTAATCTAGAGATGGCATAAAATATACATGAGAGTGTGCCTGGGTTATATGCAAATACTATTCTGAGGAACCCTTGAGGAAACCTGGAATCAGTCCCCTGCAGATACCAAGGGACAACTGTATTTTGGTCTTGTTTTAATGTGTATTTCATGCATACTTGGTGAGGCTGAGCATCTTTCCAAATGTTTGATTGCCATTTATGTTCCTTCTCTTGACAGATACACTTCCACTAGGAATTGTAGAGGGCAAATGAACCAGCTTCTGAAACAGAACTCTGGTAATGAGAAAGGTGTGCCACCTATGCTTACTCAGAAAAATAAAGACAAGCGCTTCTTTTTATTAGAGGTACAAATGTGCTTCTTCAGATGGTGACTTAGTCATCTAGTGCTGCTACAACAGAGGTACCACAGTGGATGTCTTTGAAAAGAGAAATTTTATTCTGCCACAGTCCAGTAAGCTGAAAGTCCAAATTCAGTGCATCAGCTCCAGGGGAATGCTTTCTCTGTTGGCTCTGCAGGAAGGTTCTTGTTGGTAATCTTCTCCTGGACTTGGAGCTTCTTAGGTGCAGGGACCCTGGGTCTTTTCTAAAGGATGTACTCTGTTCCCAGCACTGCTTCTTGGTTGTACGAGGTCCCCAACTCTCTGCTGGTTTTCCTTTCCTTTATATTCCAAGAGAGTGCCTCAAGGCACAATAACCCACTAACTCGACCACCACCCACCCTCCCTCATTAATATCATATAGGAAGGATTTCCAACATATAGGAAAGTCACACAATAGCAGGAATCATGGCCTTGACAAATTGCTAGACACATTTTGGGGGGCAAAATTCAATTTATGACAGGCGGTAAAGACTGAAAGTGGCAGGTGTCATTTTGTAAAGGATACACAGACTGACCTCTTAGTGTATTTCAGAGACACTAAGGCAGTTGTTGCCTCATATGCATGCTGAAGCTGGACAGTGAAAAAGGATGACAAGAACTGATGTGTTCAAATTGTGGTGCTGGCAAAGAATATTGAATATACTGTAGAGTTCCCAAAAAACAATCAAATCAGTATCTTAGAAGAAATATGGTATGTTCCTCATAAGCAAGGATGCTGAGGTGTTACTTTGGATACATCACTAGGGAAGACCAACTGCTAGAAAAGGATCCTATTCTCACAAAAGGAGGGTCAGCAAAAACTGACGGAAACTCAGTGAGATGGATTTTCACAAGGGCTGCAACAAGGGACTCAAGCATACCAATTATGAGATTGGTGCAAGTCTGGGTATCATTTCATTCTATTATACATAAGGTTGCCATCAGTTAGAACTGACTCAGCAACTAATGGCAACAACAAAGACAACTGAACAGAACAAAACATAAAGGGAAAAGAGCACTGGAAAGGCTGGCAGTGTAATTCTAACCATCTATCTATTCTGCTATGGATTTTTTTTTTTTAAATCCATTCTTTCATTATGCTACAAATACTTGGTAAATCCATGTAAACATCTGCAATATGCTAAACACTGGGTATTCAGAGGAAAACTAAGAGACTAGCTTTGAATCTTTTTTACTAATTTTATTGATTTTGTGTATTTATTACATGCAGTCCTCTGGTTAAGAAAGTTGGACTTACTGGCAACTGGAACTTGCCTTTCAATGTTACATAAATTTGCCCTGACTTTGAAATGACTGAACTAACCCCACTAGGAATGATTTCTTCATTACAATCATCTTCACTTGCTGCATGTCTGCAGCTTTTAAATCATTGAAAAGGTTTCAAGCTTTTTCTTGTACCAAAACCCAAACCAAACCTGTTGACTTCGAGTTGATTCAGGCTCTTAGTGGCTCTGTAGGACAGAGTAGAACTACTTAGTGGCTCTGTAGGACAGAGTAGAACTACCCTATCAGTGTTCCAAGGAGCAGCTGGTAGATTTGAACTGCCAGTATTTGATTAGCACCCTGAGCTCTTAACCACTGTGACCAGCAGGTATCTGTCTTGTGCTAAAAAGCCACTGCTGTTGAGTTGATTCTGTCTCATAGTGACCCTACAGGTTGGAGCAGAACTGACCCACCGGAGTTTCCAAGGATTTGAAAAGTAAGGTTAATAAGAAACATATACTTCTGTTCAACTTACCTACAAATTCAAGACACAACCAGGATCTCTTTTGTAACTCGAGGAACTGCTTGCTTTTTTTTTCTTATGTGCCTTAGAATATATATATGTATATATATATTTAAATATTTTTTTATTGTGTTTTCAGTAAAGGCTTACACAATTGTTTAGGTTTCTATTCAACAATTTCTATACAAATAGTTCAGTGACATTGGTTACATTCTTCCTAATGTGTGAACCTTCTCAATATTTCTCTTTTGGTTGTTCCATTTCCATTAATCTAGTTTCCCTGCCCTCTTACATTCTAATATTCATTTTAAAATAATTGTTTACCATTTGGTTACACATAGATGATTTTTTGAAGGAGCACAATATTGACAGGTGCCATGACTTTGTAAGCCAATCTGTTATTGAGCCGAAAGATGACTTTGGTGGCTAATTTTGATCAAGGTTTATGGAGAATCTGAGGGGAATAGTCTCAGGGAGTCTTCCAGTCTCAACTGGACCAGCAAGTCTCTTTTTTTTTTTTTAATGAATTTGAGGTTCTGTTCCACATTTGTCTATTGTCATAGTAGAGTCTGTCTATTGTGGCCGTGATTAGAACAGTCGGTAGTGGTAGCTGTGTGTCATTTAGTTCTGGTCTCAGGGTAGATGAGGCCATGGTTCCTGCAGACTATTAGTCTTGTGGACTAGTTTCTTCTTTGAGTCTTTGGTTTCCTTCTTTTTCTCAGTTTGAATTTTAGATCCATCTTTTACAGCTGTTTGGTCTTGTACAAGTTGCTTAACATCCCTGTGCTTCGGTTTCTTCATCCGTAGAATGGGTACAATACTAACACTTGCCTCACAGGGTCATTGAGAGTATTAAATGACATAATGCTTGTAAAGTTCTGTGCCAAATCACGCAACGAGAGCTACATTTTCAATTCCTGCCGAGTCAGTTGCAGTTTCCCTCTCTGTAAACCAACTCTTCAGAAACTGTAGAAGCCAGAGGGAAACATAACTTCCAGGAACAAAAACAATAGCAGCAGCAACAACACAACTCTAAGAAACTTCAGGGAAATTGAAAACTGCCTTGAACTGGTTGGTGTGTATGGGAGATGGGTATCTGTAGCCTGAGGGACCAGTCCCTGGAGAAGGACAACATGCTTAGTAAAGCAGAGGGTCAGAGAAGAAGAAGACCTTCAGCAAGATGATTGACACAGTGACTGCAACAACAGGCTGAAGCATAGAAACGATTGCGGGCGTGGTGCAGCGCTGAGCAATGTTTCGTTCTGCCGTGCATAGGGTCGCTATGATGGTACCTAACAACAACGTAAGTTACATGTCCTTTTTCTCTCCTGGCTGTATATATATTTTTTTTTAATGGCTAATTTCCAGCAACTTGATTATGATGTGCTTTGGTGTGGTTTCTTTGTTTTTTGTACTGTCTGTCGTTTGTTGAGTTTTGGATATCTGAGTTTATAGTTTTCATTGAATTTGGAAAAACTATCAGCTATTTTTTCTTCTCATGTTTTCTCTACATCACATTTTGGAACTGCAATTGCACATAGGTTAGACCACTCAGTAGTGTTTCACAGGGCACTGAGTCTCTGCTTATCTTTTTTTTCACATTTTTTTTTTTTCTCTTTATACTTCATTTTAGATAGTTTACATAGTCCTCAAATTCACTTATTTCCTGCAGTGGCTAATCTACTGTTAATATTGTTCAATGAAATTCCCATTTCAATATTATGTTTTTCAGCTTTAGTACTTTCACTTGGTTCTTTTTTTATAGTTTCTGTATCACGTTTATATTATCCTATAAATCCATGTGGAGTAAAATACCTAGATTTATTTTTAGTAAGTTACAAGTTGCCTTTGGCTCCTGAGAAACAACCCTTGGAGGAAGTGGGGTGTCTTGGTCTGGGACTTTCAGGTCCCACCTGAGAATTTATGGTGGTGAGTGGGGACTGGTCAGATCAGAAATGATTCACATGGGAGGCTGATAACAACTAGACTCAGGAGGCATGATTTAGCCTATGATGTAAGACTACCTGATAAAATCCTGGAGCACTAAGGCTCAGAGAGCTTCCTGGTTAGTGAGAACATCTGCTCTTGGAAAGGTAATATGTCTTTTGGGACATGGAAGCTTTGTGTTGGGAACTCCTAGACCTTACCTTATGAGTCTGTTTGTATCATTTTTGGCTGTAATAAATCTATAGTCACAAGTATGGTACATTCTCTATGAATTTTATGAATCATTCTGGCAAACTAAGGAAACCAAATCGGTAGTAGTAGACAGCACATCAGAAAGTAAGGTGTTGGATGGACTCCCAAGCTTGCAGATGGCATCCTGTGGGGGTAGTGGAAAACCAACCATGAATGTATAGCCAGCAGGTCAGTAGGTTGGGCTGTTGAGTGGGCTTCCAAAACTTACAGCTGTTGTCTGTCTATTTGATGGTCTGAAATACGGTGTCCTTAAAACATTTTTTTTTTTACTGTGCTTTAAGTGAAAATTTACAATCCAAATCAATTTGCTATATAACATGATGCACACACACCACTGTGTAGCTCTAACTGCTCCCTCCCCTCCACTGCTGTGACAGCATACTCCTTCTGAAAGATGGTATCCTTTTAACTTGTGAAGTCTGACCTAGATCCAAGTGGCTAGGGTCAGAGAGAGAGAGAACCATGGAGGAAGTTGGTGATGAGGATGAAGAAGTCAGAATGTGAAGGCTGGACCAATCTCCACATTTTGTGGACTAGGTGCATGTTGATCCTTCCCATCCAACCTTTGACCATATTTGAGTAGTTGTTCTAAGTTTCTTGTCTGCTAATTCCATTTTTGCCATTTTGTGTCTGCTTTTATTGATTGATATTTTTCCTGGCTATGAGTCATATTTTTCTACTTCTTTGTATATCTAGTAGTTTTTTTATTGGGTGCTAATATGGTGATCTTTTGCTACTGAGAGTCTGAATTTTGTTGTCTTATTTTAAAGAACGTTGAATTTTGTCTTGGCAAGCAGTTAAGTCACTTCCAAGAAGCCCTGGTGGTGCAGTGGTTAAGTATTTGGCTGCTGACCAAAAATTGATGACTGAATCCCCCCAGCTACTCCGTGGAAGAAAGATGTAGCGGTATGCTTCCATAAAGATTACAGAGCTCTGTGGGGCAGTTTTACTCTGTTCCGTGAGGTCATCACGAGTTGGAATACGCTCAATGGTGATAATTTTTTGTTTTTTTTCAGTGACTTCCAGATCAGTTTTTAACCTTTCAAGACTTGTTTATAATCTGTTAGGGTAAGTGTAGGCTAGCCTTTATTTTAAGGCTAATCTAGCTCTTCTACCAAGGCAGTGTTTTGTTCTGTTGTACATAGGGTTGTTAGGAATCAGAACCAACTTGACTGCTAGTAACGACAGCAACTACGATATCATCATTATGAAATTTCTACTAAAATCCTTATTTATTCAACAATATTTTGCCATTCTGTCTGGTTGTAACTCAGATATTTCCCAGCACTGGGTGAGCTCTCAGTATTGTTTAGCTTATGGCTCCCCAGAAATTGTTCTTTGCATAGCTTCACTGGAGTTGAACACTATGTATGGAGAACTCAGTTTGCCTTGAGGACTCACAGAAATCCCTTTGTCAGTGTCTGGAGTTCTTTCTTTGCATAGCTCCTTCTTCTCCGGTACTCTGCCCCCAAAATTATAGCTGCCTCAGCATCACTGGGTTCTCATTTCAGATCAGAAGACCACAGTGTTCTACTTGGGTTTTCTGTGGCTCAGAAACTGCCTCTGGTCATGAAGCTCAGGAAATCATAGAGATTGCTTCTTTTGCTTCTTTCCGCTAAGGATCCTGCAATGTTAGTTATATACTTTCTGAAAACAGCTATTTCAAATATTTTTTCAGTTTTATGGTTATTTATCTACATCAAGAGAGAAAGTCTAGTGCTGGTCACTAAATCATAGATGGAAGTGCATATTCTAATTATAGAAAATATAATAATTGAAATAAAGAATACAACTAATAAGATAAATAGCTGGGTGAATGTAGCTAATAAGCAAACTAGTAAGTTAAACATAAAACTGAGGAACTTTTTCAGAAAGAAGCAGGGAAGAATAAGAAGATAGGAAATATATATGAAAAAGGTAAGAGATTTGAAGGATGGAAGTGTACGTTTCAATATCAACTTAATGGGCTCCCAGAAAATGAGAAAACTGAAAATGGAGAGTAGAAGTTGTCTTAAGAAATTATTAAGATAAATTTACTGGCATTGAAAAATAATGAAAGACCTCATGTTGGAAGGAGTCACAGAATGCCCGATTGAAGGGAGAAGGAAAGATCTACACTAGGTGCCCTACCGTGAATATTAACATCAAAAAGAAAGTTTTAGAAGCACCTTGAAAGAACAAACCGTACACCTACAAAGAAACAAGAATCTTGTTAATCTCAGACTTCTTTATAGAAACATTGAATATAAGAAAAATGATAGAATATCCTTGGGGAGATGAGTAGGAGAACCTCGCAAAGACAATGCCTGGGGGCAGGGGAAATCAGAGGAAGAAGTGAATTGATAATTGATCAAAAACCCCACAACCATAATTTAGTGGTACAAAAGTCTTGGGCATAACTTTCAGGGCAGAAAATCAGGCATTGTTGTTGCCTACTGTATTAACTTTTTTCCCTGAAGTCAGGAAGAGTAATTCTACCTTGCGTGTATATTATGCTTTACATACTTCAAATTGCTTTAATATTCACTACCACACTCAAACTTTTGTAAAACAGGAAGATGAAGTCTTATTGTATTCAAGTGGCTGTGTTTTCCCCACTGTATAGACAAGAAAACTAGTACCCATTAAGATCATGCCATTGATCAGGGACAGAGTCAGACTAGACCCTTAAGTTTCTAACTCCCACATTTTTGGTCTTTCTTCAGCAGAATAAAGTGACAGGAAAGCTCTGGTGAGCTGGACGGCCTGTGAAAAGATTTGTTCACAGGTAAATGTACCAGTCTGCGAAGGCTCTGTTCTGCTGTCTTTGGTTTATGCACTATGACCATCCTGAACTCTGAGATACGATTCCGTAACAACAATAACACTTCTTTTCCCACATGGAGTTCTTGTTAGTCATTTTTATAGATCAGATTTTATTGGAATAATTACTGTAAATGTGGTGCATCCAAAGGGTAACTCCAGTTGCATTTTTAGAGCCTTAATATATGATAATAAATTTCATGACAACTCACACAAACCTCCCTGCCCCGAAAGCTACCGGCAGGAGAGACATTACAGTCTGTCAGAGAAATAGCAGAGAAGAAACCCCTCCTCCAACGTTTCTTTCATTAAATATGAAGTATCTCTTTCCCATGGAGCTCAGAAAGGCCCCTTACCTTGTCAGTTATCCACCGGCATTCTTTTTACCAATTACCTTAATATTGCAAAAGACCCAGTGAGGGAGCAAAACAAGCTTAATAATTTCAAGAAGCTCGATGAACACTGTAGTTGCCAACCTCTCCTAAGCAGAGAAGAATGGAATCCTGAGAGCAGCAGTATCTTGGCCCCATGGCTAGTTTCCTGTTTGGCAGGGTGCTGCACCTCGGAGAGCCTGCTCTATCAGTGTAGAAAGTGATCTCCTGCTCTGTGGCTGTGCTTTCATCTGTGTCTACATCTGAAAGATTCACTATGTAAGAACCCAGCAACCTCTGTCCATTCCCCCTTAACACCCTCTCTAGTAGAACTTGCCTGCTGTGAATGTACAAGACCTCACACAGCTTCTGGAAAATGAAAATAGAAATAAGGATGGATAGACTTGAACTGTGTGTTAGAATATCTCAAAGCTCCATGCATCAACATTATAATCCAAACAAACTCAAAACCTGATCTGATGGTGAAATCTAAAATGGAGCTCCAAATGTGAAAGGTAGTTGAAGTGGGCCAGAGAAAATAAATCAGATAGACCGGTGAGTATGAAAATCTCTTAGGAATAGCTAATTTATATGTTAATACTCTTTGCAATTTTAAGTTGGTAATTCTGTTTTACACTTGAAGCAGTGCTTTTTTTTTCTTCTTTCTCAGTCAGAAGATATGTAATTTATTACTGGATAGAAATGAAAATTTAAAACTCCTGTAGAATCTGGCTGGCACAGGCTACATTTGGTATCGTCCTCTTGAGATCCAGTAGCTGCTACCTGAACTGCAGGCTAGATTACCCTTGGTAAGATGGCAGAGTTGGCAATGTTGCTTTTTGGAGCCCCCAACCTCTTTACCTCCTTCGGTTATCTTTTAGACCCTCCTCCTCCCTTCAGGGAGACACTGGTGGCAAAGTGGTTAAGCGCTACAGCTGCTAACCAAAGTCAGCAGTTCAAATCCACCCGATGCTCCTTAGAAGCTCGATGGGGCAGTTCTGCTCTGTTCTATAGGTTTGCTATGAGTTGGAATTGACTTGACGGCAATGGATTTGGTTTTTTGTAGTCCCTTCAGGCTCCCAGCACTGCCTATCCTCTGTCTTCCTTTTTGTTAAAATCTGCTCCGAAAAGTGGCTCTAATATCAGTCATTTATGACTCAGCATGGATTTAAATAAACTCTTGTCCTTTTCACAGCGGGCTTTCCTCTAAGGTTTATCTCCAATTATGTAATTAACGATTTTGTTCTTTGTTAGAAGGACTTCAGGCATCAACGAGTTTGTAGGGGAGGTAGATTTTTGGCCAAGTACATCTTCCTGGCATAGCAGAAATTAAATAATAGTTAATTTAATTGTTATTAAATGAAGTATCTAGCCCAATGGCTAGCACACCTATTGGCAGTTAAGTGAGGGTTTGTTAATTGGCTAAGTGGTTGTTTGCTCCTCCAGCTGTTAAGGTTTTGGCTGCAGGCTTTTCCTCTGGCTTTTCAATGTCTTCCAGGTGGATATTGTAAGGCTTGTGTACATTGTGGACCTTGATATCACACTGGAGTTTGATAACGAAAAAGGTTGCAACATGCGAAATGAATGAATCTTGAAGACTAACTTAATGAGTAGTTGTAGGACAGAACCAGAAGGTTACACAGAAATATATGGATCTTTCAGAATCGAAAACTGTCAAAATTTCTGGAAGATTAGGTCATTTTAGTCATTGACTGTAAACCTGCTCCAGCTGTACCTTCAAAGACCAGTTTACTTCCTGACTGTCAGTCACTGTGGCCTGATTAAGAGGGAGCAGGATCTGGGAGGTCAGAGTCTGGGCTTTGGAGTCATTTCTGATGAGTTTTTCTTTTGCATAAAACACAGCAGGGAAAATGAGTACAAGGTGGAGAAGAGATTTACATTTTTTCTCCCTTATTGCTCTTATGAAGCTTATATTTCCATTAAGTCTTCTCATGAAAAGCTCTTGGAAAAATTGACCCCTGAAGCTAGCATTATTTGGAGTTTGGGATATGACACTGTGGCAGCTGGTAGGCTGTAATGTGATTAGCAGACAATCCTTGTGCTGGACCTCTAGGCTTTGGCTGTCTAGTATTCATCCATACATCTCCCCTGCCTTCCCTGCTTCTTCTGCTGCTAAGGAGTGTCCCAGGCACTGCAGGGATGTTTTATATTACATTCTCTAGCCTTCCTTTGTCATTGTCTGGGAATAGCCATCCTCTCTGCACTCAAGTCAATAATTGTAATGTCTCTCCTGGAAATTCTGAGGAGGAAATGCTGGTTGAGGTCAGGTGGGGATACTTCCACCCTGGTTTCCGAGCTTATCTTACTGATATAACAACAGCATCTATCCATTTTGGGGAAGGAAATGTGAAGAAAAAGAAACCAAAGGCCAAACCACTTGCCATTGAGTTGATTTCAACTCATGACAACCCACGTATGCAGTTTGGAACTGCTCCATGGGAATTTCAAGCTTGTGATCTTATGGAAGCAGATCACCAGGCCTTTCCTCTGAGATGCCTCTGTGGTTAGAGGTTGGAGTTACCAACCTTTCAGTTAGTAATTGGGCACTTAAATGCACCACCCAGGAACTCTGGAAAGGTAAGTAACAAACAAGCAAACAAACAAAAAAAATTCCCTTGTCATCTAGTCTATTCTGACTCATAGTGACTGTCATGTCTTGAACTGTGTTCCCTAAAAAATCACTAACAATTTGGTTATGCCATAATTCCTGGTATTTGGTGATGTTCCTCCGTGTTGGAATTCCTGCCTCTATGACGTTAATGAGGGTGGATGGGCGGCAGTTGTGTTGGTAGAGCCAGATTCAGTGCATAAATTTGTTTTGTGCCTTAAGAGGGTCTCTTGAGATATAAAGGGGGGGAGCTAGCAGAGACATTTGGGGACCCAGTACCATCAGAAAGAAAGCAGTGCCAGGAACTGAGCTTATCCTTTGGAAAGAATCAGAGTCCTTGTGCCTCAGAAACTTCCAGTCCAGGGAAAGATTGACGACAAGGACCTTTCTCCAGTGTTGGCAGAGAAAGCCTTCCTCTGGAGTTGACCCCCTGAATTTGAACTTTTAACTTATGGACTGTGATGAAATAAAATTGCTCTTTTTAAAGCCATCCACTTGTGGTATGTCTGTTAAAGCAGCAGTAGCTGACTAAAACAGTAACCCACGTAGGGCAGCAGTTTGAAGTCACCAACATTTCAGTTAGTACTTGAGCACTTAAATGTTTGCACCATCCAGGGGATCTGGAAAGAAAAGTCACAAGCAAGCAGACAAAAAAAATTCTGCTGTCATCCAGCTGGTTCTTACTCACAGTGGCCTACACAGGGCAGAGTAGAACTGCCCCACAGGGTTTCCAAGGTTATAATCTTTGTAGACGCAGATTATCACATCTTTCTCTTGTGGAGTGGCTGGTGAGTTCAAAACACCTACCTTTTGGTTAAGCAGCTGATTGCTTAACCAGTGCACACCAAGTAGAAGTACACAAATGCTGCCTCCTTAGAAACTTTGGTGGCTTAGTAGTTAAGTGCTTTGGCTGCTAACCAAAAGGTTGGCAGTGCACATCCACCAATTGCTCCTTGGAAACTCTATGGGGCAGTTCTACTCTGACTTACAGCATCACTGTGAGTTGGAATTCACTCAACAGCAATGGGCTCATAGAAACCTGGGTAGCATGGTGGTTAAGGGCTGTGTTTGCAGTTTTACTCTGTCCTATAGAGTTGCAATTAAGTGGGAATCAACTCCACGGCAGTGGTTTTTTTTTTTGCTTTATTTTGTTTTCTTTTGGTCTTAACCACCCTCCAGGAAATTTTCTTTGCTGTCTTTTCACAAAGGTAATTACCTCAACTCTAGACAACTTTTCACCCCCCATCTCTCATACTCTTTTGCTAAAGAAGCCCAAGAGCTGCTCCCTCTTTTTTGGTCTCATATTGTTTTTCAATAGGTTGAGGCTGCAACTGTTAACAAGCAAAGACTTTTGCTCCAGAGCTGTCAAGCTAGCCCTTTTCACGTCTGCAAAATTTGTTTGGCAAAGAAAATAAAAGAGATGTGAGATCTCACATATACTCCTAAATGACTCTTCCTTTCATGTTTTTCCCTTGCTGTAACTTGAGATGCTTTATAACCATTGGCTTTTCATTAAGTAGAAGATGTAATTATTCTCTTAGAGAGGAAGGGCAAAACATTCTGAGTGACCTCTCTAAAGATTCTCTTTAACTATTGACAGTTTCTCTCAAATTAGAGCAAGAACTGTACTGATTCAGAACAGCGGGGAGGCAGGACAACAAAATCAGGACATTTTCAAGAATAACATCACTGTCCTAGTAAGTACTTTTTTGCTGTGGAAAGCTTGTAAGTATTTTATTAAAGGTATATTTGAAAATAGAAAAACACAACAACAACATTGCATTCTAGGTTCAATAAAGTAAAAAGGCAATGGCAAACAATCTAAAAGATCATTCAGTAACAGAAAGGCTTACTAGAGTGTCTAAGAGGTTTGCAACATCATTTGAAATAAAATTTTATTTTAATACAGTTCAAAATTTCATTACAAGGGGTTTTAAACCAGTATCTAAGTGATTAATACATCTTTCTTTCAGTAAGACCCTTACTTAACTAAGGAAACCCTGGTGGTATAGTGGTTGAGTGCTACATCTGCTAACCAAAGTCCGTAGTTCAAATCCACCAAGTGCTCCTTGGAAACCCTATGGAGCAGTTCTACTCTGTCCTATAGCATTGCTATGAGTCAGAATCAACTCGACGGCAATGGGCTTGGGGCGGGTTTTTCTCAATTGTGATTTTACAGAAAGAAGTGTTCCAAAAGATTATCGTCTTCTAGGTTTTTTTTTTTAACCACATTTTGTGTTGTGGGTTCCCTAAGGTTAAATACACTCTTCTAAGCCTTTTACAACTACATAGCCAGTCTGAGTTGATGTCGTTGATGATCAAAAAGATGACTCCAAGACCCAGCAATATTTTTAATCTTCAAATATTAAATTTTGCTCACTAATGTAATTTACTATGCTGTACTCACTACAGCAGGATATTAGAATCGTAGGATGCTTAGCCATAAATTTTGAAAGATAATAGGGTTTTCAGGTTAACTCCCCCAGTTACCTAGACCCCCCCCCAAAAGAAAAAAATAGCCACAGTCCTTTATTCTCAGGTCCAATGAATAAAGGATTATTTGACTATGTTTATGTGTCATCATATTGAATGTAGCCAAAAATGATTTACTACAGCTTGCAAATCATTTTGTTTTACAGGAAGTATGTTGTAGTAAGAATTGACCTGGGCCATTCACTTTCTAAAGTCACTTAGCACAGTGCCTGACACATAGTTTTTTTTTAAAAAAAACCCATTGCTGTCAAGTCAATTCTGACTGATGGTGACACTACAGGACAGAGTAGAACTGCCCTGTAAAATTTCCAAGGAGTGCCTGGTGGATTTGAACTGCTGACCTTTTGGTTAGCAGCTGTAATTCTTAACTACTACACCACCAGTGTTTCACTGTAAGTACTTTAATATATGTATTTCCAAATAGATGAGTCAAAGCATGCCCTGTATATTGCTGAGATAGGAAATCAAATTTGTTGTCAGTTATGCCTGATAATTTCTGCTTTTTTGTTGTCTTGATCTCCTAATTACTGGATCAACTGCAGTTACTGATTCAGGGAAAGTCAGACATGACCTACAGCAACTGTATGCTTGCTCACTTCTACTTCAAACTAATTTTTTGAGTGAACAGCAAGTGTGATGGTTAATGTTATGTGTTAGCTTTGCTAAGCTGTGGTTCTCTGGGGTTTGGCATGTGTTCTCCCATAATGTTTTGTAATCTGATGCAAGCAGCTAATCATTCAAAAAGAGAATTTTCTTGGGGTGTGGCTTGCCTTTGGTATAATGGATGTTCTGGCAAAGCTCATTCTCTCTGTGCACTCTTCTTATCATCTGACCTCTGGTTCTCGGGATGTAAGCCTGCAGGAGTCTCTGTGCTGCAGTCTGACCTCAAGATTTTGGATTCGCCAAGCCCTGCAACCCCCATGAGCCAGCAGAGATTTTCAGCCTGCCACCCAACTGGCAGATTTGGGGTCTTTCAGCCTGTGCAACCACATGAGCCAACAGAGGTCTTCAGCCTGTCTCTTGACCCATAGATTTGGGACTTATCATCCCCCACAACTGCATGAGCCATTTCCTTGAAGTAAATATATATATATTTCACTGGTTTTGCTTCCCTAGAGAGCCCAGACTAAGACAGCAAAATAATAGTTTCAAAAGTCAGGCTTTCATGAGGGTAAAAATTCTCTTTATACTGTTGTTGTTGTGTGCCTTTGAGTAAATTCTGACTCGTAGCAACCCTACAGCACAGAGTAGAACTGCCCCATAGTGTTTCTTAGGCTGAAATCTTTATGGGAACAGATTGCCATGTCTTTTCTCCCATGGAGGGACTGATGGATTTAAACTGCAAACCCTTTGATTAGCAGCTGAGCTCTTAACTTTTGCATCACCAGGGCTCCTCTTCTTTTACATACAAAGAGCAAAATGTGATGGTCTGCAAATAGCACTTCACTATCAGTCACTGTGTAGTGAGAATGTGAGAATATGAACATAAGGGAAGTCCATGCCACTTAGGAAACAGAAATTCTTTTTGGTGCTCAGAGGAGCTGGAGGTACATGGGCAGGAAGTGCCTAGGTTTAAGACACAGTTCCTACACTCTAGGCCACAAAAGGGGCTGGTGTCAACCTTCTCATTCATAATTTGCAGAAAGAATTATTTTACATTGTCACCCATATCAACATAGACTAGTCACAGTTGAGTTGAAATGAACCTACGGCATGACAAAACAACGAGGAGGTTGTGGATAGTATGCTGGGTCTTATGAAACTGTAAAGGAGATTCAGAAATTCCCACATGTCCTGTGTGGGAGGGTACAAGAATAAATAAAGAACAGCTGGATGAGAAGAGGCCTGGATTCAGGAAAACGAGGAAGTTGAAGGCAAGGACTTACAACTAGAGTAACAACATGGCTCCCAGCTCAGACACTAATTATCTCATGGCACTTTTACTTTTTATTAACTTGCTGGGACACAGGAGAGGACTGCCCACATTTTTTATTATTATCAAGACAGTGCCATGAGATAGTTAAGAGCCTGGGCTTTGGTATCAGACACACCTGGGTTCAATTACAAGTTCTGTCACCTGGATTCAAATACCGGCTATGTGACATTGATCAAGTGACCTAAGCTCGTTTTTAGCTCCAGTTTCCTCTTTTGTAAAATGTGGAAAATAATATGTACTGCAAAAGATTATATGAGTAATAAATGCAGTGTGAAAACTTCCAAGGATAATGTATAAAACATAGTAAAGCTCCATAAATGCTTGCACCCTTTCCTTCGTGAAACTGTGCTGAACATCTTCCTTCACCTCTCTAGATCCCTTCTCTACTTTTTCCTGTCCTACTTTGGGTTCTAGAACACTGTCCTGTATAGATTCCATCACTGGGCTTCTTTGCCCTCTGGTTTCCTAGTGCATTAGACCAGTGGGGAGCACCACTGGCAAATCAGTGGGAGAAGGGTAAAGTTGGGATGATCAGGAATGAATGGAACTGAAGGAAGAAGTTGAAACTGCACTGAAGGCATTGGTGAAACACAGGTTCCAGGAATTGATGAACATTAAGTGAGCTGTTTTGACAAATGGATTCAATGTTGGCAGTGCTCACTTATCTTTGCCAAGAAATTTGGAGAACAGTTACATGCCCAACCAACTGGAAGAGATCCATATTTATGCCTATTCCTGAGAAGAGTCATCTAACCAAATGCAGAAATTATCAAACATTATCATTAATAATCACATGTAAGTAAAATCTTGTTGAAGATCATTCAAAAGCAGCTGCAGCAGTATATTGAAAAGGAACTGCCAGAAATTTAAGCTGGATTCAGAAGAGGATGTGGAATGAAGGGTATCACTGCTGATGTCCAACCATTTCTGGTTGAAAGCAAAAAATACCGGAAAGATGTTTACCTGTATTTTATTGTCTATGCAAAGGCATTCAACTGTGTGGATCGTAACAGATTATGGATAACATTGAAAATGAAGGGAATTGAAGAATACTTAATTGTGTTCAAGAGGAGCCTGTCCGTAGATCCGGGGGCAGTTTTTTGAACAGAACAAGGGGACACTGTGTGGTTCAAAGTCAGGAAAGGTGTGCATAAGGGTTGTATCCTTCCACCATGCTGAGCAAATAATCTGAGATGCTGGAGTATATGAACAAGGCAACAGCACTGAAGTGAGACTCATTAACAACCTGCAGTATGTAGATAACACAGTCTCACTTGCTGAAAATAAAGAAGACTTGAAGCATTTACTGATGAAGGTTAAAGAGCATAGCCTTCAGTATGGATCATACCTCAAGAGAAAGAAAACAAAATTCCTCACAACTGGAACAATAAGCAATATCATGATAAACACAGAAAAGATTGAATCTTTCAATGATTTAATTTTACTTGGATCAGGAAGCAGTGGTCAAGAAATTAAAAAAGCTATTGCTGCAAAAGACTTCTTTAGTGTTGAAAAGCAAAGATGTCTCCTTGAAGACTAAGCTACCCTTGACCCAAGTCATGCTGTTTTCAATTGCCTCACATATATGAGAAAACTAGACTGTGAATAAAGAAGATGGAAGAAGAATTGATTCCTTTATGTTGTGACATTGGCAAAGAATACTGAATATACCATGGACTGCCAAAAGAATCATTCAGAATTGACTTGACATCAGTAGATTTGGTTTTAGTCAAAAGAATGAACAAATCTGTCTTGAAAGACACACAGCCAGAATGCTTCTTAGAAGCAAGGATGGAGGATTACATCTCACATAATTTGGACATATTATCAGGAGGGATCAGTCCCCTGTAGATGGACATCTTGCTTGGTAAAGTAGAGGGTCAGCGAAAAAGAGGAAGACCCTCAATGAGGTGCATTGACACAGTGGCTGCAACAATGGGCTCAAGCACAACTATTATGAGGATGGCACAGGACTGGGCAGTGTTTCACTGTGTTCTGCATAAGGTCACTATGAAAGGGAACTGACTCAATGCACCTAACAACAAGAGCAGCTTCCTCCCTGCAGGATGCTGGTGTTGACTGGGTCCCTCAATAAAAGTTATAGCTCCAGTTAAAAGGCCTTGAAAATCTTTCTCTCCTCTAGGAGCATCTTCTTCCCCTTATCCTTTCAGGGCTGAGGTGATTAAGCTACCACCCCTTAAATAAGCCACCTACTAAGCACTTCATTGTCTCTTCTCATAATTTTACCAACACCTTGTCCAGCCCTTATAAATGGTCTTTTTATTAAACTCTCCTCAAATGATTCAATTTGAGTGACTCTGCATGTTTTTTGTTGTGACACTGACTGATGGTAAGAGAATATATCATTTCTAAGTATCTATGACAAGCAGAGGGGGCACTGGTGGTTCAGGGTTAGAATTCTCCCTTCCATATGGGAGACACTGGTTAGATTCCTAGTCAGTGCTTCTCATGCACAGCCACCTCCAATCTGACCATGGAAGCTTGTGTGTTGCTATCTATGATGCTACACAAATTTCAGTGAAGCTCCAGACTAGTACAGACAGATAAGAAAAGCCTATCAATCTACTTCTGAAAATCAGCCAAGGAAAACCCTAAACCCTATACATTACAATGATCTGACCCTCAACAGATCATGGGAATGGCACAGGACCGAGCAGCACTTAGTTCCATTGTTCATGGATAACAACAACAACACAACAAGCAGAAAAAGACACACGCATCCTTAATTCAGTCTCTCTGTAGAGGCCTGAATCAGCTGCTCCACTCCTGTGTAAATGGGGCAAATTGGTCTACTGAAAAGAATATCAAGCTGAGGGTTAGGAGACTCGGGGTCTTGCTCTGGTTCTAGCATTAACTCTCTGCATGAGCTTGGGAAAGCGACTCAGCTTCTCTGTGGGTCTCAGTTCTTACCCTGCAAAATGAAAGAATTGAATTAGATGATTTCCACAGTACTTTCTAGCACTCATGCCACAGTCACTCAAGTTTTCCCCAGCAGAGTTGTAGCAGAAATTTCTTTGATGTTAACTCACTTAGATTTCCATGCAGAAAACAGAGGGATGCATCTTCTAACCTTTCTTAAGACAGAAAAAGAAAAGAAAGAACAAACTTTTAAAAATGATAAGCTTTTAAAATCTTCTAATCAATCTCTCTTGCCCTCAGATTGTCAGGTTAGGGCTCCTGACTTCGGAACGATTTATTATGACTTAAAATTCATACTTACTGCTCTTAAGCTTGATTTCTTCACAACAGGAGGTAGTAGAAGGAGACAGATGATAGGCAGAAAGCAAGTTCAGTCACTGAGGAAACAGGAGATTAAATGGTGATACTTCCACATGCCCTTGGCAGGCATAAAGAATTTTTGTTGTTAGAGACTGAAGAAACCCTGATAGTACAGCCCCCAAATTCTGGGCTGAGGGCTGTGGGTACCATGGTCTTGGTCTTGGGGAACACCTAGCTCAACTGACATAACAAAGTTTATAAAGAAAATGTTTTACATTCTACTTTGGTGAGTAGCAAGTGTCTGTGGTCTTAAAAGCCCGTAAACGGCCACCTAGGACACTCTACTTGTCCTACCTCTTCTGGAGCAAGGAAGAATGAAAAAACTAAAGAAACAAGTGAAAAATCAGTCCACAGGACTAGTGGACCACATTTACAGTGGCCTCCAGCAAACTGAATCTAGTACAGCTACATAGTACCATGCTACCGTGGCTGATTGCTCTGATAGGGATCGCAACAGAGGATCCTGGGTAGAGCTGGAGAAAAATGTAGAACAAAATTCTAACTCACAATGAGTTAGAGACAGAGACTGGAGAAACCCTGAGAGTATATCCCCCAGACACCCTTTCAGTTCAGCAATGAAGTCATTCTTGAGGTTCACTCATCAGCCAAAGATTGGACAGGCCCATAAAATAAAACAAGATTGAAGGGGCATGCCAGCTAAGGGGCAAGGATTAGAAGGCAGGAGAGGTCAGGAAAACTGGCAATAGGAAACTGAAAGTTGAGAAGGGAGAGTGTTGACTTGTTTTGGGGTTGTTAACTAATGTCCTAAAGCAATATGTGTACTAACTAATAAGAAATTTGTTCTGTAAACCTTCATCTAAAGTACAATTTTTTTAAAATTTATTTTTATTTAACACGACTGAGTGAAAATGTACATTCACGTATAAATTTACATGCCCACCTATATGCAGCTTCCACTGCTCTCCCTGTCTGGTGACTGCACACTATTCCTCTCTGCTCCATACCTGTCTCATCCTCCCAACAGCCTCCTTTCCCCTCCTCTCCGTCCACTCCCCTTCCTCCAGCCAGAGGTCAGCAAGATGATATCCTATAGATGTATAGAACCATAAAGTGCTTCCAATGTATGGTCACTCTGCATTGCCAAGTCCAATCCATTCCTGTCCAAAGAGTGGACCTTTGTTATAATTTATGGGAAAGGGAAGCATCAGGGCGGGGGCCTTGCTCTCAGAGGAACCCCCAAACCGCTGGACCATCAATTGAGGTCTTTTAGTGGAGATCTCATGATGCACCCCTTTTTATTCTTGTGTTGCCAGTGAGACTCCTCTCTGTGAGCTCCATTGTGGCTATCACTGGTGGTGGCCGGGCACCATCCGGTTCATCCGGTCCCAAGTCGATGTAGGCACGCACTCTCGTGGGTCTCTCTGTTTTCTTGGTTGTCTTTACCACATGTCATTTTGGTCCTCAGTGAGCATCCATTCCTGCTGAGTTGGGACCATTTGCTGTGTCCTCGGATGGCAGCTTGGCAGCTTTTAAGACCCCAGATGCCACTCACCAGTGTGGGGTGCAGAGAGCTCTCTTAGCAAAACACTAGTTGTGCCAATTGGCCTGGAATTCGTCTAAGAGCATGGTACCCTGCCCCCGCCCCAGCTACTCTATCCTTGCAGTGTTAAGATGGAAGGAGCATTCAAGTTATGCTGAAGTCCACTTAATGTTGTTCTTGTTTCTAATGTGTGCTATCACCGCTTTCTCCCAACTAGATTTCTAGTAACTATCTAAACTAAGCCCTCCCCTCCTCACCCTCCCTCCCCCCCTCCCTTGCAGCTGTCAAAGAGTCTTTTCTTCTATACACAAGTCTGTTTTTGAGATCTTATCGTAGAGGTCTCATACAGTATTTGTCCCTTTGTCGCTCACTACTTTCACTCAACATAATGTCTTCCAGTTGAAACCAGGTTAGGAGATGTTTACTGGAATCATCGTTATTCTTTATCATTGCGTAGTGCTCCATTGAGTATATGTACGTTAGTTTACCTATCCATTCTTCTATTGTTGGGCATCTGGGTTGATTCCATCTTTTTGCTATTGTGGACTGTGCCACGGTAAACATTCTGGTGCATGTGTCCGTTGGTGTGAAAGGCTTTGATTCTGTAGGATATATTCCAAGTAGTGGAATTACTGGGTCAAATGGTATATTGATATCCACTTTTTTAAGGAAGCGCCAGATTGCCTTCCAAAGAGGCTGGACCATTTTGCAACCCCACCAACAGTGTAGGAGGGTTCCACTTTCTCCACAGCCTCTCCAGCATTTGTTGTTTTGTGTTTTCTGGATCATAGCCAGTCTTGTTGGGGTGAGATGGTATCTCATTGTTGTCTTGATTTGAATTTCTTTAATAACTAAAGATTATGAACATGTCCGCATGTGTTTTTTGGCTGCCTGGATCTCCTCTTTAGTGAAGTGTCTGTCCATCTCCTTTGCCCATCACTTAAATGGATGGTTTATCTTCTTCCTATTGATATTTTGTAGTATCTTATAGATTATGGAGATCAGGCATTGGTCTGACATAGAGTTGCCAAATATTTTTTCCCATTCTGTGGGTGTTCTTTTAATTCTATTAATAAAGTCTTTGGATGAGCAAAAGTGTTTGATTTTTAATAGTTCCCATTTATCTATTTTCTCTTCTGTTGATTGAGGTTTCTTTGACAGATTTTGGAGTCTGTCCTCATTGTGTATTAAAACTTCCATTGTTGTTCCTACCTTTTCTTGGATGAGCTTTATCGTTTTAAGTTTGATATTTAGGTCTTTTATCCAGTTGGAGTTGGTTTTTGTATAAGGTGTAAGATATGGATCTTGATTCAGTTTATTGCAGATGGATAACCAATTTTGCCAGAACCATTTGATGAAGATACTGTTTTTACCCCAGTTTAATGTCTTAGGGCCTTTGTCGAATATCAACTGTTCATAGGCAGATGGTGTCATCTCTGGGGTCTCAATTCTGTTCCATTGATCGATCTGTCTGTTCTTGTACGAGTACCAGGCTGTTTTGACCACTGTGGCAGTGTAGTATGTTCTAAGGTCGGATAGTGAGAGGCCTCCCAGTGTGCTCTTCTTCTTTAGTAGTACCTTACTTATCCGGGGCTTCTTCCCTTTCCAAACAAAATTGGTGATTTGTTTCTCCATCTCATTAAGAAAAGACAGTGGAACTTGTATTGGGATTGCATTATATAAGTGGATTGCTTTGGGTAAAATAGACATTTTCACAATGTTAAGTCTTCCTATCCATGAGCAGGGTAGGTTTTTCCATTTATCTAAGTCTGTCTTAGTTTCTTGTAGTAAGGGCTTGTAGTTCTCTTTGTAAAGGTCTGTTGTTTCTCTGGTTAGATTAATTCCTAGGTACTTTATCTTCTTAGGGGCTATCTTAAATGGTATTGATTTGATAATTTCCTCCTTAAGAGTCTCGTTGTTGGTATAAAGGAATCCTACTGATTTACTTATGTTTATATTGTATCCTGAGACCTTGCTGTACTCTTCTATCAGTTTGAGTAGCTTACTTATAGATTCCTTGGGGTTCTCTGCATATACAATCATATCATCTGCGAACAGGGAGATTTTAACTTCCTCTTTGCCGATGCAGATGCCCTTTATTTCTTCATCTTGTCGAATTGCTCTGGCTAGAACTTCTAGCACAATGTTGAATAGGAGAGGTGACAGTGGGCATCCTTGTCTAGTTCCTGATCTCAAGGGAAAGTCTTTCAGTCTCTCTCCATTCAGGATGACGTGGGCAATTGGTTTTGCATAAATGGCCCTTATTGTGTTGAGGAATTTGCCATCTATACCCATTTTGCTAAGAGTTTTTAGCATGAATGGGTGTTGGACTTTATCAAATGCCTTTTGTGCATCAATGGAGAACATCAGGTGATCCTTGTCTTTTGTGTTATTTATGTGGTTAATCACATTAATTGTTTTCCTGATGTTGAACCAGCCTTGCATCCCTGGTATGAATCCCACTTGGTCATGATGGATTATTTTCTTGATATGTTGTTGTATTCTGTTGGCAAGAATTTTGTTGAAGATTTTTGCATCTAGAGTCATGAGTGATATCGGTCTGTAGTTCTCTGTCTTTGTTGGGTCTTTCCCTGGCTTTCGTATCAGGGTTATGCTGGCTTTATAGAATGAGTTTGGGAGTACTCCATCCCTTTCTATATTGTGAAATAGTCTCAGTAGTATTGGGGATAACTTTTCTCTACATGCTTGGTAGAATTCTGCTGTGAAGCCATCTGGGCCCGAACTTTTTTTGGTTGGCAGTGTTTTGATGACCTTTTCAATCTCTTCCTTTGTGATGGGTTTATTAAGTTGTTATGCTTCACATTGTGATAATTTGAGTAGGTAGTATGAGTCAAGGAATTTGTCCATTTCCCCTAGGTTTTCAAATTTGTTAGAGTACAGTCTTTCACAGTATTCTGTTATGATATTTTTGATTTCTGTTGCATCTGTGGTGACAACTCCCCTCTCATTTCTAATTTGGGTTATTTGTTTCCTTTCCTGCTTTTCTTTAGTAAGTTTAGCCAGTGGTTTATCAATTTTGTTGATCTTTTCAAAAAAACAGCTTTTGGTCTTTTCAATTGTTTTTCTATTCTCTAATTCATTTAGCTCTGCTCTAATATTTATGATCTCGTTTCTTCTGGTGCCTGAGGGGTTCCTCTGTTGTTCTGTTTCTACTTGTTCAAGCTGTAGAGTTAGTTCCTTGATTTGGTTTCTTTCTTCCTTCCAGATGTGTGCATTTATGGAGATAAACAGACCTCTGAGCACTGCTTTGGCTGTATCCCATAGGTTCTGGTAGGAAGTGTTTTCGTTCTCATTGGAATCCATGAATTTCTTTAATTCATCCTTGATTTCCTCTATAACCCATGTTTTTTTGAGCAAGATGTTGTTCAGTTTCCAAGAGTTCCACTTTCTATCTCTGTTTTTTCTGCTATTGATTTCAACTTTGATGGCTTTATGATTTGAGAAAATGCTTTGCAGTAATTCAATGGTATGGATTTTGTTGAGCATTGCATTATGGCCTATCATGTGGTCAATTCTGGAGAATGTTCCATGTGCACTGGAGAAGAAGGTGTAATTGTCTGCTGATGGGTGGAAAGTTCTGTATATATCAATGAGGTGTAGTTGGTTAATTGTGTCAATGAGGTCTTCTGTATCTTTACTGAGCTTTTTTCTAGATGATCTGTCTAGTAATGAGAGTGGAGTGTTGAAGTCTCCCACTATTATGGTGGAGTCATCTAACTCTCTTTTGAGTGTAGTCAGTGTTTCTTCGACATATTTAGGTGCTCTGATATTAGGTGCATAAATATTTAGTATAGTTAAGTCTTGCTTGTGTACTGAACCTTTCAGCAATAAATAGTGTCCATCTTTGTCCACAATGGTGGATTTGACATTAAAATTGATTTTGTCTGAGATTAGAATTGCCACCCCTGCTCTTCCTTGTTCATTGTTAGCTTGATATATATTCTTCCATCCTTTAATTTTCAGTTTGTTCCTGTCTTTAGGTCTCAAGTGAGTTTCTTGTAGACAACATATGGATGGGTCATGTCTTTTGATCCAAGATGACACTTGGTGTCTCTTTACTGGAGCATTCAGTCCATTCACATTCAATGTAATTATTGATAGGTATGTGTTCACTGCTGCCATTTTGATATGTTTATTTTTATGTTGATGTTTTCTCTATTGTTCTTATTAGTCTGTTCTGGGACACTGTTTTTTGTGAGTTGATTTTTCACCTTTTTCAGAGCTGGTTTTATAGTTGTTGAGACTCGTGTGTTAGATTTCTTGAAATGGTATGATACATCTTTGTTGTGCTTTACAGCTGCCCCTATGAACCCCCTTAATAAACTATTCATAAACCCAATTTTAATTACTACCAGTCTTGTCATCTTCCTCTCCATCTGGAAGGACTATAACGACTGTAGTACATCCCTCTTTTTATTATGATGACACCATAGTTTTCATGATGATCACTGGATTGCTTCTTTCCATATCAAAGCTGTGAATTACTTTGGGGCCTTCCCTAAATAAGTAGAGTATTGAGTAGTGTGTCGCTCTAATATATAAAGTTAGTGGTTTTGTTCTTCTAAGCCAAAGCTAAGAACTTCTTTCAGTATTTCTTGTAGTTTGGGTTTGGTTTTTACAAAGTCTCTGAGTTTCTATTTATCTGGGAATATCTTAATTTCATTTTTGTATTTGAAAGATAGTTTTGCAGGATATATAATTCTTGGTTGGAAGTTCTTCTCCTTCAAGACTTTGAATGTGTCATGCCACTGTCTCCGTGCCAGCATGGTTTCTGCTGAGAAATCTGACGAGAGCCTACAGGATTTCCCTCTGAATGTTAGCTTTGCCTTGAGTCTTGCTGACTTTGAGTTGCTGCTTATGTTTCGTTTTGTTAAGCTTGATTATAATATGTCTTGGAGTCTTTCTTTTGAGATCTATATTGGGTTGCGTACGATATGCATCTGAGATGTCTATATTCTCTTCCTTCATGATTTCTGGGAAGTTTTCTGTCAGCAGCTCAGCAACAATACTCTCTGTGTTCTCAGATGTCTCACCCTGTTCAGGGACTCCAATTAATTGAAGGTTGTTTCTCTTAATAGAGTCCCACATGCTTCTTAATGTTTCTTCATTTTTCTTGTGTCTTTTTTTCTGATTTCTGCTCATAGACACTGGCCTCAGTAGCTCTGTCTTCCAAGTCAGAAATTTTTTTTCCATTTGTTCCATTCTGTTTTCTTGGCTTTGCATGGAAGTTTCTATGTCTTTGATTTTCTTCTTGATCTGTTGGATTTCAGAGTACTGGTGTTCCATCAGATCAAACAACTTGCTTAATTTTTCCTTTTGTTCTGCTGCATTTTGTATAAGGTCTAGAAGGGCTCTGTATATAATCAATTTGTATTGACTTCCTGATGCTTTCATAAAAGTTTCTTCATCTGGAAAACTCCTTGGTTGCTTTGTTTGGGAGCCTTCTGAAGCCATGAGTGATTGCTTGTATGCCACAATTGTCTGTTGCTTTTTGGGTCCCATGTGAGTATATAGAGGCTGGAAGAGGTACTGTAAGGATGGATTGCAAATGTTTCTCTAGGCTGTCTTCAAATGTAAAGCAAAAGGTATCTGACCAGTTCACAAGTCAGTTAGGTTTTCAGGTGTAGAGGTCCCTCTTCTCATTTGACAAAGTAAGTGCCAGTATATCCAACCCCAGATGATAACAAACTAGTTCAGAATACAGCAATGCTACTGCCCTGTTGGCCTCTACTGACAGGGCCTAACCTTAGCCAACACTGTGTCGAGTACTGGTTTTGTGACAGAAAAGTGCTTTACTGTGGGCAGGCTCTGGCTCCCATGCTAAGAATTAGGTCCAGCTGTGGCCACAGTATCCAAGATTTCGTCTTCCACACAGGCAGCAGACAGAGGGGCTAAAGGTGCCAGGAGGTAGTGATTCCTCTGCTTCTGTTGCAGGGCCCCCAACGTAGGCAGCACTGTGCAAAATCACTACTTTTCTGTAGGAGAAGTGCTGTCCCATTTGCAGACGCTGGCTCCCAGTCTAAGAACTAGGTCCCACTAAAATCTTGGTACCAACATGGTGTCCCGCATACTGCTTGCGAAACTCCGCACAAACCCCGCTGAGGCAGCTACAAAACGAAAGGCTCAAAGTGTCTAGATTAACAGAGTCCCAAGCCTGGCTCTCAGAATATGGGAATTTCGCCGGCCTATCCCCCCAGCAGTGCACCTGAGTCCAGCCGCCAGGCAAGACCCGGCTCCGCCCGTGGCCAAGACAGAGGAAAAAAAAAAAAGTCAAAATGGTGCGTTTACCTTCCGTCCATGAGAGCCGGGGCTAGCCAGGAGTGGGAGTCAGCGAAAAAGAGGAGGTTTTTCACTCAGTGGTATGAAGTCCCAATTAACAGCTCTGTGCCGTGTCCTGAGGCTGATTAGGTGATCAGAAGGCTCTGTTTGTCAATTCAGGTCTTGGTTTCCAGAGGGATAGAAGGAGACGTGGGCTTAGTCCGCCATCTTGACTCTGCCCCCCTGAAGTACAATTTTAAAAAGGAATTTTTGTTTTCAATTTGGACAGTTTGTGAAAGTAGGGAGTCTGAAGTGGGAAGGGAATATTTAGACACACCTGGAGATAAAACAACAATTAAGGGATGTGGAGGGGAATATAAAAGCAGGGTAGGGCTGGGGGGAAGGGGTGATGATGTGGCTTAAGGTCTATGTTTGTTCTGCTTTGTGGGCATTTGATTTTCACAGCAAGTCTGCTACAAAAGAGGAAATGTCCTAAAGAGTCTGAGAAACTCACACAAAGTCAATCAGCTTTATTAGCAAGGGAAAAACAAACAAAACAAGGATTTGAACCTAGTTATGAGGTAATGAGGAAACCCTGGTAGTGTGGTGGTTAAGTGTTACGTCAGCTAACCGAAAGTTTGGCAGTTTGAATCTACCAGGGGCTCCTCAGAAACTCTATGGAACAGTTCTTCTCTGTTCCATAGGGTTGCTGTGAGTTGGAATCGACTAGACGGCGGTGGGTATTAAGTAATGAATCACCTTACAGAGAGCAATTTGACCTTTGTTCTTGGTTCCTGACAGTCTTTAGAATTTCCTTAATAATTAAGAAACCCTGGTGGCACAGTGATAAAATGCTGGGCTGCTAACAAAAAGGTTGGTAGTTCGAGTCCACCATTGGCTCCTGGAAACCACATGGGGTAGTTCTACTTTGTCTGATAGGGTTGCTAGGAGTCAGAATCAATGCAACTGCAACAAGTTTTTGGTTTGCTTTGTTATCTAGACCTAAAGACGATCTTGGAAAATTTGTTCTTAAGGGGCTGCCAAGTCAGAAGGCCTAACTCGTGGCCTGATATCAGTTGATCTCAGGGAGAGAGGGAAGCATGATTAAGTCATGCATATGCAATGAAGTTTTTCTCATGCATATGTAAGGACACTTCTGTCATAATTACGCAATGAAGCCAAGAGCTTCCTGGTTAGTGACATTTAGATACATGTGGAAAGGGAACATGCTCTTTTTGGGACATGGAAACTCCATGTTGACAACCTTCCCAAACTTTGCCCCATGCATCTCTTCCTTATGCTGATCCTGACTTTTATTCTTTTGCTATAATAAATCTTTAAGAGCAAGTACAATGCTTTCTGTGAGTTCTGTGAGTCATTGCAGTGAATTGTCGAAGTGACAGGGGTAGTGAAAACCAGCAGGTGAATGTGAGGGATCCCAGAGAAGGCCCTAGAGCTTGCAGCTGGTATCCTGAAAGGAAGTGGGAAAAATGTGAATTTGCAGCCAACAAGTCATAAAGTTGGGGTGTCATATAGGCTCTTGGGCTTGTGCCTGACATCTGCCTATTTGACAGTCTCAGAAACGGTGTCCTTTTAACTTAAATCTGATCTAGCTCCAGGTGTCTAGGGACAGTAAGAGAAAGCGTTGTGTGAGTGGTTGGTGTCAGGGGTGATTGAGAAGCTGGAAAGTGGGGGTTTGATTAATTTTCATATTTTGAGGCTTGAATTCATGTTGATTTTTATCTATGAACTAGGTTTAACTGGTTTCAAAGACTACTTTCCAACTAAGCATTGAATAGTGGGTTTCTCTATGTATATGCTCTTTTCTAAACAATAGCTTCCAAATTTTCTAAAATGTGATTTTCTTAAAGACCTTCACAGATAATACTGTTAACATTATCTCTGAATGAGTCCATTATCCTGCAAAACGCCCATATATTAAGAGCAATCGCACACCAGATCCTTCAGGTTCTTTTTTAAAAAAAGTCTGTACTTTTCAGAAACTTCTAAACAGTGGCACTGTGAATTGCATCTGGAGATTTTAGGGTACGTGGATAGTTTTAAACCTTTTATCTATATGTTTATTCAAGAAAGTGCATCTCTTATGTGCCAAGCTCTATTTTGTGTACTGGGATATGCGGTGGACAAATCAGATGAAATCCATGCTGTCATGGAGTTCACCTCTTACTGAGACAATCAACAAACATAGTTATACTATGTAGTTTTCTGATAGAAGTTTTTACAGAAAATAATCACCATAATGGTTAAGAGAAAGAGACTGATCAGGAGGTGTCCAGAGATGGCTTCTTTGAGGAAGTAACATTTGAGTCCAGAAGGACATTTGAGACAGGTTTATAGGAAATCAACCGACACCCAAGGAGAGAGGAAGCAGCCGTTTATTATAACGCTAGCGAGCTAGCCGGGCTTTGCAGACCTCCAACGACTGGCCCTGATGGGGAAAAGGCTTTAATGACTGAGGCAGGGTGAGGCATGGCCAGAGGTCGTGTGCAGAGCAGTGGGTCCTGAGAAGGACGGGGCGGAGGGGCTAGGTGCAGAGCAGAGGGTCGTGAGCAGAATGAGGCCGAAAGTATATCCTCTACATTCCCCCCTACCCCTTTCTATACCCACCCCCTTTAGGAGCATTGGGGGAGGGGTATCACACAAGCTGTTCCGGGTATAGGAACTGGAACATGCTGGGTCTGAAATAGGAGAGTGCTATTTGGCCCGCTTCAGGGGCTGGTCCAGTTGCGTGGTGATGGTCCATTTTAGGCTGCTGCGAGGTATCCAGGGCTGAAGTTCTGCAACTTTAATAGCAGTGGGGGTGGTTAGGATAACTGTGTATGGGCCCTCCCACTTGAGCTTCCATGGTTTGACCGGTACCCTGTCCCCTGGTTTGTTGCTATGGAATTGACCCCCTTACTCCCATGGCAACCCCGTGCACAGTGGAACAGAACTCTGCCTGGTCCTGCACTGTTGTTAGATCTAAGTGCCATCACTCCTTTCATAGGACCTGGGCTGACGGCTGGCTCCCTTTTTCTAGTTATCCAACCTCTGGGTGTCTTTTCCCTGTGATCCAGTTTCCATCTACCGACCTGAACAATTCACCTCGGGTATCCTCTGCCTGCAGAATACCCTGGGACAGAGGAGAGCCTGTCCACTCCTCACTAAAGTGCTCAGACCTACTTCTCCTCCTAGCTTCAATACAGGCTCCTGTGGCAACAGTATCACTCCTTTCACAGCCTGGCCAGACCCACTGAATGCGGCAATCTCCTGCCTCCTCCGTTGTGCTGACCAGCTGGGAGGGGGGACAGCCTGGAGTTGGGACAGCCTCCTGCTGGCCCTGTGACTCATTGTCCCCGGGACAACGGCTCACAGGTTTCAAAAGAAACAGGGGTTCTTTCTACCAAACCTTTAACATAGAAGTGACCTAAGAGTACATCCAGATCAAAGAGATAAATCACAGAAAACTGAGAAAACAAAGGGCATGGAAAACTGCTCCCTTTCAGATAAGGAATTAAACAGATCTGGATGTCTTTAACTCTTTAACGTTAAAGAGATTAACCTCCCCTAGTACAAACTATAAATACTCTAATAAAGCTCAGTTCTGGGCTCTCAGCTGCGATGACCTTTAGCCCTCTGTTCCCACGTTTTTGACGTCGCTCCCATCTCTGACCCTGCTGTTCTTCCTGGAACTCTCCGTACCAGACACCGGGAGGGGGCATGAGGGTTGATAACGGATCATGAACAGTGCGGCCACAAAGGCCCGTCTGTTGGCAATTACTAGCAAATACTGGTGTCCCCTCCTGGGGTGGGGGGGAATTCAGCAAAGTCTATCTGGAGGTCTTGGGGATGTTGATTAGGTAGCCTCCACCAACCCTGAGGACCTAGGACCACCTGCTCTTGTTTGGCCCACTGGTCCTCTGCCAGACTGTAGCTGGGATCTGGGGGCAATTCTGGGGCTAGGAGGATGTAGCTGGGTGTGACTGGCTTCTGACTCAGCGGCTGCCCGCGCCACCTGACTGGCCAACTGGTTGCCCTCTGCCTCTTTTGAGGGCTCATGGTTCCCTCTGTTGTGCTGACCAGCTGGGAGGCAACCGGGTGCTTCCGATGATTTTATGCGGAGTTGTTATCCGGCTCTTCTCTCCCCTTCCAGAATAAAGCTGCTCCCATCTGTGTCTGGGTTAGGGAGCAGCATGTCCGAGAGGTCAGGTCTGCTGGAGTTTGGGGGCCCATCTTCTGAGGAGAGGAAAGCGGCCGGGTTTAAAGTTTTTCCGCACAGCAGGACCTGGTACTGAGTAATCTGGGCATTACTTTTACTCTAATCAGCTGCCAGAAAGTTAGCTTGTTGGTTTCTTTTACTAGTACTACCACTGCTGCCAGGGCTTTGAGGCAAGGTAGCCATCCAGCCGCTACCAGATACTGGTCTCTGCCGTGGCCCCACTGTCTGGGTCAGAAGCCCCAGGGCTGTATCTCGTATTCCAAGGGCCGATGTCCTCATGAGGGCTAACCTGGAATGCCCTCTCCTGGTCTTGGTTCCAGATGAAGGGGCTGGTCTCGGGGCCCTTGAGTACCTCATACTCAGTTTTGCATACGAGCAACAGATTGTACTGTCCTTGTGGGAGTCTAGTCCAGGTGAGTTGTAAATCTTGTACTGGCCAATATCCCTTTCCCCTCAGCTTACTTCTGGAAGTAAGGGCATGTTCCAGGGCTAGTGGCACCTTACCAGGACTGCATGGTGAGGAGCCTATTCTTCTTCCTCTCAGTTTACAGTGGCTGAGAGGATCAGGGGTTCCGGGCTTGGAAGAGTTCTTAGTTCCCAGGTTTGGGTGAAAAGTAAGGAGGTCTCTCCCCAGGAGTGGGACCAGACACTCAGAAATGTATGCGGTGTCCTCCCAGGGTACAAGTTCTAGACTTGAGGCTAGTCGGTTGGATAGAGGCCCTATCGGTCAACACTGAATGCTCAGCTCTGGTATCTACCAGGAAGTTAACAGGTTGGCTTCCCACATTCATTATGACCATGGATGGAACCTGGTCAACCCTAGTCAGAGTCCTCACCCGCCATGGCCAGCAGTTATATGCTTGGCTACTATGAGGGCTTGGATGGCTTTTCCTCCACTTTTCCCACGTTACCCCCTCCTTGGTCAGTGTTCCTCGGAGATCGCGTCAGACAGTCTTATATCCAGTGACCCTCTTGCTTGCAGTAGGCACGTTGGTTTGGCCCAAGTGGCGATTTGGAGGTCTTGCTTCGGCTATGCGGTGTTGCCCCAGGCAAGGTGGGGCTTCCTTGCTGTGGTTGCCACTATTAAGGTGGCTAGTTGTTTTGCTTTGCAATTAGCCACTCTCTTAGCCTCTCGGTTTCCATTCCTGCAAACCCTTCAAATTTCTGTAACTTTCTTTGGGTGTCCTCATAGGTCTGGGTTACAAAGGCAGTGTTTACTTGGGTCTGGCTTTCAGGGGCCTCTGGGTTAAAGGGTGTAAAACTTGGAGGGGGATTCGCTAGGTCTTCCGCTGGGACGCCCTGCAAGATGGCTTCCCAGTATGTTTCCAGCTGCCTGCTCGCCTCATCTGTGTTGAAGAGGCTGCAAAGGAGCTGACAGACTTTTCCATGAGCTCTATGTTGGCCTGGGGCCTCTCCGAATAGGCTTGGGCGGCCCTTGCTCTGACTCCGGGGGCGCAGGGGCGACTGAAGGCGAAGAGGTTTCAGGTACAGTGGGCCCTGCTGGTTCTGGGGCTGTGGGTGGCAGTGAGAAACATGGAGGGGGCTCTTCTTCCGGGGCTTCTTGTAATACCGGTGGGTGCTGATACTGGTGCAGGACCACACCTAAGGGGGAAGAGCGACCCCTCTGTTTCTAACCACTAGTCTGGGTGTCCCGGTGACCACTTTCCTCACGGCCCTGACCCTGGTCATGTCTAGGGTGCCCTCAGGGGCCTAATCTACTTTGAAGGAGGGCCATTCTTTTTAGTTCTGACCCTCCCATTGTAAGCTACAAGGTTGTAGCTTGATACCTGCCTCACTAACACAACTGTTGCCCATTCTCCATCATCAGTTTCAGAGAGGCAGGATTCATGACACATAGGAAGAATAGCACCATACTGGGACTCATAGCCAAGCCAATCCATGAAATCCCACCATTTGGCATTCCAAAAATCACATCATTACAAGTGGGTACCCATACTGAGAACAACAGAATTTGCTCTAATGGGCTCTCTTAAGGAACAGAGGCCTTATTTCCCACATTACAGAGTATACAGGTACAGAGAAAGTTTTTTTTGATTGGGACAGATGTTCGTCTTACCAGACAGACGGTACGGAAATAGACAGGATCTCCAGCCTGGTGAGAACTTTGAGTTCGCTGCTTGCAAACAGAATAAACACTTTAACAGACACAGTACTGAGACAAACAGAAGCTTTGTCACTCAGGTGCTCCCCTGGCTGCCCTTCTCGCCGAAGGTTTAGGGCAGTGTCTTGGCTGAAGGTGTCCTGGTATAAACCCCAAGGTGGAGGGGACTAGAGTGCCCCCAGCATTGTGCTTTTTGACAGCACCACGGAACCGCAGTTACGAGCCCACTCAAGCTCCGCGGCTATTGCCTTGGCGTATCACAGAGACACACACAGACATGCACTCTCACAACAGACTTCTCGCAACAGACTTCCTCCCAACTGGGATATCCCTATTCTGAGATCCAACTGCATCTAGGAGGTGATCAGTCTCCTCTTCTACCCCTAGGGGTAGGCCTGACTGGGTTCAGGGTCCTGGGACCTTACACTGGGTTTTCTGTCTGGTTCACTTCTCCTGTTGGGTTCCATTGTTCCCGCGCTTGGGAGCACCCGGGGTCAGAGAGCGAGAAGGACTTCATCAAAAGAGAACAGGTGGCGCTGTCCTGTCAGCCCCAACCGGCCCAGACACAGCCAAGCCAGGGAGGGCAGACAGCTCAAGGGGCCAGTATGGTTGGCTTGCCAGTCAGGGAACCAAATGTTACAGGAAAGCAACCAACACCCAAGGAGAGAGGAAGCAGCTGTTTATTAGAACGCTAGCCGGCCATAGGGGGTTTGCAGACCTCCAACGACTGGCCCTGATAGGGAAGTGCAACAGGCTTTTATGGCTGAGGCGGGGTGAGTCATGGCCAGAGGTCAAGTGCAGAGCAGAGAATCCTGAGCAGAACGGGGTGGAGAGTACATCCTCTACGACAGGATAATGAACAGAAAGAAAGCAAGCGTAACTGAAGGGGAGTTTGAGACCAGATGATGCAAATAAATCCCTGTAGGTTATAATGGAGGCTGCAAAAAACAAACAACAACAACAAAGCCTGTTGCTGTTGAGTTGATTCTAACTCGTACAAACCCTATACAACAGGGTAGAACTGCTCCGTAGGTCTCCCAGGCTGCAATAATTGCAGATGCGGATTGCCACATCTTTCTCCCTCAGGTTTAGCAGCCCAGCACACTAACCACTACGCTACCAGGGCTCCTTGGTGATGCACAAGTACTCCCAACTACTTCCTTTACCCAGATCTTAATGGCAGATTTTCTTGAACAGACTTGGTGACTAGGATCCCATTTTGAAATCTTAGCTACCTCAGATTTCTGGAATTTGAATAATCAATATCTTTAATGACAAAAACACTTATTACATGTTAATTTGTTCCTGGCACAAGGCTCTAGTTCAGCTGTAACCACCTCATCTGGGAGGGAGTTCTCTCTCTGTGTATGAGTGTGTAGAGTATGGAGGTAGGGGTGAGACCCGGAAGGAGAAGGAGATATGTGGGACAACCCACAAGCCTCAGCAATCCTCTTGCCCCTTCTCTCCAGCTTAAATAACCATAGCTACTTTTCCTTGGTGCTTGAGGCTATTTCCTATTCTACCTACCTTTTTTACTCCTGAATAAACTGTAGCTTCCAGTGAAAATGAAGGGAAGATGTTTGCATGACTTTGAATCTTGCATTGGCAATACCACCGAATGCATAAGATGTATTTGCATGATGCACAAAGCACATAGCTTGTGGAAAGGAGATTGTTCATTCAAATGAAGACTAAGAGGGCTGATTCGATTTCCTAATTTAGCCCTAGACTATGATGATAGGACATGTAAGTAGCTTGCCCACTGATGGAAGTTTTATCTTTCTGTTGAAAAAATTTAGAAAGAAATGAGGTTAGTGACTGGAAAGAGGATATTGATCAGGTGCTGGCTGCATTGATTCATTCAGTTTGTGAAAAGTCACCAAGCTGTATACTCATGATTTGTGCACTTTTCTGAAAATGTTATGCCTCAATAAAATTCTACAAAAAAAAAAAAAAAAAAAAAGAAGAAGAAGCAGCAGCAGCAAATGAAATGCAACCCTGAGGCATTTTCAATGCAATAAAGTCAGGATAGCTAACAAGCACTGGAGGAGGAGTTTGGAGACTTAGATTCAGTATACTCTTCACTTATTCATGCAAATGAGCAATGATAGCGCAGAGGTTTGAGGGACCCAACATATAACACCCCTTTTTTTCTTCCTCCAGTTTCGAGCTGATGAAGAGTGACAAATAAGTAAAGCGGGTGGAGATTAAAAGAGCTTTATTTCTGATAGAAAAGCTGGAGAGCATGACTTCGGTTGTTTGCCAAAGGGGGGGTTTTAATTCTGGACACTAGAATTAGGCAGCGGTACTCAACTAGTCACAGACAGTGCGAGAAAACTGTAGGCCTTGCCCACAGCGGGGGAGTGTGTGATTATGGCAACAAGCCAATTAGAGCTCATGCCCTGTAGAAGCAGACAGATCCCTCCTGGCCGGTTCCTGCTTCCAAGTTCAATCAAAACTCCCTCCTTCTGGGTTAATGATGTTATGCTAACGTAGGTTTTCCACTTGAAAACATGACGGCAAGAGAAAGGGTATCCTCCAACAAAAACAATTACAAAAACAATTGCAGCAATGATGATGGTATCCATTGCCACTGAGTCCATTTTGACACATAGCAATGCTGTAGAACAGAGTAGAACTGTCCCATAAGGTTTCCAAGGAGTGGCTGGCAGATTTGAACTGCTGACCTTCTGGTTAGCAGCTGAGGTTTTAACCACTGAGCAACTGGAGCTCCATGATAATGACAGCTACTGCCATTTGCTGAGTACTTTCTGTGGAGTCCCTGAGTGGTATAAGGATTTGAACTCACCCAGCAGCAACTTGGAGGAAGGGTCTGGTGCTATGCTTCTGCAAGGTGACAGCCTTGAAAACTCCATGGAGCACAATTGTACTCTGAAACATAGAGAGTTTGCCATGGGTTAGAATCAACTGCAAATCAACTGGTTTTTCTTATTGTCAAACACAATACTAAATGTTTATATTTATACATATGTGTTTTTGACATAGATTATCTAATTGCATTCTCAAAATAACTCTAGGAGGTAGGTATGGTTATTATTCCATTTCATAGATGGAGGCTCACACAGCTAGGAAATGGTGGAGCCAGGACTGAAACACAATTGCCAAAATCCATGTCCAAAAAGGTGGCTGTAGTACAGTGAGAAGCAGAGACTCTAGCACTGGGTTACCTGGGTTAGACGGCCTTGGGCAAGCTACTGAACAGCTCACTAGTTACCACATTAATAAAATGATGGTGATAAAGACATAGCTAGATATAGTATAAAAAGTGCTCATTAAGTGCAATAACTGTTACCTGTCATTACTATGCTACACCACATACTTTTACATAGTATTTACCTTCTCTGGATTAGAGCAGTTGTTCTCAAAGTGTGGTCCTTGGACTAGCAGGATCAGCACTACCTGGAAACTGGTTAGAAATACACATTCTTACGCTTACTCCTGGACCTACTGAATCAGAAACAATGGGGTTGGGCCCAGAAATTGTTTTAACAAGTCTTCCAGGTGGTTCTGATACATGTTGATGTTTGAGATCTACGGCTTTAAAGGATCTCAAAGTTGTGTTCTAGCTGTGACATTCTGATCTCTAACCTCAATGTTTTCTGTTAACCTTTCTTCTTATCAGGTGTCCAGCCAAAAGAGGAGATGCTATTTTGCCCTCAGGACATTCCCATTGTCAGATTGGTGGTGGTAGCAGGTACACAGTGTTATCCTGAGGAACATTTTTTTTAGATGGGAAAACCACAATATTTTAATCTCTAGGGAAAGGTTAAAGGTAGTTAATCAGGAGATTTAGGTAGTTCTCCCCTCCTGTTGAAATCCCTGGATGGTGCAAATGGTTAAGGTCTTGGCTGCAAACCCAAAGATTGGAGGTTTGAGTCCACCCAGAGGTACCTCAGAAGAAAGGCGTGGCCATCTACTTCAATAAACCCATGGAGCACAGTTCCACTCTGACACACATGGGTCACCATGAGGCAGAGTCTACTTGATGGCAACTGGTTTGGTTTGGTTTTGGTTGCTCTCCTCCTACTCCAGATTTTGCCATGGACAGGTGAGAGGGGAGGAGTTAAAGAAGGGACCCTTAGCCTGGGGTAGGAGTTAGTTAGGCTGCCACAGCTTACAGGAGCCTCTAGACTTAGAGGTTTGGCCTGAGGTTCAGGTGTCTGCTGAACTAGGCTGTGGGGACAGTTAGAGACAGCTTTTTCAGCACTTCTCCTGACTTCCCTGGCCTGTCTCTCAATGCTTCCTCCCCTACTTTCCTAGATTGCGTGGACACTCTGACTTCCAATGTGAGATGGTGTTTTAGAGCAAGACCAGCGCCTGAGAGGAAACATCAGGTTAGGATTGCAATTTGGAGCAGTTAAAGGACACCTTAAAACATGCCTTTGTGTTATATGGCAGTGGAAAAAGTCCTCATTAACACCTCTGCCTGGCTAAGGGGTAATATTGGGTAATTATGTAAAACACTTTTACACACTGTAGAAATAGAGGGTATTATTATTAGGAGAAGTATTAATTAGACCCTTGGGCAAACGATAGCTTTCCTATAAGGTCAATATGGGGGTCTACAGATGTCCACATGGTGTGATTTGAGGTGTTTCATTTAACGTCTTAGCACAGATTAACTTGTCAAATAACTAGCTGTTATCTTGGCAATTCAAGTAGGTTCCTGACAGTATGAGAGATAGGATGGAAAGTTTTGCCCGCATGCTGGTGGTGGGGGCATGAGGCCCAGCAGGAACTTTGGGGATTAAGTGCTATTGCATGTGTAAAGTACCTAACACCAGACCTGGCATGGAGAAAGTGCTTAATGAAAAACAAATTATGATAGAAATATCTGGAAAAACTGGGAGCATGAGGTCCTGTTTAGGGAGAACAGTTTGGAGGAAAGAGGGACACTGAGCAAGTAGTGGCTACGGGCATGTTGGGAAGGTGAGGGAAAAAGAAGGGAGGGCCAAGAGGTAGGTGAAGCAAATCCATTTGGTTGGCATGTTGAGGACTGCAAATACTGTTCAAAGACCCTTGACATCCTCGTGCTGAAAGTCCTAGGAAGGCAATGAATAAAGGACTGGTTTGTTTGCAGTTAAGGAAGTTATTTCAGATCTTTGAATTTCCCTCTAAGTGGCCTTGGAAATGTCCGTGCCACACAGAAACCATGGAGGTCAATAACCTGTTGGCAGGAGAAATCACACTCTTCTGCTGGACCCTCCTGACAGAATAACAATATATTGCAGCAAAGTCAAAAGAACTAACATAAATCATATAGCTTAAAACAAAACAGAAAATGAAAAACTATGCCTTTCTGTATTAAAGAAACAACATTCAGACTGATATTTCCCTCTGGTTGAACCAAAACACTGAATAAATTTGGATGGGGGTTCTGTCACTAAGTGTGTGATTTAGGGCACTCACATGCCCACTCCAGGTGCCTATTTCTTCCCCAGAGAGCAGATGGTCTCTGAGATCCTTTTTTAGATTTCCAAGTCCTTGTTTCTCAGTAAGCCTGTGTGCTTCTTCCTTCCTCACCACCAAGGCCCACAGCTCCTCTGGGTGCTTTCTGAAGGCGAGGAAATGCTATAAAGTGTGCATACAGGCTGTAATCATGAATGCATAAAAAGCAAGGCAGGCCCCAAACACCAATTATCATCATCATCAAACCCTGCCACATCCCAGGGAAACAGAACAAGGATTCCAGGAAGAAATTATGTCCTGATTCGAGATACCAAAATGTCACATTGTGTTGGCCAATTCCTGCCAATGTTGTCAAGCAAAAGGCATCATGAGACATTAAAAATTCTCTTTGTGAGCTCAAATTGCCAAACATCAGGCTTGTCTCTCTTCAGAGTTACAAACTGGGCTGCAGGCTGGTCCCTTCCTTTTCCCCTTCAACTATCTAACGTGCACTGAAGCCCAGGACAGGGGTTCTTGGCCCCACCAGCAATCTTTCATCTGGCCCATCCACTGACTGGGTTCCTGAAGAAATGTCTCTACAAAAGTTACGACCACAGTGCAGCCACTTGTTTTCCTCAGCAGGCTGCCCACATGGCAAATGCAATTTAAAGAAACTCCTAAAATGATTGCTAGGATTTTTTTCTGGGAAACTGCATAAAGCTGGTTTAATTGAGAGTGCATACTTTGTGGAGTTTCAAATTCATTCTGCTTCTATCCTTTATCATTTCTTTATCAGCCCCAAGTGTTTTAACTCAGCAGCAGTTTCCCTCCCCTGGTATCCCGGTTTCCCCTCTGGCTCTATCCCTGCTCTCCTCAGACACCTTCCCAGTGGCCAGGCACTTAGGCAGAGTCACCAGTGTGTATGGGATACTCTTCTACCTTCATGTTCTACCTTTCTTCCATGCCCATCAGCCTATCCAGAGATCCTGCAACTGCTTCCTCTTTCTTCAGCCTGAGTTTCTTTGCTCGGGAAGCACTGCAGAAGTCACATGATATATGTGAATGCCGTTTTAGCTTAAAGAAACAGTTGAGTTCACAGTATCAAGTTTCTGAATAAATTGTGATCGGGCTGATGAGCTTGAAATAGGCTGGCAGGAAAAGAGCCTTTGCATGTGTTTTCCTCTGCCTGGAATGCCCTTGCCAGCCTTCTACACTTGGCTGACCACTATATCTACTATTCCTGCAACGCTCAGCTCAAACCCAGTTACCTCCTCTGGGAAGCTTTCAGTGAGTACTGCTGGACTGACTTTGATCTTCCTCATCTGCAACTTGAACAGTAGCTAACCCTTCTTATGTGTCAGGCACTTTGAATTTATGAAATCATTTGTTGCTCACAGCTACTCTGTAAGATAAGTACTGTGTTATATGATTAGTATTTGCATTTCACAGATGAAGAAACTGAGATCCTGATAGGGCAAGCAAATTGCCCTAAGTCATGTAGTTAAGAAGCGACAGAGTGGAAACTCAAACCTGGGTAGTCAGGCTCCAAAACCTACATTCTACTGCCTCTCCCTTCCCTGGTATTGCTAATGTAGCATTTATTGCCACTGATGTAATTATTCAGTTATTTTTCTGTATCTGCAATTATATTGAGAGCGCTGTGCAGAGTGGGAGTCGGGTAGAATTCATTTCCATATCCCCAGAACCTGGCACAATATTAGGTACAAAATAGACGCTCAATAAATGTTGAATAAATGAATGAATTTTGCTGAAGTGGGAAGTACGAGGCTTTAGAAATCAAAAGACTGGAATCTGAATCCTGCTCTGTCTAGTTGTGTCAAGAAAATTACATGATTTATCTGAACCTCAGTTTCTTCTTTCGTGAAGTGGCAGTAAAAGATATTCTGAAGTCTTATCCATAGTATTAAAGCAGATGATATACTTCAAACACATGGCATGTTGTTTCATTCAGTCATTCATTCAATAAATATTTATTGAACACCCTCTATGTTCTAGGCACTGTGGTATTCCTTGGGCATACACAAGCAAACAGAGCAGAGTTCCTACTTCCTGGTACATTCTAGTGGGGAGGAGAAGACAGAAAATAAATGAGGAAACAGTTAAAAAACAGATAACATTTATAAAGTAAACAGATAGTGACTGTAAGCCTAATTTATTTAGATAGGATGGTCAGGAAAGGCCTCTGACTAGTGCTGCTAACACTGAAGCTTGAGGGATGAGGACACAGTCACATGAAAAGCCAGACAATGACCATTAGAGGCAGAGTAAATATAAGTGTCTTGAGTTTCCAAAGTATTTAAGGAAGAGAAAAGATGTCAGGATTGCTGGCTTGTGATGAGTGAGGGGCAACAAGTTAACCAAATGTCCTTGAGTCAGCTCTGACTCATGGTGACCCTATGTGTTTCAGCATAGAATTATACTCCAAAGGGTTATCAAGGCTGTAAGCTGTCTGAAACAGATCACCAGATCTTTCTTTCAACATACCTTTGGGTGGGTTGAAATTGCCAACTTCTCCATTAGTTGTCAAGCACCACCAGACAGGCAGGGGCCAGCCAGATCATGAAGAGTCTTGCAGTCTCTGGTGAGGATTTTGTATTAATCTAAGCACAATGGGAAGGTCTAGGTTGGCTTTAAATGAAGAAGTGGCATGATTTGATTTATGTTTTTAACAGCCCACTTTGTCTGTTACGTGGTGTGTGGATTTTAAGGGGCAAGAATGGAAGAAGAAAAATCAGTCAGCAGCCTATTGAAGTAGTCCAGGTAAGAAATTATAGTGGCTGAGACTAAGGTGGTAGCAGCAGAGATAAAGAAAAAATGTCATATTTGAGATATATTTTAGAGATAGAACCATCAGAACTTGCTAATGGATTAGATATTAGAGATGAAAAAGGAGGAATCAAGTAGGACTCCCAGCTTTGGGCTTGGACATCTGGATGAATGCAATGTGTTTATTGAAATAGAGGTGGCTAGGAAAGGAAGGAAACCCTGGTGGCGTAGTGGTTAAGTGCTATGTCTGCTAACCAAAAGCTTGGCAGTTTGAATCCACCAGGAGCTCCTTGGAAACTCTATGGGGCAGTTCTATTCTGCCCCATAGGGTCACTATGAGTTGGAGTCAACTTGCACTGGGTTTGGTTTTAGTATTAGGAAAGGAATAGACTCAAGAGAAAAAAACAATAGTTACATTTAAGACATGTTAAGTTTGAAATGACTGTTAGATACCAAGGAAGATATGAAATAGACAATCGGATATATGAGTTTGGATGTCATGGAACATGTCAAAGGTGGGAATAGCAATTGAGAAGTCATTATCTACAGAAGACATTAGAGATTATGTCACTGGGTGAAATTACCTAAGAAAGAGCTGAAAGGAGAACAACAACAATGACAAAGATCAACAGACGTACAGATAGAAAGATGTCATCAAGTTGACTACCATTCACGGAGACTTCACATACCGCAGAATGGAATGTTTCCATTTTGCCAAGGGTCTCTCTTGTACTTGCTGTTCTTCTACTTCACCAAACATGCTGTCCTTCTGTAGAATATGCCTAAAGCAAATGAGTCGGACACAAGGCTTTTATTGGTTAACTTTCAGAAGTAGATCACAAGGTCTTTCTTCCTAGTCAGTTTTAATTTAGAAGCTCTGCTAAAAGCTGTCTACCGTGGGTGACCCTGCTGGTATTTGAAATGCTGGTGCATATTGCCAGCATCATGGCAACATGAAAGCCACCACAGTACGACAAACTGACGGCTGGTGGGCAAACCTATATAATGCTTATTATACGTAAGGTACTATTCGAAGTGCTTTGTATATATTAACTCGTTTAATCCTTGTAACAACCTATGTGGTCGGTACTATTTTTATACCTACTTTATGGATGAAGAATCTGAGACATTGAGAGATTAGGCAACGTGGCCAATTTCATAGGCAATTATGTAAGTATCTGACAGAATTCAAAATCAGTCAATTTGGTTTCAGAGTCCATTCTCTTAACTATTTTTTTATTATAGCCTCTCAAGAGAAGAGGATTCAGAATCATGCCCAGGGCTTTATCATATCTAGCTGGTAGGAAGAACAAGACCCAGCAAAAAGGACTGATAAGGAATGATAAGAAGAGTGTGGTATCAAGGAAGGCAAGAGAGTACTTGATATCTTTATACTGGGAAGGAGGAAGTGCTTAACCATGTTGAACATATTTGAACAGCTAAGTAAAAAGGGTAGAGAGGTTTTTATTGGGTTTGTCAGCATGCAGGTTGCTGTGCCCTGACAAGAGCAGTTCTTTCCTTTTTCAGCATTTACCATTTCTCAAGATCCCTTCTTCAGTAACTTCCTTCCTTTGTCAACTTTGGTGACACCCTTCAGAACTATAGTTGGCATCTTTGGCCACGAGTCTCATATATATGTCACTAAAACCCAAAACCAAGACAGTTGCTGTCACCTCAGTTCTTACTCGTGGCAACCTTTATGTGTGTCATAGTAGAACTGGGCTTAAAAGGGTTTTCAAGGCTGTGACCTTTCAGAAGCAGATTGCCAGGGTTTTCTTCCGAGGTGCCTCCATGGGAATTCAAACCACCAACCTTTTGGTTAGTAGTAAAGCTTTTAGCTGTTTACACCATTCATGGATGCACCATATGCCACTACCCTTCGCTGCCATGTTGATTTCGACCCATAGAAACCCCATATGATGCAGTAAAGCTGCCCCATAGGGTTACACTTCATTTCTTATAGAATGTATTCTGAGTAGCATTTTATATTTGGATTTCCATCTCACTATCTTATTTTGGGATGTCACAGTCTAGTTTCCTGATTTTTAAAAAAATTTCTTCAGGAAATATTTTCTTGCATCATCAAAGGAATTACATAAGAGACTTTCTCCTTAGTCCCACTGTTCCCACTTCTTCAGATGGCTGATTCAGACTGGGAAAGCAGACAAGATTCATGATTGTTTCTGAATGGCAAACTCAAGAGCTATGTCATTTCGTAAGTCTGATACACAGCACTCCCTCCCTGCTGTTCTACGCTTGAGTAATCACAAGACAGTACCTAAAAACTAAGTCTCCCTCCAGCAAGGATAATGATTCCTGCTAGGCATTTAGAGTAAGGACAAAGTCACATGACAAGCACCTCTAATTAGCCCCTTAGAGAGCTCTCGTCTAAATTCCTTATTTCGGGCACACTGGTAGAAACGGTATGATTATTTCCTGCCAGTGTGTCGGAACACATCTGAATACATCAAAAAGAAACTCATTTCTAGACAGAGTCCTCTTGAACAGTGCTGCCTGGGGAGGGTAGGCAATAGCACACCTCACCCTCAGTAGGAAAAGTCACTTGGAGAGGGAGCTCCTCCTTGCTCTCTGATGAGGAAAAGAAATGCCCTGAATAAGATACTATAAGCCCACTAATTCTCCCTCAAGCTCAGGAGAGCAGATGGCTTGAGCACAGTAGGGAATTGACAAATGCTTGTCACTGCTTCTCACAAACTTGCTCAAAACATGTCAACACTGGCCTTCCCTGGAGACCTCAATTGAGGCATTGCTTCAAAGGAGAGCATTTGCAGAGCCAAGTTCCTCGGTGAGCCAAGTCTTGCAATTCTATTTACTTTGCCACATGGGGCTTGGAGCTCTTAGGGGTCAACAAGTCAAGACTCTTGGCCATTTACCTTCCTGTAGAAATGATTTAGATTAAATAGCTACCTCAAAGCATTAACTATTGAATTTTGTTTGTAATACTTTGAACTTTCAGAATCATGGAAACTCCAGAGCATGGATGGACAGAGTCATTGTTGGTGATGAAGACAACCATGAAAATGAATGAGTTACAGGAGGTCCTATGATCCTGGACTAGTGGAAATGGTCTGTAGGCTGTGGCAGGGTAAAGAGGCTGGGGAAGGAGAGATCTGGAAGGTAAAAAGAAAAAGGGAAATTGGATTAGTGAGAGGAAGTATAGGACAGAAGTATCTTCTAACAACAGAGATGAAGCAGAGGGAAATGGCCTGTGACATGATGAAGGTCCAGATGAGTAAGAACAATAAAACCCTCACTTTCTGCTACTATCCCTTCTATGGACCTACAGGCAGGCAAGAGGAGGCCCTCTGTGCTTTTATTTCACCAGATCTACAGTCAAAGGAGTGCATAAAGGGAACAGAAAGGAAGGCAGAGGGGCCTTGCCACTAGATCAGAAATAGAAACATCTGAAATTTTCCACTGGAAAAACTTGGCAGGATCAGACCCTCGTGGGACTTTAAAGGAATCTCAGTTTAACTCTTCTTGGCCTTCATAGTAAAAGGGTGTGTTCTGCTTGGAAGGGCTTGCAGTCTCAGGAGGGAAACGTGACCATGAAAAGTTTCTTTTCTATGTGGGACCTGAGAATGGAATAATCTTTTTTTTTTTTTTTTAATAAAGTACTTTAGACTTTCTGGAAACTCGGGAATCACAGTAAAACCTGTCCTGACGTCTGCCCTTCACCTCTATCAGGTCCCATTCTGTCGGTGATGACTTTACCTTCTTCCAGGGAGAATACATTTTTTAATGCCAGGCAATCATTTTTTTTTTTTAGGGATCTTTGCCTGGAATTTAAGTTTCAAGTTAGATTCTTTGCACTAAGGATGGTTTTATTGGCTAAAGTTTGACTCAAGTCATAACCAGTGGATTATCCAGTGTAATAATTTCAGACCGACGAACACAAGGAGTGATCTATGATTTTTCAGAACTCCATTGGTGGGCCTGAGCCTTATCCTAAAGGAAGTAGAATTTCAGGTGCCTTATTCCTAAAAATATATCGTTTCTTCCTCCTACTCATAGATGCATACAATTATTTAGAAGGGAACCCAAACCAAACCCACAGCCACTGAGTTGATTCCGACTCATAGCGACCCTATAGGATAGACTAGAACTACTCCACAGAGTTTCTAAGGAATACCTAGCAGATTTGAACTACAAACCTTTTGGCTATCAGATGTAGCATTTAATCATAACACCACCAGGAGTTCCTAGAGAGAAAGCAAGACTAGAGCACAAGAGTACTGCCTGCTGAAAGTGGGAGTAGTGGGCACTCAGACAATGAGAAAACAGAGATGGAAAAATGTGAAAGCCAAACTGCATTGGCTTTACAGTTTTGCTAAGAATAACTAGCCCCACTGAAGTAGGAATTTTAGGAAAACTCAATCCCAGGCAATGGTAAGATTCTTTAAGCCTCATGCTCTCAGCTATCAGGCTTGTCAGTACTGTGCCTTTAGGAAGTTCTAGAAGGGCTGCAGGTATTTGCATGAAAGTTACAGCATTTCTGACTTATGGATTCTTTTGACCTTCCTTGCAAGCTCAGTGGACTCTAGGATATCTTTCTTCTTTCAAAAGATGTCAATTTCTGATTAGTCTGGTTTGATCAGATGTTTCTTTGGCCAACTTTGTGTGTTTTTTTTTTTTGGTTGAGGCTTTTCAGTGTGTCAAAACAACAACAACAACAACAGCAACCTAAACAACATATTTTGGGTGAGTTCTTGTAGATACTAGAGGCATTTTTAGGGTTGCAAGCAAAAACTCTTGTTACAGAGACACTTTGCATTTCTTGTGAGATGGGGAAAGGATGATAGCAAGCTACAAGCAATCTCCAACTCCAGAGTCGATCTCTTGGGGTACCATCCACCCGAGCTCCTGCTTAGTCTGGGCTGAGAGATGTTGCCACTGCTGCTGCAGCTGGACAGTGGCCTTGTTCATCCTGTAGTCCCAGGATGAAAATGCAAACAGGGAAGATGTCTGAAATTTCTTCTTCTTGCCCAGTTAGACACTACAGCTACCTCTACCTATTACTAATGGTCCAGCCTGTATGGCAGAAAAAAAAGTTTTTTTTTTTTTTTTCTTATTTCAGCTGAGTGGGATGGACTGACAACTGGTAGTATAGGAGTAGCAGACAGCTGGTCATAGAGTTCAAATTGGTGCAGGGGAAACCAGGATGTGTTTGCAGCATTTTTACACTGCGTGGACTGATTGTGTGGAGGAGCATATGTTGAAAGACACGAGACTTGCATACTCTTTTGCAAGTAAAAGACTCTCAGTCTATTGGGCATCCCACTAACAGGCTTTAAGAGGCAAGCATTGCAGGCAGATGTGCCAATCAATGGCAAAAGCCCATCACCAGCACTCAGACCTGGCATTCCTGTATTAGCTCTTTTATTAAACTGTAAACAGCCTTGAACTTTTGCTGAACTATAGTGGTAACAAGGAAAGGAGATAATAGCCCAGAGAATATTAGGTTAAATACACTCTCATCACCAGCAATTATTCTTCCTGTCCTTAAAGTTCTTTTTCCGTTAAGTTGGTTAAATGATTGGTTTAAGGAATAAACTCAAGAGAAAAACCTTCTAGCTTATACCCCATGTGGTGGCTAAAATAGAACAGTCACACATGGCAGAGACTCAAATGTCTGGGGTTGGTTTAATAAGCACCAGGAAGTGTAAACATTTGGGAATAAAGATGTAGCCTAAAAATTATGTGTCATGTTTTTATTGGAATAAAACTATTTTATGATTCTATTGAAGAAAAGGTTGTGAAACAAGCAAAAATATCTTCGTGCTCTCTAACACAACAGCTATTTCCATTTCTGCATTTTCCTTTCTAGTATAGATCCAAGTACATACACATATTTACATATTTTTGACCATAGCAAATATAGATTTTGCATTCTGCTTTTCTTTCATAGAATCACATCCTGAACATTTTCGATGTCTATATCTAATCTTCACAGCAAGTTTTCATTTTGTTTTTTTATGATTCTAAGAGTAATACACAATTATAGTAGAAAATTTAAAAAGTACAGAAAAGAATAAATCAGGAAAAGGTCACTCATAACCTTACTAAGACCACTACTAAAATCATATTGACCTATTTACTTCTAATCTTTTACTGTCAATGTGTTTTTCTTTATATAATTGAAATGATACTGTATATATAATTTTGTGTCTTTGATTCATTAACATTATGTAATAAGCATGTTATGGGTGGAATTGTGTCCCCCCAAAAATATATGTAGCCATGTGCCTCGGCCATGATTCCCAGTATTTTGTGATTGTCCTCTATTTTGTGACTTTCCTGTGCTGTACGTTGAAGGATTAGGGTGGGACTTTAAATCCCTTCATAAGATCATCTCTCTGCTCCACTGTAAAGAGAGTTTCTCTGGAGTATGGCTTGCACCATCCTTAATCCTTTCATCCTGCAAGAGATAAAAGGAAAGGGAAGCAAGCAGAGAATTGGGAACCTCACACCATCAAGCAAGCAGCACTGGGAGAAGAGCACATCCTTCAGACCTGAGGTTCCTGCACCAAGACGCTCCCTGGACAGACTGATGCAATACTTGACTTTCCTCCAGACCTGACAAGGGGGAAAGCCTTCCCCTGGAGTGGACATCCTGAATTTGGACTTGTAGCCTACCAGCCTGTGTAAAAATAAACTTTCCTTTGTTAAAGCCATCCACTCTGATATTTCTGTTAGAGCAGCCCTAGCTGACTAAAACAAGCATTTCACTGTGCCCTTATAAGTTATTATAAACAGATTTTATGAGAACCATGTCACTTTCCACTGTTAATGTGTTCCCTAATATTAGATTGTTTTGATATTTCCATAATGTAAGTGATACCATAATGAGCGTTGTGTTAGTCAGGGTAGTGCTAAGTGCTGTAACAGTTCCTTGCCATTGAGTTGATTCCCACTCAGAGTGAACCTATAGGACGGAGTAGACCTACCTGCTTCATAGGTTTTCCAAGGCTGTCATCTTTAGGGAAACAGACAGCTACCTCTTTCTCTTGATGAGTGACTGATGAGTTTGAACTGCAGACCTTTTGGTTAACAGCCAAGCATTTAACCCCTGCTCCACCAGGACTCCTTACTGTTACAAATATGAATCGAAAACCAAATCCATTGCTGTCAGTTCAATTCTGACTCATAGTGACCCATAGGTTAGGGTAGACCTGCCCCAGGGGATTTTCAAAGAGCAGCTGGTAGACTCAAATTGCCAGCCTTTTGGTTAGCAGGCAAGCTCTTAACCACTGCACCAGAAGGTCTCCACCTGTAACAAATAACCCAAACCAAACCACACTTGTTGCCACTGAATTGTTTCTGACTCATAGGGACCCTATAGGACAGAGTAGAACTGTCCCATAGGGTTTCCAAGGAGCGTCTGATGGATTTTAAATGCCAACCTTTTGGTTAGCAGCCAAGTTCTTAAACACAATGCACCCAAAATGTAATGGCTCAAATTAGAGAGAAGTTTGTGTCTCTTTTAGGTAACAACATAAGTTCTAAGTTTGGTCATGGCTCTGCTTAATGCAATCGTTCAAGAGCTCCGATTCATTTTGTCTCTTTCTTTCTACTAGCCGAGCTGAAAACTGTATGAGGTGAACATCCATGCTCAGATACAAAAGTGAAAGTATACCCACTTCTTAAGGGCTCTGGGCCAGGAGGAGCACGTAGCACTTTTGCTTATACTTCTTAGTGAGACTCGAAAATACAGTGTAGCTGAGCAACCAACAGCCTGGCACATCTATTACTGTGGAGAAAGGAAAGAAAGAGATTTGGAGAGTTAATAGTCTCTGCCACAAATATCTTTGCGCATAAATCTTTGTTTGCATTTCAATATTTTTGTCCCTTAGGATATATTCTTAGAAACATTATTCTTTTTAAAGTACAACTATTTCATTGTTGCTCTTATGTTTTCAGTTCATCTCTTGACCAACTCGAATCTCCTAGATTCTTTTAAGAAGGTTCTTTCAGTTTCTGAGCCTTTGATATCTGAGAATTTTTTATGCTTTCACATATGAAAGGCAACCTCACTAAGTAAAGTTTACAAGTTTACTGTAATAATTTGTATTACAATGATTCCATTGTTTTCCAGCATTCATTCATTCAACAAATATTTTATTGAAAATTGTAATGGATTGAATTGTGTACCCCCCAAAATGTGTGTACTAATTTGCCATGATTCCCACTACTGTATGATTGCACTCCTTTTTGTTATTTTCCTATGCTGCAAACCCTAATCTCTGCTTGTGGTTGATGGACTGGATTATGTTAAAGAGGATTAGGGTGGGACTGTAAAATTCTTCCTAAAGTCACCTCTCTGCTCCAGTGCAAAGGGAATTTCGCTGGAGTATGGCTTGCACCACCTTTTATCTTACAAGAGATAAAAGGAAAGGGAAACAGTGAGTTGGGGACCTCATACCACCAAGAAAGCAATGCCAGGAGCAGAGCACACTCTTTGGGCCCGGAGCCCCTGTGCCTCAGAAGTTCCCAGTTTGGGGGAAGATTGACAATAAGGATCTTCCTCCAGAGTCAACAGAGAAAGCCTTTCCCTTGAGCTGACACCTGAATTTGAACTGTTAGCATACCGGACTGTGACAAAATAAAATTTCTCTTTTTTAAAGCCATCTACTTGTGGTATTTCTGTTAGAGCAGTACTAGATGACTAAAACAAAACCCTAATGTACCAGGAATTGCTTTAAGTCCTGGAAATATAACTGTGGACAAAAAAGGTGAAAATCCTTGCCCTCACAGAGGGACTAGTGAGTTGTTCTGTTTTTTTCTGTTTGCTCTACAATTCTGAGCCATTCTTTGCCCACTCTGGGCACCCAAGAACTGACTCCTGTGGACTGCCTCTCCTAAGCTCCCATGTTGACAAGTTTTCTTTTCTTTCCTTTTTTCCTTCAATAGGACAACACTAACGGGAGATTGGAGGATAGCAGCAAAGAGAACTGGGATGTTTCTTATCAGCAACCTTCCTATTTTGGCATCTCATCTCTGATAGTAGCTGCATACTTTCAGAAATATAGTTCCTGCCAAGCAACCTCTCTTTCATAGTTCCACTCAACTCATTTAAATGATCTGAGGTTAATTGTGTTCTTTCCCATGATTCTGCCATGGGTATAATAATCAGGTCACAACAGGAAAGAGATGGCGTTCTCCGATGCTTTACCTAGACTATTTACAGAGCTATAGGCAGGGTTAAGGAGCGCTCAAAAGATAGTGGTGCACCCCAGGAGAGCAGCAGCAGAAAAGCTGTTATTATTGGAAGGCCTTAAGGCATAAGAGGAAAACCTAGTGGCGTAGTGGCTAAGTCCTACGGCTGTTGACCAAAGGGTTGGCAGTGTGAGTCTGCCAGGTGCTCCTTATGGGGCAGTTCTACTCTGTCCTATAGGGTCACTATGAGTCGGAATGGACTCAGAAGCAGGGGTTCAGTTTTAGGGGTTTTCTAAGGCATAAGAGGAGGAGTGGTTTCTAGAACCAGGTGATGCCTACAGTTAGGGGAGAAGGGCAGCCAAATAGTTACTACAGTCATAGGTAGAGAAATACAACTGTTACGTAAGTTATATCCTAGAGGGATATGGGGAGAGAGATGGCAGAGGTAAGTAAGTACCTTCATCTCACTCTCCTCCCACCTTAACTTCCTTCCATTTGTCAAGCTAGTTGCCATGGAATCAGTTCTAACTAATGGCAACCCCATGTGTATCAGAGTGGAATTGTGCTTCACAGTTTTCAATGGCTAGATCACCAGGCCTTTCTTCCAAAGCACCTCTGAGTAGACTTGAACCTCCACCCTTTTGGTTATAAGCTTAGCACCTTAACCGTTTTCATTACCCAAAGACTATCCCACTTGCTAATCCCAGCTAGAAACCAGAGATGAAGGAAGTTCAAGTGATGCTGTCTGTATAGGTCATCCTCCCAGGGTACAAAATAGGCTGGGAAGGAAGGAGGTGAATCTGGAGGGAGAAACACAGACTTTGTAACAAAATGGATTATTCATATTTAGTGTTGCTGTGAAGTCTGAGATTTGATTATTTGAAATTAACCTGTTTTTCTGTTTTGATGCAGGTAGAATTTCTTTTTATTGAAATTAAAAACCTTGCAGTGGCTTTAAGTTTTAGAGTGAGGGTCCATTAGATGCAATGAATCCTTTCAATAGTCAGACTTTTTTAAGTTTGGCTTGAGTAAATTTAGAGAAGCAAACCCTGGTGGTATAGGGTTTAAATTGTGACTGCTAACCAAGTGATCAGCAGTTTGAATTCACCAGGCAATCCTTAGAAACTCTATGGAGCAGTTCTACTTTGCCCTATAGCATTGCTATGAGTCAGAACTGACTTGATGGCACTAGATTTTTTTTTTTTTAATTTAATATGACTGAGTGAAAATATACATTCCCGTATAAATTTACATGCTCACCTATGAGCAGCTTCCACTGCTCTCCCTGTCCGGTGACAGCACACTATTCCTCTCTGCTCCATACATGTCTCATCCTCCCAACAGTCTCCTTTCCCCTCCTCTCCACCCACTCTCCTTCCTCCAGCCAGAGGTCAGCAGGATAATATCCTATAGATGTATAGAACCATAAAGTGCATCCAATATATGGTCACTGTGCATTACCAAGTCCAACCCATTTGTGTCCGAAGAGTGGACCTTCGTTATGGTTTATGGGCAAGGGCAGCATCAGGGCCAGGGACCAGGGTCCCTGAAACCACTGGACCATCAATTGAGATTTTTTAGTGGAGATCTCAGGGTGCACCCCTTTTTATTCTTGTGTTGCCAGTGAGACTCAACTTTGTGAGCTCCATCGCAGCCATACTAGATTTGGTTTTGATTTTATCCAGATGTAGTGAGTCACTGGGTGACACAGATGGTTAAGTGCTTGATTACCATTTAAAAGGATGGCTGTTCAACTATCCTTTCTAAGGTGCCTTGGAAGACACAACTGGTGCACTGCTTCCAAAGGGTTGTAGTCTTATTAGCATTAATCCAAAAAACACAAAATAACAAATGTTGGAGAGGCTGTGAAGAGACTGGAACACTTCTGCATGGTTGGTGTGAATGTAAAATGGTACAACCACTTTGGAAATCCATTTGACACTTTCTTAAAAAGCTAGAAATAGACATAGCATACCATCCAGCAATCCTACATCTTGGAATATAGTCTAGAGAAACAAGAGCTGCCACACAGGTAGACACAAAGTCTGACAATTAAGTTCATGAACTTAATTGTTTTAAGTTCTACATACCTCAGTGCTGAATACCACTGTGGTTGGCTTTAGAGTACTCCTCTCAGGAAGCTATGCACCAATGCCAGCACCTAGTCCATCCTTCAAAACAATTTTGGAACTTTTTCTGGAATAGCCATTGCACACAGTGGCACAATGACAAGTTGGTGAACTTAATGATATAGTTGTCTGTGAGAGAGTTTTTAGCCAGTAAACAAATAACTGTATTGGAACACTCTCTGTACTCACTTGATCTGGCTTCCAATGACTTTTTTCTTTACCTTCAATAAAGGACATATTGAAAGGAAGACATTTTGATGATATTCAGGACATCAAGGGTAATACAGCAACAGCTCTGATGGCCATTCCAGAAAAAGAGTTCCAAAATTGCTTTGAATGTTACACTGGGTGCTGGCATGGGTGCATATTTTCCCGAAGGGTCCAAGGTGACCATAGCAATATTCAGCAATGAGGAGTGTAGCACTTTTCAAGGATGAGTTCATGGACTTAATTGTCAATCCTTATATATGCACACCAACATTCACCACAGCACTGTTCAGAATAGCAAAAGGGATCAACATAGGTGTTAAACTGAGAATGGGTGGATAAGCTACAGAATATTCACACAATGGAATGTTATACAATGATAAAGAACTTGGGAAGCATCTCACAACATGAAGGAATCTGGAAGGCATTATGGTGAGTGAAATTAGCCAGTCCCAAAAGGACAAGTATTGTGCAAGACCACTATTGTAACGACTCAAGAAAAGGTTGAAACACAGAAGAAAAGATTGTTTGATGGTTATGGGGATGGGTGGGAGGGAGAAGGGTATTCACTAATTAGGCAATAGACAAGAATTATTTTAGGTGAAGGGAGGGACAACACACAGTGGAGGAGATGTCAGCACAACTAGACTAGACCAAAAACTAAGATGTTTTCTAAATACAGCTAACATTCCAAAAGACAGAGTAGCAGTGACAGGAGTCCGGGGACCATAGTTTCAGGGGCCATGGCCATCTAGGTCAATTGATGTAACAGAGTTTATTAAGAACATATTCTGCATCCCACTTTATGAGTGGCATCTGTAGTCTTAGAAGCTAGCAAGCAGCCATCTAAGAAGCATGAAACCCACTCCACCTAGAGCAAAGGAGAATGAAGAACATCAAAGACAGAAAGAAAATATGAGCCCAAGAGACAGAAGGGTCACATAATACACAGACTACATCAGTATAAGACCAGAAGAATTAGATGGTACCCAGTTATCACCAATAACTTCCCTGATGGGGAACTAAACAGAGAGTCCCTAATGCAGTGGGAGAAAAATGGGGTACAGAACTTGAACTTCATTAAAAAAGAACAGACTTGATGGTCTTACAGACTGGAGGGTCCTTGAAAGACATGGCCTCCAGACTCTGTTAGCCCAGAACTGAAACCGTTCCTGAAGCCAACTCTTCAGACAAAGATTGGACTGGACTACAAGACATGATATGATACTGGTGAAGAGTGTACTTCTTGACTTAAGTGGATAAATGTGATTGCCTAGGCAGCTTCTGTCTGGAGGTAAGATGAGAGGGCAAAAGGGGACAGGGGCTTGTTGAATGGACATGGGAAACACGGGCTGGAGTGGAAGAGTGTGCTGTCACAGTGTGGGGAGAGCAGCTAGGGTCACATAACAAAGTGTGTATAAGATTTTGAATAAGAAACTGACTCAAATTGTAAATTTTCACTTGAAACACAATAAAAAATTAAAAATTGAGAATTACTTATAATTCACTGCATTAACATATTAAAGCAGAAAAATGCAATAATTTCAATCACTACCAGCAAACTTTCAGGTAAAATTCAGCACTCATTCTAGATTTAAAAAGAAGCAGCAAATATTAAGACTAGAAAGAGAAAAACAATTCCTGATAGTTTTTTTTTTTTTTACTGGAAATAACACGCATAATACTTAATAATGAAATATTAGACACATTTTTGTTAAAGTCAGTTGTTTGCTTTTCCTCTTCTATTCAACATTGTTCTGGAGGACCTAGTTAATACAATTAGAAAAGGAAGGGAAGAAAAGAAAAGGAAAGAAAGATAATTAGGGGATGTAAGTATTAGGAAAAAAGAAAAAAAACTGTCATTAATCGTAGATAATAAGATTATCCATCTAGAAAAGCCACAAAAACCAACTGGCAAGCTATTAGAATTAATAAGAGAGGTTAGTACAGTGACTAGATATAAAATCAATACACAAAAGTCAATAACTTTCCAGTAAAAAAGTTAGAAAATGTCATGAATAAAAGGTCTTATTTACATTATCAATAAGACTGTAAAATAGCTCAGAATGAACCTGACAAGAAATTTAATAATTCTACAAGTTGAAATCTAGAAAAAGTTACTAACGGACATAATAGGATAAGCTAGAAGGCTCAAAAATACTCTGCAAATTAATCTATGAACTCTTTTGGAAAAGAAAATATGGAGGAATTGTCTAGTGTATTTTGAAAAAGAAGAAAAATGAGGATGGTTTCTCCATATTAGATATCAAAATACAGTGTAAATGTATAATAATTTAAACAGTGTGGATATGGCTGAGGAATGTAATAGAAGACTAATAGAACACAGTGGAACCCTAAAATGGACCCATCTGGAAAAATGGAAATTTAACATGTGATAAATGTGTCATTTTAAATCAGTGTGACTCCCTAGATTCTTCATTAAATGGTGTTGGGACGTTTGGCTAAGGACTTGTTAAAAAATAAAAAATAAAAAAATAAATACAACTATTTCTCAACCATACTGTTGTTAGCTGTTATCTAGTCAATTCCCACTTGTGGTGACCCCTTTTGTGCAGAGTAGAACTACTCCATAGGGTTTTCAAGGCTGTGACTTCTAAGAAGCAGATTGCCAGGCCTGTCTTCTGAGGTCATTCGGGTGGATTCAAACCACTAACCTTTTGGCTAGTAGTTATGCTTTTAACTGTTTGGGCCACCCAGGGACCTTGAGGACTCCCTAGGAGTCTCTACCATAATCTAAGGTAGATTCCATGTGAACTGAAAAGACGAACATACAAAATCTAAACAAGTGTTAGAGTAAAACGTAAGAGAATTAGGACCTCCCAAACAATGAAAATGACTGACAAATTCAATAACACAAAATACAAAGGTGAAAAATAAATCTCTGAACAACAATAATGACAAAAACTAACTGAAAGCCAGTTTTCAGACTAGTGGCCTACAAGCTAAACCTGGCATTCAAGAAGCTTTGTCCTGTGGGAAGTTTTAATTGTAGTTTTGAAATGTCAGTGCCCTTAGATGGATATATCTTGTCTTATTCCTTATTGTCCTACACCTGATGGACATCACATAATTATCCGCCCCGCCCTTGTAATTTTTTTTTTTTTTTTTTTGAGTTCGTGACACTGGATAAAAAATAAAAAGACAAGAAACACGCTGGAAAAAATTACAACATATGTGAAGACAAATGATAAACATCCATAATATACCTAGTGCTTCTACAAATCAATAAGAAAGTGACAAAAAACTCATTAGAAGAATAAGCAAAGCTATGAATAGGCAATTCATAGAAGAAATACAAATGGCCAATAAGCGTATGAAAAGATGCTCTTTTTCACTAGTAATCAGGAGACCGCAAAAGAACACAAGAAATATTTTTTTTTTTGCCCATTAGATTTGCAAAAAAATAAAAATAATTGATAATATGTATTATTGCTTAGGGTGTGGAAAACTGATGCTCTCACATGCTATTGATGGTAAATGTAAATCTATATGGTCATTCTGTTGGGCAATTTGGCAGTATTAAATCAAATTTTAAAATGCAAATATATATGAAGCAACAAATTCACCCGTGAAAGTACTTCCATATTTGTACAAGGAGACTTGTACAAGGATGTTCATAGTTTTAATGGTCCATCTGTGGAGGTAGGATTAAACAAATTATTGTACATCCTTACTTCAAAACACAGCTGTAAACAAAATGAGATAGACCTATCTGTACTGTAATAGAGAGATTGCTAAGGCATGCTTTTAGTTATTTATTTATACTATGGTTAAGTGAAAGTATAGAACCCAAATTAAAATTGTATGCCTGCCTATCTGCAACTTCTTCTGCTCTTCTTGCCCAGTGACAGAACACTCTTCCTTTTCATTCTATATATGTCATATCCTCTTAACAATCTCCTATCCCCTCCTCTCCACCCTCTCCTCTCCCTTCTAGTAAGAGGCCAGTAGGACATCATCCTATAAGTGCATAGAATCATAAAGTACACACACTATATGGTCACACTGTGTCCCCAAGTTCAGTCCATTCCTGTCTGAAGAGTTGACCACAGTAATGTTTTCTGGTCAGGGGCAGCAGCAGGTCTAGGGGCCATGCTTCCAGGGGAACCCCCAGGCTGCCAGACCATCAGTCATGGTCTTTTAGAGGAGTTATTGAGGTGCATCCCTCTTTTTCTCACATTGCCACTTGTGTGCCCCATCACGGCTGTCTTTGGTGGTGGCCACACAGTCACACATTCACATCGGTCCTTCTGTTTCCTGGGCTCTTTTTTCCTCATGTCTTTGTTCTTGGTGATCTTTGTCCCGGATGAGTTGGAACCATTTGGTGTACCTTAGACAGCTGCTTGCTAGCCTTTAAGACCCCAGGCACCACTCACCAATGTGGGGTGCAGAAGACTCTTTTAGCAATACAGTAATTATGCCAATTAGCCTTAATGTCCCCCAAGAGCATGGTCCCCAAACTCCTGTCCTTGCTCCTCTACCTTGCAATATTGGGCTAAGATTAGAAGAGTTCAGTTTATGTTGAAGTCCAGTTAAGCTGATCTTTCTATTGTGTGCTGTCACTGCCTTCACCCAACCAAATTTCTGTCAACTATCTAATCTATTACCAACCCTCTCCCTCCCTCCCCACTGCTGCAGCTGTCACAGTCTCTTCTTCTGTACATAAGTCTATTTTTAAGTCCTTGTAACAGGGGTGTCATACAATACTTGTGCCACTGACTGATTTCACTCAGCATGTCTTCCAGTTGAAACCAGGTTATAAGATGCTTCCTAAAATCATCATTGTTCTTTATCACTGTATAGTATTTCATTGACTATATATAACATAGTTCGTTTACCCATTCATCTGCTGTTGGGCATCTGCATTGATTCCATATTTTTGCTGTTGTGGACTGTGCTGCAATAAACATTCATGTGCATGTATCTGTTCATGTGACAACCTTTGATTCTGTAGGATATATTCTGAGCAGTGGGATTACTGGATCAAATGGTATATCTATTTCAAGCTTTTTAAGGAAGTGCCAGATTGCTTTCCAAAGAGGTTGTACCATTTTGTAATCCTACCAGCAGTGGAGAGATCCAGTCTCTACACAGCCTCTCCAGCATTTGTTGTTTTGTGTATTTTGCACCATGACGAACCTTATTGGGGTGAGATGACATCTCATTGTAGTTTTGATTTTGGATTTCTATGATAGCTAATGATTGTGAACATTTCTTCATCTGTCTTTTGGCTGCCTGTACGTCCTTTTCGGTGTCGTGTCTGTCCATTTCCTTTGCCCAGTGCTTAATTGAGTTATTTATCTTTTTCTTGTTGATATTTTGCAGATCTATTTTCTGTTGATCATGCTTTGTCAGATTTTGAAGTCTGTCTAAGCTATGTATTAAAACTACCATTGTTGACCCTATATTTTCTTGTGTGATCTTTATCATTTTAGGTTTGATATTTAGGTCTTTTATCCAATTTGAGTTGATTTTTGTGTAAGGTGTGAGATATAGGTCTTGTTTCAAGTTTCTGCAGATGGATATCTAATTTTGCCAGCACCATTTGTTGAAGAGACTGTTTTTACCCCACTTTACGACCTTAGGGCCTTTGTCGAATATCAACTGTTCATAGGAGGAGGGTGGCATCTCTGGGGTCTCAACTCTGTTCCATTGGTCTGTATGTCTCTTTTTGTACCAGTACCAGGCTGTTTTGACTACTGTGGCAGTGTAATAGGTTCTAAGGTTGGGTAGTGAGAGGCCTCCCACTGTGTTCTTCTTCTTCAGTAGTGCTTTGCTTATCCAGGGTCTCTTGCCTTTCCAAAGAAAGTTGGTGATTTGTTTCTCTGTCTCCTTAAAAAATGTCACTGGTATTTGCATTGGGATTGCCCTGTATGTGTAGACTGCTTTGGGTAAAATAGTGATTTTCACAATGTTAAGTCTTCCTATCCATGAGCAGAGTAGATTTCTCCATTTTAAGTCTCTCTTAGTTTCTTGCAGTAAGATCTTGTAGTTCTCTTTGTATAGGTCTCTTATTTCTCTAGTTAGATTTATTCCTAGGTATTTTATCTTCTTGGGGGCTGTAGTAAATGGTATTGATTTGGTGATTTCTTCTTTAATGATCTCATTGTTGGTATAAAGGAATCCTACTGATTTACTTATGTTTATCTTATACCCTTTTAATTTGCTGAACTCTCCTATTAGTTTGAGTAGTTTACTTGTGAATTCTTCAGGATTCTCTGCATATACAATCATATCATCTGCAAATGGGAAGATTTTTACTTCTTCTTTGCTGATGCCAGCCAAGCCAAGTGCCGTTGAGTTGGATCCGACTCATGCAGATGCCCTTTATTTCTTTGTTTTGTCTAATTGCTCTGGCTGGAACTTCTAGTACAATGTTGAATAGGAGAGGTGAGAGTGGGCATTCTTGTTTAGTTCCCGTTCTCAAGGGAAATTCTTTCAGTCTCTCTCCATTCAGTTTGATGTAGGTGGTTGGCTTTGCGTAGATATCCCTTATTGCACTGAAGAATTTCCCTTCTATTCCTATTTTACTGAGAGTTTTTTTAGCATGAATGGGTGTTGGAGTTTGTCAAATGCCTTTTCTGCATCAAATGACAAAATCAGGTGATTCTTATCTTTTATGTTATTTATGTGGTTGATCACATAAATTCTTTTTCTGATGTTTTTGAACCAGATTTGCATCCTTGGTATGAATCCAACTTGGTCATGATGAATTATATTTTTGATATGTTGTTTAATTGTATTGGCAAGGATTTTGTTGAAGATTTTTGCATCTAGGTTCATAAGTGATCCTGGTCTGTAATTTTCCTTTTCTGTGGAATCTTTCCCTGGCTTTGGTATCAGGGTTATGCTGGCTTCATAGAATGAATTTGAGAATATTCCACCACTTTCTGTGCTGTAAAATAGTCTCAGTAGTATTGGAGATAACACTTGTCTAAAAACTTGGTATAATTCTTTGGTGAAGCCATCTGGATCAGGAATTTTTTTGGTTGGTAGTTTTTGGATGACTTTTTCAATGTCTTCCTTTGTGATGGTTTTATTAAGTTATACTTCTCCTTGTGATAATATTGGTAGGTGATATGAATCTAGGAATTTGTCCATTTCCTCTAGGTTTTCAAATCTGTTAGGGTACAGTATTTCATAGTATTCTGTTATGATAATTTCGATTTCGGTTGGGTCTGTTGTGACATCTCCCATCTCTTATTGGAATTGTGTGTTTCTTCTCCCATTTTTCATCAGTAAATTTACCCAGTGATTTGTCAATTTCATTTGATCTTTTAAAAAATCCAGCTTTTGGTTTTATCAATTGTTCTTCTGTTCTCTAATTCATTTAGTTCTACTCTAATCTTTATGATCTGTTCTCTTCTGGTATCTGAGGGGTTCCTCTGTTGCTCTCTCTCTACTTGTTCAAGCTGTAAGGTTAATTCTTTGGTTTGGGTCCTTTCTTCCAGATGTGTACATTTATAGAGATAAATTGACCTCTGAGCACTGCTTTGGCTGTATTCTACGGTTTCTGGTGGGATGTGTTTTCACTCTCATTTGAATCCATAAATTTCTTTATTTCATCCTTGATTTCTTCTATAACCCATGGTTTTTGAGCAAAGTGTTGTTCATTTTCCATGAGTTCTAATGTCTATCTGTTTTTTCTGCTATTGATTTTGACTTTTATGGCTTTATGGTCTGAGAAGATGCTTTACAATAATTCACTGGTTTGGATTTTGTTGAGATTTGCTTTATGTGCTAATACATGGTCTATTCTGAAAAATGTTCCATGTGCATTGGAGAAGAAGGTGTACTTATTTGTTGATGGATAAAAATTCTGAATATGTCAATGAGGTCTAATTGTTTAATTGTGGCAATAAGATCTTCTGTGTCTTTGCTGAGCTTTTTTCTAGATGCTCTGCCCATTGCTGAAAGTGGAGTATTGAAGTTGTGCAGTATTATTGTGGAGTGATCTACCTCATTTATGAATGTAGTCAGTGTTTCTTTGATGTATTTAGATGCTCTAGTATTGGGTGCATAGATGTTTAATATTCTTAAGTCCTGCTTATATATTGAAACTTTCAGCAATAAGTAGTGACCATCCTTGTCCACAATGGTGGATTTTACATCAAAGTCTATTTTGTCTGTGATTAGTGTTGCCACACCTGCTCTTCTTTGTGTACTGTGATCTTGGTATATATTTTTCCATCTTTTGATTTTCAGTTTGTTCATATCTTTAAGTCTAAGGTCAGTTTCTTGTAAGCAACATATAGATGGGTCATGACTTTTGATCCAAGATGTCACTTGTTGTCTCTTTACTGGAGTGTCCAGTCCATTTACGTTTAGTGTAATTATTGATAGGTATGAGTTTAGTCCTGTCATTTTGATGTATTTATTTTTGTGTTGATATATTCTCTGTTGCTGTTAATAATTCTGTTCTGGATCATTCGTCTTTATGGGTGGACTTTTCATCTTTTTCAGTGTTGGTTTTGTGTTTGTTGAGACTCCCATATTACATTTTTTGTTTTGGCATGTTACACTGTTATTGTGCTTTGTGTCTACCCTTGTCATCCCCCTAAATATCCTAAGTTTAAACCCAGTTTTAACTTAAAGCCAACCAAGTGCCGTCTAGTTGGATCCGACTCATGGCGATCCTAGAGGCCAGAGTAGAACTGACCCCCAGAGTACTCAAGGAGAACCTGATGGATTTGAATTGCCAACCTTGTGGTTAGCAGTGGTAGCAATTTTAGCTTGTACATATCTTATTAACTTCCTCTCTGCCAGCCAGCCAGGTGCCGTCAAGTCAGATCCCACCCATGGTGAAAGGCTGACAAGTACTGTAGTGTATCCCTCTTTCCAATGTGATGGTATCTTAGTTTTCAAGATATGATTACTGGATCCCTTCTTTTACTATTATAGCTTTGATTGAGTTTTGTGCCTTCCCTAACTGAGTAGGTTTCTTGATGTTGTGTCCTGCATTGTCTCCTTAAATATACACATAACAGTTTTGTTTTTTACACAAAGAGCTTCTTTCAGTATTTCTTGTAGTTGTGGTTTGGTTTTTACAATGTCTCTAAGCTTCTGTTCATCTGCGAATGTCTTAATTTCATCTTCGTATTTGAAAGACCGTTTTGCAGGGTATAAAATTCTTGGTTGGAAGTTTTTTTTGCCTTCAAGGCTTTGAATACGTCATCCTGCAGCCTCTGTGACAACATTGTTCCTGATGAGAAGTCAGACGAAAGCCTACAGAGGTCCCCTCTGAATGTTAGCTTTGCTTTAAGTCTCACTGCCTTTAAGAGTTTCTGTTTATGCTTCATTTTATTAAGCTTGATTACAATATGTTGTGGTGTCTTTGAGGTATACTTTGCTTGGTGTTTGATATATATCTTGGAACTCTATGTTCTCTCTTTCATAATTTCAGGGGAGTTTTCTGTCGGCAGCTCAACAACAATACTCTCTGTGTTTTCAGCTATCCCCCATAGCATCTACTATAATAATCTAAAATATCCCCCTATAATAATCTACTCCAGTTAATCATAGATTATTCCTCTTGATAAAGTCCCATATGTTTCTTAATGATTCTTCATTTGTCTTATTTCTCTTCTCTGATTTGTCCCCATAAATGCTAGTGTCAGTTGCTCTGTCTTCAAGGTCACTAAGTCTGATTTCCCAGTTCATCGGTTCTGCTCTTCTGGCTTTGAATTGTGTTGTCTAATTCTGTAATTTTGTTATTGATTTGTCAGATTTCAGACAGTTGATGTTCCATCAGTTTAAATAGCTTGCTTTGTATTTCATTTTGCTCTGCTGCATTTTGTTTAATCTCTAGGAGGCCTCTATATCTAATTCTTCTGTACTCGACCTCTGACAGTTTCAGAAAGGCCTCTTCATCTGGAACATTTTTTGATTATTTTGGGAGTTTTCTGGAGCCATGGTTGGTTGTTTCTTTAAATGCTTGGCAATGGTCTATTGCTTTTGGGACATCTAGCCGCTGTTTAGTTTCTCTGGTGTTGCCTCAACAGGATCTCAGCTGTAGTTCTGAGAAGAGAGTTGATCACCAGCCACCTCTGTGCACTCTAGTGACTGACCCAAGTGGACTCTCTGGAGGCTCTGCCTCCCGGCTGGCAAAGATACTGCCCAACTTGTGGAGTCACTGGGGGGCCATTCATGGACCCTATGAGGTGTGTCACTAAAGGTTGGAAGAGATGCCATCAGGCTGCCCAGCATTTATTTCTCCAGGCAGTCTTATTTTAAATAGCTTAAAGCTACCTGACAGCTTCCAAAATCAGTCAGGTTGTCAGGTATGGCAGGCCCTTCCTTCTGGCTTACAATGGAGGTGCCTCATTGTCCATCCCCAGATGTTATGGTGTAGTTCAAAGTAGGGAGGGGCTACTGCACTGCTGCAATTGCCTGCCAGGCACTACTCGTAGGGCAACACTGTGCTAAACACAGCCTTTCTGCTAAAAAAATGTTCACCAGACTGGCATTGCCTCACAGCCTGGGAATTAGCCCCTGCTGAGGCCTCCAGTTGGGTAACTCCACCTTCCAGCCAAACAAGAAGGCATCCCAGTCAACTTACCCCTCTTGATGTGAAATAGCCAAATCCATGGCCGAGCTCCAAAAAGAGAGGGTAGAGGGGCTGTGGTGCCCTCAATCTGCTGCTGGGCTCTCAAAATGTGGCTATTCCACACATTGTCTCTCCACTGCAACACAGGCTCAGTGTAACTGCAGGCTAATGCCCATCCCCCGCCTACCAGCCAACAAAAAGGAAAAACAGTTAAAATGCCGGTATCTTCATCTGCCTGAGCTGACCATTCAGCAGGGGCATGGCTCAAAGAGAGAGGAAATTTCCCGTTTAGTGGCATGTAGTCCAAAAGGGCTCAGTGGGTGTCCAGAAAGCTCTGATCACTTATCAATTCAGGCCTTAATTTTCAGAGGGAATCAAGGAGACTTGTGTCTAGTCCACCATCTTGAGTCTACCCAATTTTTGTTTTTTTTCACTTTTTGTTTTTCTTAAACTGCTCTCAGAATTTTTTCTTTGTCTTTGATTTTAGTGAGTGTGATTGTGATGTGTCTCGATGATTTTCTTTTGGGTCTATCCTACATAGTGTTCATTGAGCTTTTTAGATGGTTGCCTCTTCATCTTTCATGACATTGGTGAAGGTTTCTGTCAGCAATTCTTTAATGACCCTCTCTGTGTTTTCCACTGTCTCCCCCAGTTCTGCAACTGATCATGCAGAAATTTTCACTTTTGGTTGTATCCCATATCCTTCTCATGGTTTCTTCATTTTTCTTTGTTCTTTTTTTTCCTGATTTTTCCTCAAACTGAGTTGTACCTAAGTTTCATCTTCAGTTTTGCTAATCCTGTCTTCCATCATTTCAAACTTGCTCCTCATCCCTTCTATGACACTATCCATTTCCAAAATCTCGTTTATCTTCTGGATTTCTAATTTTTGTTTTGTATGATTTTTATCTGTGAATTTATTTTGGCATTTTTTCCTGTATTATTTTCATGAATTATTCTATGAAATCATCTGCCTTTTCTGTACATTTGCTTATTTTTCCTCAGTTTTGTCTGTTTTTTTTGCTTCAATGCTTGGATAGCTCTGAGTATTAGAGATTTGGATTGCTTCTCAGGTAGTTTTAGAGCCTTTCCTTGTGTTAGAAAGTTACCTGGTGTTTTATTTTGGACACCTACTGGAACCATCCTGTCCTATTTTTTAAAAATATATTTTAATATTGTCTGCTATCTTCAGGTTATTCAGCATATATTTTCTTTGTTTATCGATTGTAGATCTGTTTGTTTCATCCTGCTTTCTCATTTTATTTATTTTTGTCAGAGTAGGCATATGGTACATTCTTTGTTACTTGCCCATCTCTGTTCATAATATTTTTCACCTCTAGTCCAATGGGTGGGGCCTGTAGCTCAGCTATAGTGCATCAGGGGAGGTCCAGCTGAAAGAGAGTGGTTGGAATGGTTTGTTTGTAGCACAGCATAAGTGTCAACAGGGTGGGACAGGAATCAGTGTTTGGAGGGTTCCAGTAGGCCATGCCTGTACTGCTTTGGGTGTCATGTTCAGCACACTACCCAGGTAGGCTGGAAGGAGCAGGGAGATTGTGATGTGTGGAACTAAGATAGGTACAGGAGAGAGGAGAGAGAGGGGAAACAGGAGCCAAAAACAAAGAAGTAAACAAAAAATGCTAAGGGAATGGGTAATGTGTGTCCTGCTGGGAGCTCCTGAAGGTGCTTTGGCAAACTCCCCATCTGCTGATCTCCAGTGTGGGTGGGCTGAATCCAAGGTGTATGATGCTGCACTTTCCAGCCATCTGAGCCAATGCATCTTTCCAGGAGGTGCTGGAGGCAGAGCAGCAGGGAAAGTATGTATCACTGGTTACTAGGTGTTTTGTCTTCTGCTGGGATATCTGTGAATCTGTTTTCCTGTGCTTCATCTGCTGATCTCTCACAGGTGTCCAAGGTGGTTAAACCTTGCTGGATTAGGTGATAGGGAACTTCTGCTAGTATCTCTTCTCACTCTCTGCTCTCTATCAGTTTCTTATTCAATGGACTGTTTGCCTGAGATCTTTACCTCTTCATTTGACACTTCAGGTTCTAGGATTGACATTTGTCTCTGTTTTACTCAGTTTTTCAGGTCTTGACTCTGGAGGCATGGCATGGTGTTTCTGTCTACAGTACCATGTTTGTTTTCTTCCTTTTCTTTTACTTTCATCAGCTTGCTAAGACATATTTTTAGATGAAAAATAGAAAATTTTATAAAGATATATAGAGTATGGGCCATAAACACTATGTGCTTGCACATGCATAGGAAAAATTCAGGAAGGATATACATACACACAAAAAAATCCGGTGGCGTAGTGGTTAAGTGCTATGTCTGCTAACCAAAAAAAAAAAAAAGGTGAATAGTTCAAATCAGCCAGGTGCTCCCTGGGAACTCTATGGGGCAGTTCTACTCTGTCTATAGCATTACTATGAGTCAGAATCGACTCAGTGACACTGGAGTGGGGATATGTACACAAAACTATTAGTTTTGGGGTTACCTCTTGCAAACAGTGTAGATGGGAGAGTGGTGGTGAAGGAAAGATTTCAATTTTTTCTTTAAGTATATTTTTATGGTGAAAATATATTCATATGTTACTTGACTATTAAAAAAAATTCAGGAGAGGGTGCCAAAATGTCAGAGTAGGCCACTGAAGCTTCCTATGAGCCCTCTAACAACAAAGACCCAGAAGAACAAAAGACTTAATTACGTATGAAATCCTGGGAGCCCTGAACATGAAAGGGAAAGTTGAGGCAGTGAATTGAGCAATGGGGAAGGGAGAGTACATCCAAAATGTTCTAGTACTGGCTGGACCTAACTTGCAAGAAATCAGCTATAGCCAGTGCAGTGAGTGGATTGTTGGTGTTTGGAGGGTGTCCTCCTCAGCCTCAAAGAGTAGTAGAAAGTGCACAGTTAAAAAGTGGCTCTTGACAGTCAAAAGCTAAGTCAGTGGCATCTACCTATTGTGCACGGATCTGAATCTTTCCTTTGGGATAAATCTCTCTCCTTTTTCCCAGCACTTCCCTCTCTGCTCTCTGCACTGTGTCCAGCTCCACAGTTTGATGCCACTGAGTCATAAGTAGGACTACTTAAGCTCATGCTGAGCCATTCTCCTATACTCAGAGAGGAAATCATTTAACAAACTGAGGGGAGGAGGGGAAAATCTAATGACTCGTCTGAGCTGGAAATTCTGTGCAAAAACAGTGTCTTCACTTACAATCATACATAGGGGGACACGCCATCCTAATAGGTAACAACAACAACAGATTGGAACTAATAGAAGAGTTCAGCAAAGTATTAGGATATAAGATAAACATAAATAAATCAGTAGAATTCCTTTATACCAGCAAAGAGATCATAAAGAGATCACTGAATGAATATCATTTATAATAGGCCCCAAGAAGATAAAATCTTTTGGAATAAATCTAATCAGAGATACAAAATAACTATACAAAGAAAATTAAAAGACTCTACTGCAAGAAGCCAAGACACCTACATAAGTGGAGGATCCTACTTTTCTCATTGTTAAGAAGACTCAACATTTTGAAAATGCCTATTCTACCCAAAGGTGTCTATAGATACAATGCAATCCTAATACAAATTCCAATGGCATTTTTTAGTGAGATGAAGAAACAAATCACCAGAATCATATGGAAAGGGAAGAAGCCCAAGATAAATAAATCACTACTGAAAGAGAAGAAAAAAGTGGAAGGCCTCACAGTACCTGGCTTTAGAATCTATTATACTGCTGTGGTAGTTGTAACAGCCTGGTACTGGTACAAAAATGGATACATAGACCAGTGGAGCAGAATTGAGAATATAGATATAACATCCTCTACTTATGAGCAGCTGATATTGTACAAAGGTCTCAGGTCCGTAAACTGGAGAAAAGATAGTCTCTTTAATAAGTGGTGTTAGCATAACTGGATGCCTGTACGCAAAAAAAAAAAAGTAAAAATATCCATATCTCACACTTGCATGAAAACTAACTCAAAATGTATCAAAGACCTGAATATAAAATTTCAAGCAATAAAGATCATGGAAGAAAAAATAAGGAAAGTGCTGAGAGTCCTAAAACACAGCATAAATAGACTGTAAAACATTACTAGCAATGTACAAACACCAGAAGAGAAGATAGATAACTGGGAACTCCTAAAAATCAAACACTTAGGCCCACCCAAAGATTTTGCAAAAAGAGTAAATAGACAACCTGCAGACTGGGAAAAATACAATTTTGGCTATGACAAATCTGATCAGCATCTAATGTCCATAACCTACAAGATATTATGAAACCTTAATAAGAAAAAGACAAGTAAGACAGGAACAGGCACTTCAACAAAGGAGACATCCAGGTGGCTAACAGATATATGAAGAAATGCTCACTATCATTAGCCATTACTGAAATCAAAATCAAAATATGATAAGGTACTGTCTCACCTCAACAAGGTTGGCATTAATGCAAAACACACACACACATACACACAAATGTTGGAGAGGTTGTAGAGAGACTGGAACACTTCTGCATGGCTGATGAGAATGTAAAATGGTACAGCCACTTTGGAAATCGATTCAGCACTTTCTTAAAAGGCTAGAAATAGAAATAGCATATGATCCTGAAATCCCATTTCTTGGAACATATCCTAGAGAAATAAGGGCTGCCACAAGAATAGATACATGTACACCAAAGTTTATTGCAATGTTGTCCACAACAGCAAAAAGATGGAATCAATGTAGGTGCCTATCAGCATATGAATGTATAAACAAACTATGGTATGTTATCACAATGGAATACCATGCAATGATAAAGGACAACAGTGATCTTGGGAAACATTTCATAATGGAATATTCTGGAAGACATTATGCTGCATGAACTTAACTTAAAATTGCAAAAGGACAAGTACTGTGTGAGACTACTAGTAAAAGGACTCAAGAAAAGGTTTAAACACAGAAGAAAACTGTCTTCTATAGTTAGAAAAGTAGGGAGGGAGGGAGACAGGTATACATAGATTGGACAGTAGATAGGAACTGGTTAAGGTAAAGGGAGTAACAGCACACAATAGAAGGGAGGTTGACATAGCTGGACTTAACCTAAAGCTAAGTGGTTTCCTAAACATAACCCAATACTTTGAAGGACAGAGTAGCAGGGGCAGGGGACTGGAGACTGTGGTTTTTGGAGACATCTCGGTCAATTGGCAAAGCAAATTTTTTAAAGAAAGTGTTGTGCATCTCACTTTGGTAAGTGGTGAGTGGTGAGTGGCGTCTGGTGTCTTAAAAGATATCAAGTGGCCATCTTAGTAACATCAACTGGTCCCAAAGTATGTGGAGCAGAAAAGAATTAAACCCATCAAAAATATAAGGAAAATATGAGCCCAAGAGACAGAATGGGCCACATACTCCAGAGGCTACATCAGCATGAGATCAGAAGAACTAGACAGTGCCTATCCACCATCAATGATTGTCCTGACAGGAAAACCCACAGAGTCCTTGACCAAGTGGGAAAAAATGGGATACAGAATTTGATCCCTATTGAAAAGACAAGACTTGATGTTCTGACAGACTGAAGGGTCCCCAAAAGACAGCCCTGGACTCTCTGTTAGCCCAGAGCTGACAGACTGAAGCCAACTCTTCAGAAAAAAATTGGACTAGACTATAAGACATAAAATGACACTGGAAAGGGTGTGCTTCTTGGCTTAAATATATACATGAGGCTAATTGAGAGGCTCCTGTTCAGAGTCGAAATGAGAGGGTGAAGGGGGACAGGAGTTGGTTAAATGTTTATGGGAAGTATAAGGTGGAAGGGAGGAGTGTGCTGTGACAGTGTGGGGAGAGCAGCTAGAGTTACACAGCAGTGTGTGTGCAAGGTTTTGTATGACAAATAGACCAATTGTAAACTTTCACTTAAGGCACAATAAAATATTTAAAAATAAACATTTCAAGTGGTCATCTAAAATACAACTATGGGTCTCTTCCTGCTGGGAACAAAGAAGAGTGAAGGAAACCAAAGACTACAGGAATATAGCAGTCCGCAGGACTGATGGCCTGTGAGAACTGCAGACTCTTCTAGCCTGAAACCAGAAGAACCAGATGATGCCTAGCTCTCAGCTTTGACCATTCTGACCAGCGATATAATAGAAGGCCCCAGTTAGAATGGGAGAAAAATGTGGAACAGGACTAAAATACCTTAAAAAAGGCCAGACTTACTGGAATGATAAGGACTGCAGTAATCCCCAAGACTACGGCCCTAATATACCATTTTAACTTGGAACTGAAGCCACTCCTGGTGGGCATCTTTCATTAAAATAATAGTTTGGATTATAAAATAAACAATATCACCTACGAATATTGTAAACCCTTAATCAGCCATATGAGACCAAACAGTCAGTATTTACCCTGAAACAAAGAAGAGAAGCTAGTGAAGGGCAAGTAAGTTAGATCAGTGGAAATTGAACAAAAGAATGGAAATAATGAGAATGCTGACACATGTGAAAAATCTAGACCAATGTCATAGAACAAGTTGTATAAGAATTGTTAAATGAGAACCTAATTTGCTACGTAAACTTTCACCGAAAACACAATAAAATATTTTTAAAAAGTAATAAAGATAGAGGTTAGAAAAATACAGATAAGGTGATGGATTTGGATAATTTTCGTATTTCTTCCCTTTGGGAAATGAGAAAGTGGAGGTGGGAGAGTCAGATAGTTCAGGAAGTGAGAGTGAGGCAATATGAAATGATTATAAGTAGCGTGACACCAATGTATTTTTTAAAAGCCCATGATGTTTTAATTCAGAAATCTGTGTGGGATTTTGCATCAATTAGAGTTTACTCAGGAAGACAGTTTCATGGGATAAGGTATTTATCTAGGGAAATAAACAGCTGAGAAGAGGAGTTGAAAGATCACCCAGCAGGGCAATAATCAGCTCTAACTCTAAACCAAACCTGCTGCTGTTGATTCCAACTCATAGGGACCCTATAGGACAGAGTAAAACTGCTTCATAGTTTCCAAGGAGCACCTGGTGGGTTTGAACTTCTGACCTTTTGTTCAGAAGCCATAGAGCTTAAACCACTATACTACCAGAGTTTCCAGTCAGCTCTAGTACAAGCAAAAAAGTTGGGGTTTTCAGGAAAATTTGAAGTCTGGACGTGTCAGGCTACTAGAGTTGGGTTGTGAAGGGAGAAGAGCTTAGAAGATAATGAAAACCTGTTGGCTTTATATGGCTATGCCAAGCCAAATGCTGTCAAGTCGGATCCGACTCATGGTGACCCTAGCTGCCTCTGAATTTTCAGTGAAATGTTTGATGTCTGGCTGGGAATTGCTGTTGTCCAGCAGGACCAACAATAAGGAAGAAACACTAGAGGTAGAATGGGAAACACTAAGGATTAACTGGAACCTGCCAGCACCTCAGAGTCTATTCCTTACTGCCTCTAATCAAAGATTACCTGTTTAGTTAATGGACGAGTCTTTACTTTTGCCTTCTAAATCTCTCACTTAACTTCTGGTCAACTCTAAGCCAATACAGGACAGGAAAGAGGATTCTGGGAAATGAATCCAAGCTGACAAAGAGCAAACTAGTCCAGATCCTATTCAATAATCACTAAAAGATAATAAGGGCATCAGTAGAGGCTTAAGCTGAAAGATATGACTATGCATCCCAACTGAGGTTGCTTTGGAAAGAAGCTTCTGTCTATTTTGTAGCCCTCTCTGAACTGTGCCAAACTGTAAGCCCCTGTGGGTTTAGCTTTGCAAATAGCCAGACTTCAGAGTTGTTTCCAGAGGTTAAGGGATAAACAGGAAATGATCCATAATGGTAATTCATTCATGTCATTCAGTCAATGAATATTTATCTGAGTTCCTACTACATGACTGGCACTGTGCTAGTGCTGGGAATACTTAGTGAGCCAAACTAGAATTGATCTCTGCCCTTGTACAGTTGCCATTCTAGTTGTTGAGGCATACATTAATCAACACTCACAAACATTTACATTTATAAACAAATGTAAAGATTGTGATTTTGATAAGTGCTATCAATGAGCATGCTACATAGCGTGTGGGAAAGGTCTGAGCAGTTTAAGCTATCATCCAAAGGATAAGTATAAGTTAACTAGATGATAGGTAATGCTGAGGTCATAGTGGGAAGTATAATGCAAGGTGTAATTTTCCACACAACAATGAAGGCACGAATCTTCACTGAACAGATTCTGAAAGAGAAATTAAGAGCTTTTAATGGCTGTTAACCACAACTGTTATCAGGAAGGATCAGTCCCTGGAGAATTACATCGTCTTGGTAAAGGGTCATTGAAAGCGAAGATCTTCAATGAGGTGAACTGACACAGTGGCTTCAACAGTGACCTCAAGCATAACAGTGATTGCGAGGATGACACAGGACTGTGCAGTGTTGTTTTGTTTTTTTTTTTTTCCTGTTGTACATACGGTCACTATGAGTCAGAACTGACTTGATGGCATGTAACGACAACTGCAGCTCAGTAGAAGTTTGTATATTAGGCCACTAGGCCACCCAGTAGAGGATATCCATTACCTTCACAGCTAATTTTGACTGGGTTAGTGATTGGCTTCTCTTGAACTAGGACTTTGCTTGAGGTTGAAAGCCTACTATCTACAGTTTCATGAAATTCAGAATGTCTCCCTCTCCTGTGATTGGTGATTAAAATATAGGTCAATGCTCAACCATTTCTACCTTTTCAAGCAGTTCAGGTGACTTTAGAGTAGAGTATACAGCAGTTAGCTACCTGCCTGATAGAGCAAAATGTATGCTGGCAAAGTTCCTTTTCCAATATTAACCTGAGGAGGTCTTAGGAGGCAGCAGGTGAGGTAGGAGCCCAATTGCATCTCCAGTGTCACACACAAATCTGTGAGTTTGTGACCCTGAGTAGATGATACAACGTAGAACCTATGGGCTGTAGCCAAGATACTATCAATCCCAGTGAATGTGGGTTGAATTGGCATTTAGGAAGCCTGAACAAGAGTGAAGTTTCCAGTGCAGAGCTAAAAACTGTGCAGGAAATCCAAGGTTCCAAAGCAAAGAAAGGGTTGTCTGGAGGGTCACTGAAGTCCCAAAGTCAGACACAGAGGTCTGTGTATGGATTCAGAAACGTAGGAGGTGATAGTAAATGTCAGAGAACCAGTGGCCGAAGATAGCAGCGGTGATCATGATGGTCATGTCAACAATACTTGCCTAGCAAGACAGATGCTGTCTGCTCAATGAAAATTGGTGGAGACGTCAGGTGGTGCGGAACAGCCAAATAGAAATGTCTTTGCTACTCAAAGTATGTCTGTAAATTCTTAGTCACCAGTCTTCAACGATATAAGGAGCTCAAGAAACACTATAAATCAACTATTTTACTATGCTCACTGTTTAGTTCATTTATTTATTGATTGATGGATGGATGGACAGACTGCCTTGAGGAAGAAAGAGGTGTGGTGATTTACATTGTTCAGCTCAAGTTTCTTATTTTATAGCTGAATAGCTCTAGAGATAGCTCTGGGTTAGAGTATAATCTGAAAGTTATCAACACATGTGCAATATTTAGAACTATGGAGAAGATGAGGTTTCCCAGGAAATACACGAAGAGTGAAAAAAGGAGAAAGCCAAAGATATGACCCTGGAGGATATCAACAATTTGTATAGTTCATTTACTGTTTACTGCATGCCAGGAACTGTGCTAAAGTGCTAAGAAAGCACTTTATATGGATTGTCTCATTCACTTCTCACAGTAACCCTAGGAGGTAGTATTGTTATTTCCATTTTACACGTGAACAAGCTGAGGCTTAGAGAAATAACTTGACTATTGTTACATAACCAATATGTGGCTGAACTAGGAATCAAATCCAAGCCGACTTCAGAAGCTGTGCTCTTTTTCTTTCATTGTGCTGTAAGTGAAAGTCTACAGCTCCAGTTTGTTTCTCATTCAGAAATTTATACACATATTGTTTTGTGACATGGGTTGCAATCTCTACAACGTGACAACATGCTCCTGCTTTCCACCCTGGGTTCCCTGTGTCCTACCATCCATAGAAACTATACTGTAAATCGCTATGTTCTAGCAAAGAACTTACTGGAAGTTGAGACCCCAGAATCTCTTATCAAAATTTCTTTCTGAAAGAGAAGGTGCTTAGGTGCAGAACCAGATAGGTGGCCTAAAATGACTTACTGCATAATTTTTCTTGTGTCTGAAACGAGGAAGAGAGTTGGAATGGGATCAAGGGAGGCAGTGTCTGGCACGCACCAGAGATAGTGGCTAATACCCAAAGTGGAGCTTTTTGGGTATGGTGTGTATAGTGATACCCCAAACGGAGGCACCTGGCTGGAACAGGATAGCCAAGTTTGAATCAAACTCCATGTCGTTTACGAGACTCCATTTCGAATCAGTCTTTAGTTGATCAAAGCCTCTGCCTCTGTATTCCTGAGAATGTAGCCCTCAGCTTCCCTTGTAAAGAAGAGTGGAGGTGGGAATGTGGCTGTTTCAGTCAAGATTTGCTGACTATGTTAGTGGTCTTTCATTGTTGTTGTTGTTGTTAGATGCCGTCCTGTCAGTTTATAGCGACCCTGTGTACAACAGAATGAAACAGTGCCCAGTCTGGCAAGCCAGCTTTACAATCATTACTATGTTTCAGCCCATTGTTGAAGCCATCGTGTCAATTCATTGAGAGTCTTTCCCTTTTCCCATCACTCTCTACCTTACCAAGCATGATGTCCTTCTTCAGGGACTAGTCCCTCCTGATAACATGTCCAAAGTACCTGAGATGAAGTCTCACCATCCTTGCTTACAAGAAACATTCTGGCTGTACTTTTTCCAAGACAGACCTGTTCTTTCTTCTGGCAATCCATGGTATATTCAACATTCTTTGTCAACACCACAATTCAAAGGCACAAATTCTTCTTTGGTCTTCCTTCTTTATAGTCCTGCTTTCCCATACATATGAACCATTTGAAAATATCATGGCTTGGATCAGGCGCACCTTAGTCCTCAAAGTGACATGTTTGCTTTTCAAGACCCATCTGACATCAGCAATGGTATTCCTCATTCCATGTTCTGTTCTGAATCCAGCTTGAATTTCTGGAAGTTCCCTGTTGATGTACTGCTGCAACTGCTTTTGAATTATCTTCAGCAAAATTTTACCTGGGTGTGGTATTAATGATACTGTTCAATAATATATTTCTACATCCTTTTGGATCAACTTTCTTTGGAATGATCACAAGTATGGATCTCTTCCAGTGACTGAGTGCCATGGCCAGGTAACTATCTTCCAAATTTCACGGCATAGACGAGTGAGCACCTCCTTCACTTCATTCGTTGGTTGTAACATCTCAACTGATGTTCTGTCAATATGTAGAGACTTGTTTTTGCCAACGTCTTCAGTGAAGCCAGACTTCTTTCTTAAACACCATCAGTTCTTTATCATATGTTACCTCGTGAAATGGTTGGATATTCACCAATTCTTTTTGGTACAGTGACTGGGTAGTCCTTTCATTTTTTTGTTGATGCTTCCTATGTTATTCAATATTTTGTCCACACCAAAACAAACAACAACAAAAACCCAAACCTGTTGCCATACAGTTGATTCTGACTCATAGTCAACTTATAGGAAAGAGTAGAGCTGCCTCATAGGGTTCCAAAGAGTGGCTAGTGGATCTAAGCTGCCAACTTTTTGGATAGCAGCCAAGCTCTTAACTGCAGTGCCGGCAGGGCTTCATTTGCTCTTACAATTCTTTAAAATTGTAATTTGAGGCCTGAATTCTTTCTTCTATTCTTTCAGCTTTAGAAATGCCGAGCATGTTCCTCCCTTACAGTTTTCTAACTCCAGGACTTTGCCCATTTCATTACAATACCTTGTCTTCTCAAGTTACCCACTGAAATCTTCTGTCCAGCTCTTTTACTTTATCATTTCTTCAATCTGCCTTAGCTGCTCTGTGGCCAAGAATAAATTTCAGAGTCTCTTCTGACATCCATTTGATCTTTTCTTTTTTTTCTTTCTTTCTAATGAATTCTTGCTTTCTTCGGGTATGGTCCTTGATGTCATCCTACAATTTGTCTGGTGTTCTGTCATTAGTGTTCAATGCTTCAAATCTATTCTTCAGAGAGTGTCTAAATTCAGGTGGTATATATGCAAGGTAATATTTTGGCTCTTACAGACTTTTTTATCTTTCTTCAGCTTCCACTTGAACTTGTACGTGAGTAATCAATGGTCTGTTCAGCAGTTGGCTCCTGGACTTACTCTGACTGATGATATTGTGTTTTTCCATAGTCTCTTTCCCCAGATGCTGTCAATTTGATTTCTATGAACCCAGAACAATAGGAAGCAAACACGACTTTCTTCAAAGGAGAAGCTGCATTAACATGCAGCTCATGCCTCTGGTTTGGACAATGTGATTGAGGTCAATTTATGTCTTATTTTCTTCAAGATACAACTACCTGATATTATATTACAAATTAATTTATTGTACCTCACCACCTCTCACATGCTTTATTCCACGAGCACGCTTCATGGTGGCAGAGACTTTAATTGCTATACGGCCACACCTAGAACAATGTCTCACACACTGCGGGTCTTCAATAAATATTTGTTGAGTTCATGAAGGAACAGAGAATAGATCATGAAGGAGGGAGGAAAGGGACCCACGGCTGTAGAGATACTTATGAGAAACAAAGAATAATTGTTAAGAACGTAGACTCTACCTGGCTTCAAATCCCAACTCTGCCACTTACTAATTACATGACCTTGGGCAAGTTATTTAATTTGTTCCTCAGTTTCTCCACCAGGAAATGGAGATAATAATAATATCTATTCTATAGAGTTGTTGTTGAGATTGTATGAGCTAATTGTATTTAAAACACTTAAAATTGTGCCAGATATATAGTGAAAGCTATGCAAACATTTGGTGTAACAATAACTATTGTTATTTTGAAAGATTAGTGCAGGAAAATATCAAGCATAAGGAAGGAGACAGATTTACATTTGCTGAGCAACTGCTGTATGCTAGGTGCTCTGCTCCATGAGTTACTTGCACTACGTCATTGAATCCTCACCACAACCTTAAGAGTTAGTTAGTGTTATTACCCCACATTATAGTCAAAATCACTGAGATACTTGTACCAAGTGATGACAAGCTGAAGCTGAAGTTCAGTATTGAGTGTAAGCTCTTTCCCCTGTAGAGTACTGACTTCTAAACTCTAGATTGTAAGGGAGAGTCATGTCCATTTTTATTCCTAATTTTTTTTCAGCCCCTAGCAAAGAATAGAACCAAAACCCAAGGCTGTTGCCATTGAGTTGATTCCAATTTGTGGAAACCCCATGCATTACAGAGAATTACTCCACAGGGTTTTCTTGGCTGTCATCATTGTATAGTTGAATAGGATTCCTTGGGTGGAATGAACAGTTACGCTGTTGACTACTAGCTGGAAGGTTGGTTGTTCGAACCCACCCAGAGGGGCCTTGGAAGATAGGCCTGGCAGTGTGCTTTTGCAAGATCACAGTCTATGAAGTAGTCCTACTCTGCACATGTGGAATCTGGGATCACTGTCAGTTGGAACTGACTGGACAGAAGCTAATAACAGTAACTGTATACACTGTTTTGCAGCTTGCTTTTTTCTACTAGTCAATATGTTACCATTCTTTCCAGGTTAGCATACACAAATCAATCTACTTTTAAATGATAGGCCAGTATGGACAAACCACCAAACCAAAAACCCAGTGCCTTCGAGTCAATACTGACTCATAGAGACTCTATAGGACAGAGTAGAACTGCCCCATAAAGTTTCCAAGAAGGGCCTGATGGATTTGAACTGCTGACCTTTTGGTTAACAGTCATAGCATTTAATCATCACACCACCAGGGATAAACCACGGTTAATTTAAATCTTCCTTCCCTCCTTCTATCCCTCCCTCCCTCCCTCCTTCCTTCCCTCCCTTCTTCTTTCCTTCCCTCCTTCCTTCCCTTCCGTCCTTTCTCCCCTTCCCCAAACCAAACAGTACTGTAGTCAATATCCTTGTAAATATCTCTTTGTGCTCATGAGCAAGAATTTCTCTAGATAGAGAGCTGGAAGTAGAATTGCTTGGTTGAAGAATACACTCATTTAAAATTTAGTAGATAGCTGCCAAATAACGTAATTAGAGTTTACAAAAGCAGAGACAAAGAATTAGTGCTCTCTGAGCTCATTGATCTCTATACTCTTGAATTGTCTTTGCCTGTTTTAGTACTGGAAACCCTGTTGGCATAGTGGTTAAGTACTACATCTGCTAACCAAAAGGTCAGCAGTTTGAATCTGCCAGGGACTCCTTGAAAACTCTACAGACCAATTCTACTCTGTCCTATAGAGTTGCCGTGAGTCAGAAATGACTGAAGGGAAGTTTTTTGTTTGTTTGTTTGTTTTTAAATTTTAGTATTGCTTTTCATTAGCTTCCTTACGAGATCATGTACCGAAAATTTTAGCTTATTTCAGCAGCACTAAGGAGAAAAGGAGTGATGATTGCCATAAACGCCATAAATTTGGGGACACAGAGAGTGCCCCTAGTGGACACATGGCAGCATTGTAGCCCCAACTGGCTAGGCTCAGCAGGAGAGAGAGATCCACAGAAATAAAAGGAGTGTTTGTGTAAGGGGAGTTCAGATGGTTGTAGTATTTGTCCTTTCTGGGTTAGAATTTACCCTGACATATTTTTCTTTCTTTATGGCCTTGGAGAATCCTCCAGTGTGGGTAATCCTGTATCATCCCTACTCCAGATGAAGTAAGAGGGAAGTCATATATTTTTACAGAGAAATGAGACATTCTAAAGAACTAGTGCCATCTACAGTCCTAAAAACCGCTCACAAATTTTCTTGAGAATTTCTCCACAGGTCTTTATTTACTTCTTCATTTCCTTCTTATAAAACCCTGGCAGTCAGAATAATAGTAATAATAAATGAGTAATACATGACTGATAGTTTATTAGTGCTTTCCTGTTAGGTTTTTTCTTTTAAAGCACTCCTGCGGTGATTTTAATAGTTGTCTTTGAAAATCTTTGGCTACATTAGCATGTTTACTATTTATATATTCCTTCAAGTTTGCAAAACCCTTTCACATCAGCCCTCTATTTACTACTTGCACTATTATCCTTGATTTTATATAAAATGAAGCTCAGGAAAGTTACATTACTTGTCTGTGGTCATATAACCTGTAAGGGACAGAAGCATACTCCAACTCATGTGTACTTGGATCTATTTCCCTTGGCTACTATAGGATTGCTATGACTCAGAATCGACTCAATGACAATGGAATGTTTTTATTATATTAAAATATATTGTCCTTTGAATTTATGAGTTAATTAGTTGTGTGTCTGTCTGTGTGTGTGTGTGCGTGTTTTGGTCCGGGAATAGAAGCATGATTTTGTTTATCTCCTTTTGATCTTCTGTAGATGAGGAAACTAAGTCTTGCATTTCGAGTGCCCCAAGACTGTGAAACAAACCAAAGGTGATAAACAAAGTGAAGGTGAAGAACGTTTGATAGCTTTGTACTTGAATTTTGAAGGATAGAGTTATTGACAGTACTCAAATGTGGCTGAGAAGACTGAGCTACTGTTTAGCGGTACATTCTTCCCTTCAGTCCCTCTTCCTGACCAGTACACAAAACTGTGGTGTTTGTGTGATTACTTCAGCTTTTACTTCTGAGTCTGTGATTGGCTGCTGTCTGATACCCTTGCTCAACAGGAGCCTTCCTGTCTTGGATAATTGTGCACTTAATAGGGCTAGTACTTATGCGTTTTTCTTACTACTCATAATGATATCAAACTGAAGTTAAACTCTAGAGTGACTTTGTTATCTAGTTTCACAGCAAGTATGTTGTCGTTCGGTGCTATCAAGTTCAGTTCCCACTCACAGCACCTTCATGCACAACAGAGCGAACACTGCCTGGTGTTGCAGCATTCTCACAATTGTTGCCATGCTTGAGCCTGTTGCTTCAGCCACTGTGTCAGTTCATCTTGTTGAGAGTCTTCCTCTATTTCACCGACCGACCCTCTATTTTACCAAGCGTGATGTCTTTCTCCTAGGACTGATCCTTCCTAATAACATGTCCAAGGCATATGAGATGAAGTCTTGCCATCCTTGCATTTTGGCTGCACTTCTTCCAAGACAGATTTGCCTGTTCTTTCGGCAGTCCATGGTATATTGAATATTCTTTGCCAAGACCAAAATTCAAAGATGTCAGTGCTTCTTATTCATTGTCTAGCTTTCACATGCTCATGAGGCAACTGAAACTAACATGGTTTGGGTCAGGGGCATCTTAGTCTGTAAAGCGACATCTTCATTTCTCAGCACTTTGAAAGGTCTTTGTTAGCCTGTTTTCCCAATACATAGCATCTTTTGATTTCTTGACTGCTGTTTCCATGGGTGTTGATTGTGGATCCCAGTAAAATGAAATCCTTGACTACCCCATTTTTTCCCTCATTTGTCACAATGTTGCTTCTTGGTCTGATTGTGAGGATTTTTATTTTCTTGAAGTTGAGCTGCAATTCATATTGAAGGCTGTGGTCTTTGATCTTCCTCAGTAAGTGCTTTAAGTCCTTTTCACTTCCAGCAAGCAAGGTTTGGTAATCTGCATATTACAAGCTGTTAATGGGTCTTCTTTCAATCCTGATTCTCCATTCTTTGTCATATAGTGCAGCTTCTTGGATTGTTTGCTCAGCATATAAATTGAGTAAATATGGTGAAAGGATAAAATATTTATTCATATCTATCTGGACTTTAATCTATGCAGTATCTCCATGTTTTGTTTGAATATCTGGCACGTGATGCATGTACAGAGTTCTCATGAGCACAATGAAGTGTTTTTCACCAATACCTTCAGTGAAGGTTGGACTTCTTCCTTTAGTATTATTGGTTCCTGAAATGATTGAATATTAAATCATAAATTTGAACATCTTCAAGTTAACATCCAAGAATAGTAACATTAGCAAATTACACACTGCAACATTGTATGTAGTACCCGTTACCAATGATAGGATGTACAAAAAAAGAAAAGGATAGTCATCAGTGCAATTTATTGTAAGTCAGGGGCTACCCGTATCAGGGTTCACAGTGGTCATATTCTTTGAGATTCCTCATGGTCTTTCCCTCTTGGGTAGTAACAGGGTGAGATTCTCTTCCTTATTCTTCTGTGTCGTTCAGGAGTAACATTTTGGAAATGTAGTCTAAACCACATTACCAGACTGTTAAGAGAACAAGTTCCCACTTGGCTTTGTAATTGCTTTCTTTTATTAACACTTTAGTGAAATTTTAGCCTTTGTTGTAATTAGATCTGGTGATTAGTATCTCTAAAGTTTGCTCTTTAAGTACCAGCAAGTGTTAAAGTGTCCAGACTATAAAGAAAGCTATAGTTCAAATTGTTAGTGGAAAGGGAAGGTTAATTCAGGCCCTTAGCTATTCAGAGGGCTGTTGATTTACAGCAGGCATTAGGTTTCCAGAGAGACTTGGGATAAAAGTGTTTATGGGGGATATTAATGAATGCACAAGGGAGACTGAATTATTTCTCTAATAACATAGTCCATTTATTTTTAAGATCATTTGTGGATTCCTTATATCTTCTAGTTTGTGGTGGAAAGAAAAGAAAAGGCTAATTTCTGTCTTTTTATTTCTCTTTGGATTTTGGGGAACTTTGCCCTGATAAAGACATAAGCACTCCAGAGAAGTGCAATAGTAGTGTATATGTGGGGATGCTCTTTAAAGGGAAATATATGTGATAGACAAATACTGATATAACAACACCAGTATTGTGTATATAAAGAGCTCTAGTATATTAATAAGAAAAAGACAAAAGAGATGAACACACAATTAAAAAGAAGACAGAAAGGAAAATGGCCGATAACCATAATTTAAAACAACAATGAACTAATGGGTCTGTTAATACCTAACACATTGGCAATGATTAAAAAATTAAAAATGAATCATCATGTCAACATAATGAAGGGCATGTATACAAAAGCAACAGCCAACATCATTCCTAATAGAGACTGAAAGAATTTTCTCTGATAATGGAAATAAGCAAGACACAGATGCCCTTTATGACCATTCCTATTTAATACTGTGCTATATAATATTGTGCTAACGGTTAGAACAATAAAGCAAGAAAATAAAGGGCATTCAAACTGAAAAACAAACAAAAAAGTAGAACTATCCCTATTCTAAGATAATATGATCCCATGCATAGACAGCTCCAAAGATTCCATAAGAAAACTACTGAAACAGATAGAAAGATTCAGCAGAGAAACGAGATACCAGATAAACATTAAAAAAAGGGGGGAGGGATTCATATGCATCAACAAATAGAACTTCAAAAAGGAAATAAGGAAAACAATATCACAGCCCCCTTTGTTGTTGGACACCACCAAGTTGTTTATGAACAATAGCAACCCAATGAACAACAGAATGAAACATTGTCTGGTTTTCACCATCCTTACAATTATTGTTATGCTTGAGCCCATTGTTGCAGCCAATGTGCCAATCAATCCATTTCACTGAGTCTTCGTCTTTATTTACAACCTATTATTCTACTAATCATAGTGTCATTTTCCAGGGACTGGTCCCTCCTAAGGACATCTGCAACGTATGTGAGACATAGTCTGGCCATTTTTGCTTCTAAGGAGCATTCTGGCTGTACTTCTTCAACGACAGCTCTGTTTGTTCTTTTGGCAGTCCATGGTATATTCAATATTCTTTGCTAGCACCATAATTCAAAGGCATCAATTCTTCCTCAGTTTTCCTTGTTCATTGTCCAGCTTTCTCAAACGCTGACACAATTGAAAACACTGTTGGCTTGGGTCAGTTGTACCTTAATCCTGAGAGTGACATATTTATTTCTGTTTTTTGACACTTTGAAGTGGTCTTTTGCAAAAGATTTGCCCAGTGCAATACATCTTTGATTTCCTGACTGCTGTTTCCATGGGTATTAATTGTGTATCCAAGTAAAATGAAATCCTGGACAATGTCAATCTTCTATCTGTTTGTCATGATATTATTTACTGGCCCAGTTGTGTGGAATTTTGTTTTGTTTTCTTTATGCTGAGGTGTAATTCATATCGAAGGCTGTGGTCTTTGATCTTCATCAGTAAGTGCTTCAAGTCCTCCTCACTTTCAACAAGCAAGGTTGTATCATCTGCATAACACAGACTGTTAATGAGTCTTCCTCTGATTCTGAGGTTGTTCATATAGTGTAGTTTTTTTGGATTATTTGGTCAGCATGCATACTGAAAAAACATGATGAAAGGATACAACTTTGACACACACATTTCCAGACTTTTAAACCATGCAGTATTCCTTTATTTAAACTTTATGTTCGTACAATTGCTTCTTGATCTATGTACAATTTCCTCATGAACACAACTGAGTGTTCTGGAGTTTCTGGCTTTTGCAGTGTTTTCCTTAATCTCTTATGAACTACATGTTCAAATGCCTTTGCATAGTCAATAAGACACAGGTAAACATATTTCTGGTGTTTTCTGCTGTCAGCCCAGAACTATCTGACATCAGCAATGATATCGCTTGTTCCACATCCTTTTATAAATTTGATTTGAATTTCTAGCAGTTTCCTGTTGATATACTGCTGCAACCACATTTAAATGATCTTCAGCAAAATTTTGCTTGCATAGGATGTTAATAATATTATTCAATAATTTCCACATTCTGTTGGATTACTTTTCTTTGGACTAGGCATAAATAAGGGTCTCTTTCAGTTGCTTGGCCAAGAAGTTGTCTTTCAATTTTTTTGGCATAGATGAATGAGCACCTCCAGCACTACATCAGTTTTTTTGAAATGTTTCATTTAGTATTCCATCAATTCTTGGAGGCTTGTTCTTTGCCACTGTCTTCAGTGTTCCTTGAATTTCTTTCTTCGTAACGTTGGTTCCTCATCATATGCTACTTCCTGAAATGATTGAATGTCCATCAATTCTTTTTGGTACAGCGATTTTGTGTATTTCTACCAACTTCTTTGATGCTCCCTGTATCGTTTAGTATTTTTCCCATAAGATCCCTCAATATTGAAACTTGAGGTTTGAATTTTTTGCTTAGTTTTTTCGTCTTGAGAAATGCCAAAGATATTTTTCCCTTTTGGTTTTGCAACTCAAGGTCTTTGCACATGTTATTTTAATACTTCATCTTCTGTCTTCTTGAGCCACTCTTTGAAACCTTCTGTTGAGCTCTTTTATGTCGTCCTTTCCTCCACTCAGTTTAGCCAGTTGATGTTCAAGAGTAAGTTTCAGAGTCTCTTCTGACATCCATTTTGGTCTTTTCTCTCTTTTCTGTCTTTTAAATGACCTCTCGCTTTATCCTTGTACGATGTCCATGATGTCATTCTACAACTTGTTTAGTTTTTGTTTATTAGTGTTCAATGCTTCAATTCTATCCTTGAAATTGTCCCTAAATTCCAGTGGAATATACTCAACATTGTACTTTGGCTCTACTGGAGCCAAATAGTTCTAATTTTTTTCAACGTGAATTTATCTATAAGCAATTGACAGTCTGTTCTGCAGACTGTTCTTGGCTTTATTCTGACTGATGATACTAAGTTTTTCCATCTTCTCTTTCCACAAGTGTAGGTGATTTATTTCCTGTGCAAACCATTTGGTGAGGCCCATGTGTATAGTCACTGTTAATGCTGTTGAAGAAAGTATTTATAATGAGGAAGTGATTGGTCTTGCAAAATTCTGTCATTAAACTTCCAGCGTTGTTTCTATCACCAAGGTCATATTTTCCAGCTACTGATTTTTCTTTATTGTTCCCACCTTCTGCATTCCATTTGCCAAAAATTATCAAAGTATACTGATTGCATGTTCAGTCAACTTTGGACTGCAGAAATTGATAAAAATCTTTGATATTTTCATCTTTGGCCTCAGCAGTTGGTGAGTAAATTTCAACAACAGTTGATTGTCCAATTCAAAATGGCCATTTCAACTCTCTAATGTCTAGGACATTGTTGTGTATGTGTTTCATTTCACTTTTGACTATTTCCAATTTTCCTAGATGCATACTTCATACATTCAACATTTCTATTATTAACGGGTATTTGTAGCTGTATCTTCTTATTTTGAATATTGCCACATCAGCAAATGAAGGTCCCCAAAGCATGATTTCATCCATATTATTAAGGTCAACCCTACTTTGAAGAGGTAGCTCTTCCCAACTTGGTTTTTGAGTGCTTTCCAACCTGAGGAGCTCATCTTCTAGCACTGTATCAGACAGTGGTCCACTGCTACTTGTAAGTATTTCATTGACTAATTATTTTCAGAAGTAGGCCACCAGATCCTTGCTCCTAATCTGTGTTAGTCTGGCAGCGCAGCTGAAACTTGTCCACCATGGGTGATGCTGCTGATATTTCAATACTCATGGGATTGCTTCCAGCATCACAGCAACACACAAACTGACAGACATGTGGGAGACAACAGTCCCTAAAAAGATAAAATATTTAGGAATATCAGTGTAATCAACTACATAAATAAACAAGAACCACTTGATTTTATCAATTGGTGCAGCAAAGGCACACGATAAACTCCAATACCCATTCATGTGAAAAACTCTAAGCAAAATAGGAATAGATGGGAAATTCCTCAACATAATAAGAGTTATCTATGTAAAGCCAATAACCAATATCATTCTAAATGGAAAGACTCTGAAAGCGTTTTCCCTTGAGAACAGAAACCAAATAAGGATGCCCCTTGTCACCACTCTTATTCAACATTGTCCTGGAATTTCCAGTCAGAGCAATCAGGCAAAATAAAGAAATAAAGGTCATCCGAATCAGGAAGGAAGAAGTAAAAGTATCTCTATTTGCAGATAATATGATCTTTTACACAGGAAACCTTAAAGAATCTACAAAACCAAAACCAAAAAACAAAAGCACTACTGGCACTAACAGAAGAGTTCAGCAAAGTGTCAGGATACAAGATAAACGTACATAAATCAGTAGGATTGCTTTACATCAACATAGAGACCACCAAAGAGAAAATCACCAAATCAATACCATTTACAATAGCCCCAAAGAAGACAAAATATCTAGGAATAAATCCAACCAGAGACATAAAAGACTTACACAAAGAAACCAAAAGAGACCTATGAAAGTAGAAAAAACTACCTTGCTTAGGGATAGAAAGATTCAACATCATGAAACTGTCTAATCTACCCAAGTAATCTATGGATACAATGCAATCACAATACAAATTCCGATGCCATTTTTTAATGAGATGGAGAAACAAATCACCAACTTCATATGGAAAGGGAAGAAGGCCAGGATAAGTAAGGCATACTGAAGAAGAAGAACAAAGTCAGAGGCCTCACACTACCTGCTTTAGAACCTAATACACTGTCACCATAATTAAAACAGTCTGGTATTGTTACAAAAACAGATACACAGATCAATGGAACAGAATTGAGAATCCAGATATAACATTATCCACCTATAAGCAGCTTATGTTTGACAAAGGTCCAAAGTCTATAAACTGGAGAAAAAAATAGTCTCTTTACTAGATGGCGTTGGTGTAACTGGATATCCATCAGCAAAAAAATGAAACAAGACCAATATCTCACACCATGCACAAAAACGAACTCAAAATGGAATCAAAGACCTAAGTATAAAATCTAAAATGATAAAGATCATGGAAGAAAAAATAAGGACAATTCTGCGAGCCCTAATACAGCATAAACATACTACAAAATATTACTAACGGTGCACAAACACCAGAAGAGAGAGTAGATAACTTGAAACTCCTAAAAATCAAACACTTATGCTCATCCACAGACTTCATCAAAAGAATAAAAAGACTACTTAAAGACTGGGAAAGAATTTTTGGCTACTATGAATCCAATTGACATCTAATCTCCATAATCTGCAAGGTGCTGGAAAACCTCGACAAGAAAAAGCCAAATAACCTAATTAAATAATGGGCAAAGGATATTAACAGTCACTTCACCAATGAAGACACTCAGGATACTAACAGATACATGAGGAAATGCTCATGATCATCAGCCATTGCCAGGCAAGTAAGCCAAGTGCCGTCAAATCAAAACTACAATGAGATACCTTCTCACCCCAACAAGGCTGGCATTAATCCAAAAGACACAAAATAATAAATGTTGGAGAGGTTGTTGAGAGACTGGAACTCTTCCACACTGATGATGGAAATATAAAGTGGTACAGCCATGTTGGAATTTGATTGGGCACTTTCTTAAAAAGCTATAAATAGAAATACATATGATCCAACAATCCCACTTCTTGGACTATATCGTAGAGAAATTAGGGCTATCATATGAACAGGTATATGTGCACCAATGTTTATTGCATCACTGTCCACAATAGCAAAAGATGAAATCAACCCAGGTGCCCATCAACATATGAATGTATAGACAAACTCTGGTATATTCATATAATGGAATACTATGCAGTGATGAAGAACAACAATGATCTTAGGAAACATAACATGGATTCATCTGAAAGACATTATGCTGAGTGAGATTAGTCAGTTCCAAAAGGACAAATATTGTAGGAGACCACTATTATAAGAACTTAAAAAAAGGTTTAAGTACAGCAGAAAATAATCTTTGATTGTTACAAGGATGGGGAAGGAAGGAGAGGGATATATATAGATTAGACAGTAGATAAGAATTGGGTTAGGTCAAGGAAGTGACAGCACACAGAAGAGAGGTCAGCACAGCTAGACTAAACCTAAAGCTAAGAGGTTTCCTAAATACCACCCAACATTCTGAAGGACAGAGTAGCGGGGACAGGGGTTGGGGGATCATGTTACAGGGGATATCTAGGATAACTGGTATAAGTAAGTTTTTATTTTATTTAAAAGAAAGTATTCTGCATATCACTTCAGTGAGTGGTGTCTGGGGTCTTAAAAGCTAGCAAGTGGCCATGTAAGTAGTATCAATTGGTACAGTCCACTTGGAGCAGAGGAAAATGAAGACTACCAAAGACATGAGGAAACTAGGAGCCCAGCAGACAAAAGATGCTATATGATCCAGAGACTACATCAGCAGGAGGCCAGAAAAACTAGATGGTGACTGGCCACCACAAATGACTGCTGTGACAGGGAATGTAAGTCCCTGATGTAGCAGGAGAAAAAAAAATGTGTGCAGAACTAGAACTCTATTAAAAAACCACACTTAATGGTCTGTCAGACTGGAGAGTCCCCTGAGGACATGGCCCCTGGTCTCTCTGTTAGCCCAGAGCTGAAACTAGTACCAAAGTCAACTCTCCAGATAAAGATCAGATGGGACTATAAGATATAGAGGGATATTTGTGAAGAATATGCTTCTTGCCTTAAATACATACATGAAGCTATCTGAGCAGCTCTTGTCCAGAGGTGAGATGAGAGGGTGGATGGGAACAGGAGTTGGTTGAATGGGTATGGGAAGTATGGGGTGGAAAAGAGGAATGTGCTGTCATGGAAGTGGGGGGTGGGGGGAAGGGAGCAGTTAGAGTTGCATAGTAGTGTGCGTGTGGGGTTTTATATGGCAATTAAAAAATATTTTATTTATTCGTTGTGATTGAGTGAAAGTGTACAACCAACCAAAACCAAGTGCCGTCGAGTCAGATCCAGTTTAAATTTACATGTCGGCCTATGTGCAGCTCTTACTGCTCTCCTTACTCATTGACAGCATACTTCTCCCTTCTGTTCTATACATGTCATATCCTCTTAATCTCTAGTCCCCTCTTCTCCACCCTCTCCACTCTCTCTAGTAGGAGGCCAGTAGGACAACATTCTATAGATGCATAGAACCATAAAGTGAACACACAACATTTATTTGTGTTGTAAACTTTCTCTTAAAGCACAATGAAATATTTTTAAAAATATATATTTAGGAATAAATCTAACCAGGTACATAAAAGACCTATACAAAGAAAACTGCAAAACACTATCATGAAAAGTGAAAAGTGACCTACACGAATGGAAAAAAACACACCACGTTCATGGATAGAAAGTCTCAACTTTGTGAAAATGTCAATCCTATTGTTTTAGTCACCCGGTACTGCTCTAACAGAAATACCACAAGTAGATGACTTTAACAAAGGAAGATTTATTCTTACAGAGTCCAGCAGGCTACAAGTCCAAATTCAGGATGTCCTCTCCAGGGGAAGGCTTTTCCCCTTGTTGGTTCTGAAAGAAAGTCCTTTTGTTGCCTCAGTCTTTGTTCAGGGAGCATCTTGGCACAGGATACTCAGATTTGAAGATTCTACTCCCAGTGCCGCTTTGTTGATGGTGTGAGGTTTCCAATTCTCTGCTTGCTTCCCTTTCCTTTTATCCCTTGTAGGATAAAAGATGTTGCAAGCCACACTCCAGGGAAACTCCCTTTATAATGGAGAAGCGAGGTGACCTTAGGAAGGGATTTACAATTCTACCCTAGTCCTCTCTACCATAATCCACTGTGTTAACTAACCACAGGCAGAGATTAGGATTTGCAGCATCAGAAAATCATAAAATGGAGGGCAATCAAAGAATACAGGGAATCCTGACCTAGCCAAATTAGTACACGTATTTTTAGGGGAACAATTCAACGCATGATGCCTATCAAAAGCAATCTACAGATATAAAGCAGTTTTGATCCAATTCTCTAACGAGATGGAAAAGCTAATCAGCAAGTTATATGGAAAGGAAAGAAACCTTGGATAAACAAAGCCTTATTGAAGAAAACAAACAAAGTAGGAGGACTCACATTACTTGATCTGTGAACCTACTATATAGCCATGATGGCCAAAACAGCCTGGTTTTGGTGCAATAACAGACACATAGACCAATGGAACAGAATTGAGTACCCAGATACATATCTGTCTACCTATGGTCAGCTGATCTCTGACAAATGACTAAGGCCATTAAGCAGAGAAAAGACAGTATTTTTAACAAACGGTAGTGACAGACTGGGCAACCATCTGAAACATTATTCATATTTCACACCATACACAAAAACTAGCTAAAAATGGATCAAAGATCTAAATATGAAAAGTAAAGTGACAAGCATCATGGAAGAAAAAATAAGGACAATGTTATGAACCTTAGATATATGACATAAATTCAATGCAAACCACAATTAACGATGCACAAACACCAGAAGGTAAACAAAACAACCAGCAGCTCCTGAAAATTAAACACTTATGCTCAACAAAAGACTTCACCAAAAAAGTAAAAAGAGAATTTATGGACTGGGAAAATAATTTGGCTACAACGCATCCTACAAAGGTCTAATCTCTAAAATCTATAGAATACTTCAGCACCTCAATAACCAGAACCACCCCCCAAAATAATCCAGTTAAAAAATGGGCAAAGGAAATCAACAGACATTTCACCAAAGAAGACTTAAGTGGCTAGCAGACACATGAGGAAATGCTTGAGATCATTAAGCATTAGAGAAATGCAAATCAAAACTACAATGAAATATCATCACATCCCAATATCACTGGTGCACCTGTGCATGCACTCACACTGACACACACACACACACACACACACACACACACACACATACACACGATTACAAATGTTAGAGAGGTTGAAGGGAGATTGGAACTGTTATGCAAAGCTGGTGGGAATGTAAATGGTGTAAGCATTATGGAAAATGATATGGCTCCTCTTTAAAAAGCTAGAAATAGAAATATTGTATGACCCAGTAATATATCGTAAAGAAATAAGAGTGGTCATACAAGTAGACATATGCACATCCATGTTCACTATAGCATTATGCACAATAGCAAAAAGATGGGAACAACTTAAATGCCCATCAACAGATGAATGGATAAACAAATTGCGGTATATACACACAAAAAAATTATAAAACCGTAAAGAACAATGATGAATCTACAAAACTTCTCATAACATGGATGAATCTGGTGGACATCATGCTGAATAAAATAAGACAATCGCAAAAGAACAAATATTGTATGGGATCACTACTATAAAAACTCAAGACAAGGTTTACACACAGAAAAAAACAATCTTGATGGTTATGAAAGAAGGGAGGGAGAGAGGGGAAATTATTAACTAGATAGCAAACCCAAACCAAACCCATTGCTGTCAAGTAGATTACGACTGATAATAGCCCTACAGGAAAGAGTAGAGCTGCCCCATAGCGTTTCCAAGGAGTGCCTCGTGTATTCAAACTGCTGGCCCTTTGGTTAGCAGCCATGGCACTTAACCAGTTTGCCACCAGATGTTCTAACTAGATAGTAGACAAGTGTTAACTTTGGTAAAGGGAAAGATAACACACAATAGAAGGAAAGTCAGCATAGCATGACTGAGGCAAAGCCATAGAAGCTTCCTAGACACATCCAAACACCTTGAGGGATTCAGGCACTGGCGCTGCATGCTGGGGATCAGGTCTCAGGGGACATCAAAGTCAATTGACATAATGCCTTACATCCTTGTTTGGTGAATAGCATCTGGATCTTAAAAGCTTGCAAGTGGCCATCTGAGGTACATCTATTATCTTTTGTCTGGAGGAGAGAAGAATGAAGAAAACCAAAGAATTAAGGAAAATATCAATCCAAAGGGCTAACTGACCAGATGAACCACACAGCCTCTACCAGCTTGAGCCCAGAAGAAATAGATGTTGGTGCCTAGCTATCAACTCCCAACTACTCTGACAGGGATTGTAACAGAGGGTTCGAGAAAGAATAGAGGAAAATGTAGAATAAAATTCAAACTCACAAAACAGACCAGGCTCACTGCTCTGACAGAGACTCAAGGAACACCTGAGACTACGGTCTCTGGACATCCTGCTAACTGAAAACTGAAGACACTCTTGAAGTCCACCTTTCAGATATAAGCAGGCCTAGAAAACGAACAGTAACACATGTGAAGAACCTGCTTCTTGGTGCAATCAAACATCTGAGACCAAATGTGCAGTACCCACCCAAAAGCAAAGAAAACAAGGTAGGAAGGGACAGGAAACTTGGATGAGAGGACATGGGTAATCTAGAGTGTAAAGGGAAAGGGGGAGAGTGCTTACACATTGCCAGGCTTGCAACTGATGTCATAAAACAGTGTGTGTATACATTTTTGAATGAGGAACTAATTTGTGCTGTAAACTTTTGCCTAAAACACAACTTGAAACCCCCAACAAATCATCATAGTCAACACTGGCTAGATTAAGGGAGAAACAAGGACTCAAACATAGATTTTGTGAAAGTATAAATTGATCTATACTTTCTGAAGGTTTTTGAAAATGTGTATCAAAAGCTTTAATATGTACATTATCTTTTCACCCAGCATTTCTGCTGTTAGGCATTTATTCTAAGAAAATAATTAGAATGTGCAAAAGGATTTAGCCACAAAAACAATACTAGCAGTAAAAATTGGAAGCAACTAAATACCCCCAAATTGGGAGCTGGTTAAATAAAATATGGCATAGCTATAGAATAAAAAATTGTGTAGCCATTGAAAACCATGTTTTTGAAATGAGAAAATGCTCATGATACCATAATACTAAAATAAGAAAATAAAATATGAAGCTGTGTATACAGAGTACGATCCCAATTTCATAAAGAAAATAAAATTACATTAGAAGACTAGAAGAAAGGACACATAAATGTGAACAATTATTATCTCTGGGTGGTAAGATGACAGATAATCTGCTTTTTTCTTTTTGGGCTTTTATGTCTTTTCCAAATCTCATACAGTGAGTATGTGCTACTTTTATAATTAGAAAAAAACAACAACACCACAGAAACTATTTTTAAAAAGTGATTTAAGCTGTCTCTTAAAGCTAATCTTTGATTTAATTTTTTTCTCTTCAAATTTAAACACAACCACTTCCTTTAGGAAATGAAGAAAAACATTTCAACTGTCTCGTGGAAGAAATTAGGTAAAAGCAAGGCAAAGTTTTCTGTGGTGTGTGGGAATATCCCAAAATAAAAGTGTTCTGACTGACCCTTCTTGAAAGCTCTTTTTTTTTTTTAAAGTGGGATATCATTTGTGTTCCATAAACCTCAACTATTTAAAGTGTACAATAGTTTTAGTTATTGAGTCAGCATCAACTTGATGGCCACTAACAACAACCATTATCATTACCTAATCCAAAACATTTCAGTCATTTGAAAAAGAAATCCTATACGTATTAGCTGTCACTCCCCATTCCCACATCCCCTGAACCCCTGGAAACAGGTAACCTACTCTCTTGTCTATATGGATTTTACTATTTTACACATTTCAAAGTTCACCCATATTGTAACATGTATCAGAATTTGGTTCTTTTTTTGTTTTTGAATAATATTTCATGGAGTGGGTATACATGTTGTTTGTCCATTTATCAGTTGATGGACCTTTGGATTATTTTTACCTTTTGACTGTTGTGAATAATGCTGCTGCTATGATCATTTGTGGACAAATTTTTATGTGAAAATAAGTTTTCGTTTGTCTTGGGTATATACCTAGGAGTGGAATTACTGGGCCATATGGTAACAATTTAACATTTTAAGGAATTGCCAAACTGGGTGTCCCATTTTATACTCCCACACATTACTTTTTTCATCCAATAACTGTTACATGTACCCTAAGAATTATGTACAAAGGGGATCATTTTTAATAACAAAAAAACTAGAAATAACTAAATGTTCATTAATAGGGGACCAGTGGAATCAATTGTGGTGCATCTAGATTACAGAATACTTTGTAGCTGCTAAAAAGATAAAACTGGTTATCTAGTGCTGGTGTAACAGAAGTGTCACAAATATGTAGCTTTAACAAACAGAATTTTAAAAATAGTTTAGTAGGCTGTAAGTCCAAATTCAGGCTGCCATCTCCAGAGGAAGTCTTTGACTCTGGGGGAAGGTCCTTGTCTCTTTTAGCTTCTGCTCCCGGAAGATCTCTATGTGGTTTGACATCTTTCTTCCTCTGTCTTTGCTTCTTAGCTTAATCTCTTTTATATCTCAAAAGAGATTGATTCAAGATGTACCCTACACTAATCTTGCCTCACTGACATAACAAAGGTAACGGATTCCCAAATGGGATTACAGTAATAGGCATTAACAAAAAATGTCATCGAGTCAATTCTGACTCATAGAGGTAGGAATTACATATATTTTTGAAGGACACAGTTGAATCCATAACATGTATTATGTATGTTCTCACTGGGAAAGATATCCAAGATCCAATGCAATGGAAAAAAAAACAAACTCGTTGCCTTTGAGCCAATTTCGACTTATATACAGACTCTATAGGACAGAGCAGAACTTTCCCAAAATGTTTCCAAGGAGCAGCTGGTGGATTTGAACTGTTGGCCTTTTGGTTAGCAGCTGAATCCTTAACCACTGTACCACCAGGGAAGCAAGTTGTTAAATCAGCATGTATGGTATTATTTATTTGCATATGCAGAGACAACATCTGTAAGGATACATAAGAAATTGTTAGCAGTGGCTACTGTTGGAGAGTGGGATTGGGGCACATTATGGTAATCTGAAGTGTGATATAGGGAGGGTAATTACATTTCAATTTAAAGCCTTCTACACATTTATTTTATACAGTAATAAATGTATTACTTTTACAATAACAAAAATCTTTAAGAAAATATGCACTAGCAAATTTTAGTGTTTTCGTTGACCTAGAAAGTTTGATTTTCATTATTTGGAAGAATGCAAAAGGACTGCAAAGCACATTTAGTAGTCTTAATCACACCAGATTATATAGTGTACACCTCCTCTGTGTCAATAGCCCAGTGTCATAGATTAAATTGTGTCCCCCGACCCTGAAGAATGTGCATAACAATTTGACTGGGCCTTAATATCCAGTTTTTTGTGATTTCCCTCCATTTTGTGATTTTCCTGTGCTGTAAATTCTAATCTCTGCTTGTTGTTAATAGACTGGATTATGTTAAAGAGGATTAGGGTGGGACTGTAACACTCTTCCTGAGGTCACCTCCCTGCTCAAATGTAAAGAGTTTCTCTGGAGTGTGGCTTGCACCATCTTGCATCCTTTTATCTAATGAGAGATAAAAGGAAAGGGAAACAGAGAGTGGGAGACCTCATACCATTAAGGAAGCAGCATAGAGAGCATAGGGTGTCCTTGGGACCTGAAGTTTCTACACTAAGATGCTCTCAGACCAAAGAAAGACTAATGAAATACAAGGAACTTCCTCCAGAGCTGACTGAGAATAGAGTGTGCTCTCCTGGATCTTGGTACCCTGAATTTGGACTTATGGCCTATTGGACTGTGTGAGAATAAACTTTTCTTTGTTAAAGTCATCCATTTGTAGTGTTTCCTATTAGAGCAGTACCAGATAACTAAAACACCCAGAATTCTTTAATCTCTCATAGGAAACTGGGCCAATTTGGGGGAACAAACCTCTTTTGTTTTTTTCTATTGCATCCAGATAGATCAATTTATGTTACCACAAAACAGGCTTCCAGGCAAGCTTTTTGACATGCAAACATTTCAGTCAAAGCACAGCCATCAATATTAAAATAGAGATGACTGGAGAGGCAGCATTGTATGTATCTGCTGGTAACCAATTTTTGATAAATTGCATTGTAGAAAAAGAAAAAAGAGAGAGAAAGTTCAGCAAGAACAGTTTGTGACAGAAATTTCTAAACCCATTTCTTGGTTAGAAAAAACAAAATTGCTCATGACAATATCAGACCATAAGACTGCAAACAGGATTTGATCATTTAAAGTATGAATCAATTGTTGACAGAAAGTGAGCAGACTTCTGCTTTTTAAAGAAGCATTGAAAAAGACAAAGCCACTGCCTTTTACTTGAAGCCAACTCATAGAAACCCTATAGGTCAGAGAAGAACTGCTCCATAGAGTTTCCAAGGAGCAGCCGGTGGATTTTAACCGCTGACCTTTCAGTTAGCAGATACAGCACTTAACCACCGTGCCACCAGATTTTCCATTATTGCATTACAAGCCCTTTGATATGAACCCGAGATGTGGCAGTGTGCTTCTGTAAAGATTTACAGCCTTGGAAATCCTACGGGGCAGTTCTATTCTGTCCTGTAGGGTTGCTATGAGCCAGAATTGACTCAAAGGCAAGGAGTTTGATTTTGTGGGGGAGAAGGTCAGCAACAGGAGTTGGAGTAGTTATCCTTTCTGTTAATAGGAAAAAGTGGATGGGCTTTGTTCTCAAGCTTGGTGCCCTAGATATAGTCAGGATGTAACTTGCTCAGTTAACTATCTTTGTAATGGATTGCCTTCATTAATTCCTTTCAATTTGGTTTACATACCCTTTTCAATTCAATTATAAGAAACTCAATCAAGTACGCACTGTGTGCCAGGGACTATGTTGATCTTTGTGGTGGGTACATTTATGAATGAGACTGGGTTCCTGTCCTGAAGGAACTCATTTGGGGGCTATTTACAGCTAATTCTTCAAGTTGACATTTTTTATTTTAATGCACATTTTACAAGCACAATACCATTTACCTTCTTGTGGAGTGTTTCAAGGCTTAGGGGGCAACTGGAACAGGGTTTAAGTGGTCTAAATTCATCTCAGGGAAACTGTAGAAGTTACTTAGGGAATGGTCCAAAATGTAGCTGAGTATCTTCAGCTACGTTGTAGTTAAAAGAATTTCAGGCTGCGTTCTTTTACCTCTGGCTTTCATTTCCTAAGACCTGGAATCCCTCATGCCTTAGAATAGCTGTGTTTTAGCCGAATTTTCTGTAAGTAAAGTTTTCTGAAAGGAATACTATGCTCCGCTGACTTCCTGTAGCAAACAACCAAACAAAAGAAATACATGCATTCTGAGTGGGAAAAAAAAAATTGACCCTCACCTTTAATATATAAAAAGGCGACAAACCTATGCCAAGAATTACCATCCCGCCACCATGTTCACGTTTTTACAAATTGTACCTAAAATCAATTTCAGTTTAAAAGCAACAACAACAGACTCACTGGTTGAAGTAATTTAAAACCAGAAAGTTCTTTAGTGCTTCTCTTGCCTCCTTTGTTTGCTTCATAGACTGTTTCTATTATGAAAGTATCAGTTCCTAAAACTTTAACACATACTGTTTATCCATCAGCATCAAACCTCCTCAGCATTTCTAAGTATATATCCAAGATTGTTCTATTACTATTTCTTGTATCTTTCACATCACTTAAATGTATTGACCTCTTTTCATTTTTTCTGGTGATATCTGTGTAGTTAATTACTGTGTTCTTGATTGAGAAAAACTAACAACATTCACAGGGAGGGACTGCAATGTTCCTTCTGTATTTGGCAATGGTTGCTCAGTTGCAGTTTCTGCTGGGAGAGGGCTCTGTGCTGGACAATAACATAATGCTAACTGACTACCTTCAGACAAGGTATGAATGCAGTACCTTCAGATCACGATTTGTTCAGTGGCATAGTACAAGAGTCCTGAAGATGGATTTAGCCACTGTACTAGGAACTTGGCTTGCCGGAGGACACAGTCAGTCTAAATCAAAATGGAAAAATTATTTTAGGTAAGCACATTGATTTGTAACTGTAAAAAAGTAATAGTAGTAACATTCTCTGGATCTTATGCACTTCTCAAAGGTAATTTGGGGTTGGAAGACTTGGCCAATAGCAACACCACTTTGGGTAATCAAATTTGCATGGAGGGAGGCTAGGGGTGGAATAGTGAATTATCTTGCCAAATAACTTTTTTTGCCCCAGGCTGGGGCCTTACTGGAAATCCTGGTGGTGTAGTGGTTAAGTGCTACAGCTACTAACCATAAGATTGCCAATTCAAATCTGCCAGGCACTCCTTGGAAACTTCATGGGGCAGTTTTACTCTGTCTGTAAGGTCTCTATGAGTTGGAATTAACTCAGTGACAGTGGGTTTTGTTTTGGGATTTTGGGGGCCCTTACTAGCTGTGTGCACTTGGGTAAGTTATGTATCCTCTCTGAGCCTCAATTTCTTTATTCGTACAATGAGGGATATTACGTAAAGAATATCATACAGTAAAGCACTCAGAAGCAGATGCTGAAGGAGAATTTGGGGGTATAGACATTTACTGGGGGTTGATGTATGGGAAAGGAAGGGGGACAGGAAGCAGGGTTAGGCATAGAGAGAAATCTAATTAGAAGCTGAATTACAATGTAGGCTAGACAAAACCTAGGCCAACTCTGCAGGAAGCTGTGGAGAGCACGTTGCCTGTCTGAGGGTCCCAGGGTCCCCTGCTGGTCCAAAACAGTCAGGCCTTTATAATGTGCCTTGCTCAGTGACCAGTTGCAGGCTGCCCTGGGAAGGGGGTAATCTTGTGTCAAGTATTTCTCGCAACTGAGGCAGAGAAAGGGAGCTGATGGTCAGAAGCTGTGTTGTGATCACATTCCCTATAGCTGGGTCACAAGTCTTTCCTTGAAGAGAGGTCTGGGCAGTACATTTCCATCTGCTAGAGAAAGGTTGTTGTTGTCAGTAGCTGTTGAGTGGGTTCCATTCCATAGTCACCCTGTGTCCAGCAGGATGAAGCACTACCTGGTCCTGCACCATCCTCACAATTGTTGTGAGGATGTTGCTTGATCCCATGGCTGCAGCCACTGTGTCATTCGTCTTGTTGAGGATCCTCACCATCCTTGCTTCTAAGGAGTATTCTAGCTCTACTTCCGCCCAGATAGATTTGTTCATTCTTTAGGCAGTCCACGATGTAGTCAATATTCTTTGCTAGCACCACAATTCAAATGCACCACTTCTTCTTTGATCTTTCTTTTTCATTGTCCAGCTTTAGCATGCTGGCATGGATTGAATTATGTCCCTCCACAAGATATGTGTATCAACTTGATTAGGCCGTGATTCCCAATATTGTGATTGTAATTTTATTTAAAGGGGATTAGGGTGGGATCCTAATGCCCTTACTAAGGTCACAATAAAGAGGGTTTCCCTGGGATGTAGCTTATACTAACTTTTATCTTACAAGAGATGGAAGGAAAGCAAGTGGAGAGTTGTGTTCATTACACTACCAAGTAAAGCAGCCAAGTGTGTCATTTACACCCGGGGTCCCTGTATAGAGAAGCTCCTAGTCTGAGAGAAGACTGATGAGAATGCTGATAGAAAAAGCCTTCCGCTGGAGCTGACACCCCAAAGTTGGACTTTTAGCCTACTTGACTGCAAAGAAATAAATTTCTCTTTGTTAAAGCAATCCACTTGTGTGGTATTTCTGTTACAGCAGCACGACATGACCAAGACACACACATATGTTACTGTTGGTAGGCGCCATCGAGTTGGTTCTGACTCATATTGATGCTACGCACAGCAGAAAAAGCACTGCCCAGTCCTGCACCACACCCACAATCACTTTTACGGTTAAACCTCTTGTTGCAGACACAGTGTCAAGGTATCTTGTTGAGGGTCTTCCTCTTTTTCACTGACTCTCTACTTTATCAAGCATGATGTCTTTCTCTAGGAGTTGATCCCTCCTGACAACGTGCCCACAGTATGCAAAATGCAGTGCTGTCATCCTTGCATCTAAGGAGCACTCTGGTTGTACTTCTTCCAGGACAGATGTTTGTTTTTTTTGGCAGTCTATGGTATATTCAGTATTTTTCTCCAACACTGCAATTCAAAAGCATCAGCAAGGGCATATTTCCAGTCCTGTGCCTGCTTCTTTCCATTTGTGGAGTCTTGGATAAGTTACTTGACTTCCATGTACCCCAGTTTCCTTCTTTGTGAAATAGGGATAATAATACCTCAAGGGATTGCTGTGTAGAATGAAAAATATAATGCACAAAAAGCCAGTAGTGTAATGCTTGGCTCATTAGTAAATGGTCCTACTTGTTATCATCTTTATAGTGAATATAGTAACACAATTATCATAAATAGCAAAATAATAATTTATTTCCTGTTATGGATCGAATTATGTTCCTCCAAAAATGTGTATTCTGGTTTGGTTGCTCCAGGATTCCTGGTATTGTGTGATGTTCCTCCATGTTGTAAATCCTGCCTAAGATGTTAATGAGGGTGGATGGGCGGCAGTTGTGTTGGTAGGGGCAGGACTCACTGCGTAAGATTGTTTTGTGCCTTGAGGCAGTCTCTTGAGAAACAAAGGAAAGAAGCTAGCAGAAAGATTTGGGGAACTCCTATCACCAGAAAGAAAGCAGCACCAAGAGCAGAGCACATCTTTGGACCTGAGGTAACTCTATGAAGATGCTCTAAGACCAGAAAAAGACTGATGCAGCACAAAGAACTTTGTCTGGGGCCAACAGAAAAAGAATGCATTCTCCTGAAGCTGGCGTCCTGAATTTGGACTTCTAGCCTATTGAACTGTGTGAGAATTAACTTTGTTAAATCCATCCACTTGTGGTATTTCTGTTAAAGCAGCACTAGATGACTAAGGCATCTCGTAAGATCCTATTTTCCAGGAAGTTATTCACTCTACTTATATTACTCGGAAGACACCGCTAGTTATTGGATGCTATCTTCACTGTGCTTGAAATGACCTCCATACATCGTAACATACCAGATCATTTGAGTTGTAGTGATTTTGTGTGTTTGATATGATAAAATTAAAACCAGACTCATTGCCATTGAATCGAATCCTACTTATAGAAACCCTGTTATACCTTGTACTGGTTGCTGTCGAGTCAGTTCCAACTCACAGTATCTGTAAAGGACAGAGTAGAACTGCCCCATAAAGTTTTCAAGGAGGGCCTATTTGATTTGAACTGCTGACCTTTTGGTTAGCAGCTGTAGCACTTAACCACTATGCCACCAGAGTTTCCATAGGGACCCTATAAAACCTATAAAAGCACTTAGCACAGAGGCTGGCATATAACAGATACTCAATGTTAGTTATTATTAAACATGTCATCATATATATCTTCCTAAGTTGCCTAGTATTGGTGCTGAATGCACAGGTGTTCAATTAATATTGGATGAGTAAATGAATAAATTTAAACACAAAATGGCCTTGTTCGGTTGCAGTTGAAACGGGCTAAATGAATTAAAACTGGGCCTTATCTCTGATTGTTTCCTTGTATCCCCACTGCTGTCTTTACAATCTAAAGGGAGCAATAATGCCTTCTCTTTCCTTTGTTTAAGTGATACATCTGCTAACCGAGAAGTTGGCAGGTGCTCTTTGGAAACTATGGGGCAGTTCTACTCAGACCTTTAGAGTGGCTATGAATCAGAACTGAATCTACCACAGAGGGTTTGGTTTTCCTTTGTATCCTGCACCACCTTCATTTCCATCCATCACTAGACTTAGTTCAATTCTTTTAACAAAGTGAGCAGTCAACAAACACATTTTGAATAAGTGACCAGTTCACTTCGTGTTGAGGCTCATTTCTAACAGGTCAAATGTCATGACACCTCAGTGCCTCATACTTGCATTACTCTCAATTTTCAAAGGGGAAACTGAGTCTGAGGGCTCTGGAAATGCAGTGATGGAACCGTACAGTTCTTGTTTAAATTTAATATCTGGTATTATAATAGGTAATCAATACACAGTGGTTGAAAGAAAAGTGAATGAGTTTTGAATTAATGCATCCTTCACCCTTACCGCTACATCATTCTACTTGCCACCACACATCACAGCAGGGAAATCCATGACATTCATTTCTTTGTTTTTCAAGTGCTTATAGCCAAAGGCATTGCTGGGAGGTTCCCTTGGGCAAAGACATCCCAGTTGAATGCCATTAGGCAAATCTCACAACAGAAGCAATTTGGCCTTTGGGTCATCTGACACCCCATTTTCAAAGACTGTTCTGCCCAAGGCAGCAAGAAACAGAATCTACTCAGCTATGCCTGAGTGGGCTTTTGTGCCTGGGGTGCAGACTACTAGGTTCCAGCAGGAGGGGCTGCTACTTCCACCTCCAGAAATAGCAGGCCCTGAAAGTGAGCCCAGACTGAAACTGAGATCTTTCTTGAACTAACAGTGGAACCTGCTTAACCCCTTAGGTCTGTGACATCCGAACTATAAATAGAATTCAGGCTCTACGTTTTTTTCTTTTTTTCTTTCTATTATTTATTTATTTTTTAAACAAAAGCTTGTTTGTTGTCAGGATAGCTGTGTGTTAGTGGCCTGGGTGAGGAGGAGGAGGCAATTCTATTTTAAGGATGTTAGACATGATTTAAAGGGTTTTCTATTGCTTATAATAGATTTTCATTTCTGCTGATTGAATTTATTTGCTTCTACGGTTGGTGTGCAAGCTCCTGGTTGGGGGTGGCTGTGTGTGACCTTTTTAACTTTGTAGCACTTTAATGCAAACGGAATTTAAGGGCGAGGAGGAGGGTGGGAGCAAGCAAAACCAAGCTAACGACAATGAAATCATTTTCTAAATATGTTTACAATCAAATATCTCCCTCGATAATTTGATTTGTAGGAAATGGCAGAGTGCAGCATTTTATACAGAAGCTTTTCAATAATTCATCCTCATCTCATTGATGTGCAAGCCTTAGGCTAGGTTGGTGAGTGCAATAGGTGCTCTGGCACGGGGGAGAAATTCATTTGAGCACCGAAATCAATGTACCCCCGTCTGACCCACTCGTCTAATGCTGCTCTAACCCTACAATGAAATGATTTTCAACCTTACTAGGTTCCTGTAGTACCCCTTTCCAGGGTAACAGGAACATTGAGAGATTGTATTTTCTCCTCGTTTCATTTCTGTGGAACTCTATATTTGTACGGAAACCCTAGTGGTATAGTGGTAAAGCGCTACAACTGCAACCCAAAAGGTCAGCAGTTCAAATCTACCAAGTGCTCTTTGGAAACTCTGTGGGGCAGTTCCACTCTGTTCTATAGGGTAACTATGAGTCGGAATCCACTTGGCGGCAGTGGGCTTTTGGTTTTGTATTTGTGTGACCCTTACTTAGGTGCGCAAATGATTAAAATCCTCTGTAGAAACTTCTGTAGAAAAACAGAGAAGTTCCTATAGAGGTGCTTCTTTTTTTAAAATTGTGGTTAAGTGAAAGTATACAATCCAAATTGGTTTTTATGTCCATCAGTCTGCAGCCCCCTCTGCTCTGCTCTTCCCTCCCAGTGACAGCATAGTCTTCCTTTTCACTCTGTCTAGTATCCTCTTAACAAGCGTCTGTCTACAGAGGATTTTTTAGAGGGTTGCTCTGAGTCAGAATCGACTTGGTGGCAATGGGTTTGATTTTGGAAACCCTGGTTAAGTGGTTAAGTGCTGTAGTTATGCTAACCAAAAGGTCGGAAGTTCAAATCCACCAGGCGCTCTTTGGAAACTCTGTCGAGGCATTTCTACTCTCTCCTATAAGGTCACTATGAGTCAGAATTGACTCAGTGACAACAGGTTTGGTTTTGGAAACCCTGGTGATATAATGGTTAAGTGCTATGCCTGTTAACCAAAAGATCAGCAGTTCTAATCCACCCAGGTGCTCTTGGAAACTCTATGGGGCAGTTTCACACCATCTTGCAGGGTCACTGTGAGTTGCAATCGACTTGATAGCAATGGGTTTCGTTTTCGGTTTGGGCTTGGCAGAAACTTCTGGAAAATCAACATTCCCAAGTATTAGATTTTGGGTGCATGGGGAAGTGGAAAAGAGTGGGAAGTGGCAGCTGGGGGATCTTCCACTAGTTGAAAAGATAAGTCTCCTCACAGCATCACAAGGTCTAGTGGATTTGAATACACTGGCAGCAGAGAGATCAAATGGAGTTTTAAACCCTGCAAGCTTGAGCTGGGGTGCAAAAGTAGTCTTTTCCCTGGGAAGTTCCTCTCTTTCCAAAGCTCCTGAAGATGGACCCTCCCGGCTGGTGAATAGGGGTGGGGGAAATCCTTTTCCAGTTAGTTGTTCTTATTATTTTTAATGGAGAAGAGGAGCAGGAGGAGACAGAGTAGAGGAAGGAGGTGGGTGGGGAGACAATGGCGTGGCATATCCAGTCATCTCAATTAGAGTCTCTGAGTCTTCAGGCAGTAGTGTGCTGAGGCTTTGGCACTCAGAGAAGGCAGACAGTGATTACCTCCTTTATAATAATAGACAGGAGACATGAAGTTTGCTATTGTGCTGCTGCTGCTGCTTTGAAACTTTGTGAAGCCATTGATCTGACTTCAATGAACTATAATACTATTGATTTGGTGTCAGATCACTGGTAGGCACTTGAGTGACAGCTTGAGTGGATGTGATGTTACATTTAAATTGTTCTTTTGTTTGCTTTCTAGTTGTCAAAACCTCTTGATAGAACATGTGCTGCCAAGTGCCTGTGCAGTCCTTATTAGAGTTCAAGTGCCAAGAACATGTGCTGCATCATTAAACTCAAGAGGTGGATTTTGGCCAAATTCTATTGGTTAAAAATGTGTAATATTTGTGTGAGCTTACTTTTCTCTGACCAGATCAGAAGTGCACAGTGTTGTGCCCTCTTAAGCCGGAGAGGGTAGAAACAAGCCATTGTTTACACCCTCTCCCACCCCCAACACCCCTCTCAATCTTACTGGGAGCTGGGACTCATGCCATCTTAGCCACATTCCTGGCTTGCTAGGACTGAAAAAAAGGCTTTACTGGGCATGAAACCCAGCAGGTTGAAAAATGTCTTGGACCATCACAAGGGAAGTGGGAAGAGAATCAGCAGAATTACTCTGACACACTCTTCCCAGGTTATAGTTCCAAACTAAGCGTTGTATTGGGCACAATATGTGAAGTAGTGCTCCAGTGAAAATGTGAGATAGGAAAAATAGGGTTTCATAAACTTGTGGAGAACATCCTTGGTAGCTTTCAATTAGTCATTATTTTTATTCAGTGATGATGTATTGGGTACCATTTAGGCGCCAGGCAGCGTGCTTAGTGCTAGGGATATATAGTAGTGAACCAGACCAATACAGTCCCTACCCTCAAAATGCTCACAGTCTAGGAAGGAGAGCAGGACCAAATAAGTCTAATGATGAATCCTAGATGTAATAATAGGAAAAGAGAGGCAGTGGGATGGAAAGGACATGGGTTTGGAGTCTGGTAGATCTGTGATTAGTTGTTTGTTCTTGAACAAATGAATTCATTTCTTTGAACCTTAGTTTCCTCTTCTGTAAAATGGGGAAAATAGTGGTGCATCCTTTGAAGGGTTGTTGTCAGGATGAATATGTGTACAAAGGTCCTAGCCCAGTGCCTGACACTAAAACCCAATGCTAAATTCTGACTCAGCATACTTATAGGACAGCTTAGAACTGCCAGTAGGGTTTCTGCCACGTCTTTCTCTCACAGAGTGGCTAGAGGTTTGAACTACAGAACTTCTGTTAGCAGCTGAGTACTTAACCACTATGTCACCAGGAATCCTTTCTCCCTGATGCTAGTAGTTACATAATTGCAGTGGGAAGGAAGAGTGGAATGCTGGTGGTAGACGAAAGCATTGCAGCAAGTGTATGGAATATCGTGAACCAAAGTCAGAGTTCACGGTCAGTTAGGAAGCTGTTACAGCAATACAAGTAATAAATGATGGCAATCAAGACTAGAGTGGTGACAGTGTGGATAGAGAGAAAGGGATAAAACCTTCTGTTATGGAGGTAGAATAGATGGAGGAAGGAGTGAGGGAAAGGCCAAACTTCATGCTTCTGACTATGATCATTGGATGGCTAACAGTTTCCTTTAAGGAGTAAGGAACAAAAGAAGAGGATTGGTGTAAACTGAATACGAAGTGTCTGTGGGACATCCAACCGGATATGGGGTGTCTGGTGTTCAGCTGGATATATGAGTGCAGAGCTCAGGGGAGAGGTCAGGGCCAGAGATCCAGCTTTGGAAGTTGTCAGCACAGAGACTGAAATTTTAGCTATGAGATATCCCAGAAAGAGGGAATGGAGTGAGAAGGGAGCCACAGACAGATTCATGGGGTACAATTTGAAAGTCTGCTTGTCCTGAATTTTATACTCTTGTCACTCTTCCAGAGAGAGATTTATGGGATAACTTGTACCTTTTGCAGATTTTTTTTTTTTAATGTGTGTGTATGTGACTGACTTGTGAATCTCCTATGAAATGAGCAGGTGGCTGGCATTTTGGTTATGCTAGTACTTAAAAAAAAAAGTAACGGAATGCAAAAGTGTAGGGAATTATCGTGAAATTGTCAAAGTCACCCAGCTAGCAGCAAACTCAGAACTCCTTCTAGCCCACCTACCCATGCCAATTACTTCTTGACAATCAGTTTTGAAATGGAGCAGTCTGGTCCTTTGAGTCTGGAAACGGTGTTGTGAATCATGCACACCTTGATCCGGTCTTCTATAATGACACGGGTTGTTATTTAGGGCTGTTCATGTTAGGAGGGGAGGGCAAAAGGTAGAGAATGGGAATGCTCTATATTTGAGCTTGAATTCTCACTGTAGATAGAGGAAACAAAAAGAAATCCATAGGAGTGATGGCATTGTGCCTTTGGGAAGCAAAGAAAGAGGAGTCCAAGAGAGAACCGAAAGAAGTGGATGTGCTATTGGAGTAAAAAGGCACTGAGGAAAATACTGTTCAAAGAACCCAGCATGAAGTGAGAATCCCAGGAGGCAAGAGAAACAGAGACAAAAAGTGGAGGAGCTTGTGAGTACATGTGTGCACGGCAAGAGGCTTGTTTATTTTCCTTTCAGTTTATTCAGAGGTTTGTTAATGAAGGGCCAGCAGCAGGAGATGTGCAGTCCATTTAGGAATTACAAGGACCGCTAATCCAGGATTTTACCTCTGCTTGCTGGAGGTGAAAGCCCCAGCAACTAAATTATTTCAAGTGAATGCACCAGCTCAAGCGGGAGTTGTCTGGCAAGGCCAAGTCTTTAAGTTAATGCTTTAGCTCATGACAGTGGAATAAAAATCCCGAACTGGATTTCCATACCTGTCTAATAGAGACTCAGGCAAGAGACCAGGGATGAAGATTGAAGCCTCTGTTTGTTTAGGGCCAAGCCAGCCAAGTGCCGTTGAGTCGGATCCGACTCTTTGTTTAGGGAGGCATGCAGAATTTCAACAAGCTTCATTTCCATGATTGTGTGGCTGAAACGTGACCTCTGATCACACTGTGAGGTTGAATACACATCGTACTGGCTGGCTGCAGAGGGAAACTTGAACCTCTTTGGTATTAGCCTGTAGAGAACTCATGCCTTACTGCTCCTGTACTTTTTCCATCATCCCCCATGAATCAAGAAACTCCAACTCCCAGCAACAGGAGGTTAAATACTGGTTGATGAGAATGTTTGTTTGCTTGGTTTCTCTCCTAATCTCAATACTGGGAACAGGTGCCTCCTTGGCAGCTCTGGAGCCCTGGACCATCTCAGAGCAGCTACAGTCATGAGTCTCCAACCCACAGCCTCTCCACAGGCTCTTTCTGCTTGGCAGACCTACTACAGCCTCATAACCAGGGCTCACCAGCTAGTAGCTGCTCTCTGGAAACTAGTCTGTGAGTCCTGCCTCATCCTCCCAACTAACCTGCAGCAGACAGCTACATTCTTCTTTGAAAATCTATGCAAATAGACTTTTGTTTACAGAAAGAATCACTGATCTCCTTCTCAGGAGAACCCCCCCTCCCATTCCAGAGTTTATATCCTCTTCCTCAAATACTTCTACAATGCTTCCAAGTATCTTTTTACCACAAGCTTTAGTCCCAGATTGACACCAAGAGGCTCCAAGCCCTGAAAAGTTTACGATACTCCTTTTATGTTGTTAACTGCTGTTCAGTTGATTCCAATTGACTGTAAATGGTGACCCAATTTATAACAGAATGAAATATTGCCCAGTTCTGAACCATCCTTATAATTGTTGCCATGTTTGAGCCCATCATTGCAGCCATCATGTCAATCCATCTTCTTGAGGATCTTCCTCTTTTTTGATGACCTTCTACTTTACTCAGCCTGATGATCTTCTTCTCCAGGCACTGTTCCCACGTGATAACGTGCCCAGAGTATGTGAGACAAAGTCTTGACATCCTTGCTTCCAAGGAACACTCTGGCTGTACTTCTTCCAAAGCAGACTTGTTTCTTCTTCTGGCAGTCCACAGTATATTCAATATTCTTCACTTACACCGTAATTGAAAGGCATCAATTCTTCTACCGTCCTTATTCATTGTTCAGTGTTCACATGTACACCAGGTGACTGGGAACATCACGACTTTGATTAAGCTCATCTTAGTCCTTGAAGCGACATCTGTGCTTTTAAACACGTTTAAGAGATCTTTTGTAGCAGATTTGCCCCATGTAATATATCATTTGATTTCTTAATTGCTGCTTCATGGATGCTGACTGTGGATCTAAGTAAAATGAAGTCCTTGATAGCTTCAGTATTTTCTCTGTTTATCATGATGCTATTTGTTATCCCTACATGCAATTTTTTATCTCTCTATATAAACTGGAAACCCTGGTGGCATAGTGGATAAGTACTACAGTTGTTAACTGTAAGATTGGAAGTTCAAATCTGCCAGGTTCTCCCTGGAAACTCTATGAGGCAGTTCTGCTATGTTGGAATAGAATAGACTCTATGGCACTGGTTTATACACACACACAAGCTTATTATCCTCACATATATTTTATTATCCCTATATGTACTGCAAAGAAAAATACACTAAACTACCCCAACACATTTTGGAGACTGTTCCAAATGTCTGCTTGCTAGGTGCTCCAGTCTTACCCTAAAAAACAAACAAACAAACAAACAAACAAAAACCAAAATCCATTGCCATCAACTCAATTCCAACCTCATAGTGACCTTATAGGACAGAGTAGAACTGCTCCATAGAGTTTCCAAGGAGTGCCTGGTGGATTTGAACTTCTGACCTTTAGCAGCCGTAGCACTTAACCACCATTTCATTGCTTAGATCGGCTGTCTTTCTTTTCTGGGAACTACCAGAGAAATCCCAGTTGAATAGCCTGGTTCAAATTATCTGTGCTACCAGATTCCCTCTTAAATGCTTCCTTAGAAAAATCAATCTGGTTAATCAAAGCAAAAGATAAGACTGGCATCCACAAAGTCATCCTTTTCACTGCCTTCCTTGAAGGAGAGGCTTGACATCCAGCTGTTACTTGAAGGGCTTTCTACCAGAAATTTTCCTTGGTTCCTTGATTTTCATATGAAACAAGTTTCACTTTCCTTTGAGCAGAGCTATTACTGAAGTCTAGATGGTCTGGTCTGAAAGAAAGGATGGATTTGCTCAGTCTTGTATTGTGGCAGAACAATCCATCATTAAGTGCACAGAAGGCCCAAGGGAAACTGCTCAAGGATTAGCCCAAAGGGATACTTCTTGAATTGTTCTCCACATTGCTTTACTTTTCATCTTAGTAGAGGCAATAGTATGGCTAATGGGAGGTACATTTCTTCCTCCAAGAGCATGTGAAACACCAACATCAAACTTTGGTGAACCAAGTGAAGAGATATAAAGCCTCCAGCAGAAGGACCTTGAAACTAAGAACATTCTATGTATTCAATTTAATTTTAAAGCTTGTTGCTGATTAGCCCTAAATAATAATAAACTTGTTGGTATATAGGATGTAGAGAAATTGAACAGTACTGTGTATGCTGTTGCTAAATGATTCTTGAAGACACAGGGAACCATTTGAACTAGCCAGAGACTGATTCCCTTGTACTGGCTGTGGGTTTATGTCTATGCTATGAGGATTAAGGGGCCCTGGTGCCATAGTGGAAATCCCAGTGGTATTTCCAGTGGTTAACTGCTATATCTGCTAACCAAAAGGTCAGCAGTTTGAATCTGTTAGGTACTTCTTGGAAACTATGGAGCAGTTCTACTCTGTCCTATAAGGTCGCTAAGAGTCAGCATCAACTCAATGGCAGTGGGTTTGTTTTTTTTGGTGGGGCAGTGCCAGAGTGGTTAAAAACATGGCTGCTAACCAATTAGCAGTTTGAATCCACTGGCTGCTCTTTGGAAACTCTATGGGGGTAGTTCTACTCTGTCCTATAGGGTTGCTTCCTATGAGTCAGAATTGACAGGTTTGGGTTTTTGGCATAAGGATTAAGAGGGTAAGTGTCTGGATGAATCCCTGTTCTGGAGAACCAACTTCAAAGTCTGTGCTTCACCGTTTGTGGCTCAGTACGGTTATTTCTATTTGGAGGACAGCACATTTTATTTTTCAAAAGTGACAACCCTTGAAGCATCTATTATCTATATTGAATAGTACAATGTATAAGGTAGATTAGCTTATAGGAACCCAGCCTGTAGTTTTGCAGTACGTAGTATTTTTACTTTCTTATAATGGTCCCTCCTGCAGCAATCAACCAATCATGAACACCATTACTGAATTTGACTTGTATTTTAGAAGGAGGTAAAAAACCTGTTTCTCCATATTCTAAACTGGTTCTGGATTCGTGAATGTGGAGGCATCATTCTGCAAGTTCACAGTGTTTCCCAAAGGGAATATTTTATAATCTTATAAATGGCAGGAGAGAAGAGAACTAATTTACTGATGAGGAAACTAAGGCATGGGCAGGTTAGGTGGCAGTCTCAGGGTTGTGCAAATAGTGTGTAGGAGGTTCATGGGTGGGGTTTGGTTTTTCTGAAACTTGGTGGAGTGTTTTTTGTTTCCCTCCCAGGATGCCTCAATGGCTTTCTATGAGTAGTACTCCTTTTTTATGTTTACTTGTCCCAGTAAAAATAAGTTAGAGTAATTATCTTTTACATTTATGGCATTTTGCATTTTAGAGTGTTATTGTTATGAGGAAATAGGTGACAGATTGGAGTTTTAAGGTGACAGTAGTGTAAAAGTCTCATAGTTGCTGTCCAGAGGTAAAACTTGATATACTGGGCAATCCATGTCGTGTGGAGAACATAGTCCTCCTCTCTGGTTTCTCCCACTGAGAATGTCTCAAAACAGTGCTATAATGAGTACTATCTATCTCTGCTGGCAACCTATGATACGATTATGATAATGATGATGATAAACATTTATTAAGCACCTGCAGTGCAAGGTGTTACTTGTTCAAGATGCATAAAAAACCTGGTTCTCACTGTCATAGTGTTTGCCATACTACTGGCACACTGTGGAAGCTGGTGCTTTGTGGTCAGTAATACTTTGAGCTAATCTGTTTGAACAACATATCACAATCCTCCACACTTCTGAATTTCTGAGTGAGTGAGTGTGTGTGTGTGTGTGTGAACTTTTCTGGTATCCTAGCCTCTCGTGATCTCACTGTCTGAAAACCATAAATGTTATGGACTCTGGAATATTTGGAATTAACATGATTATCAAAATATTTTGAGTTCATGTTTCTCTGTTGTCCTGTTTTGGTTATTGTTCTGAATGATTGGAATTTTCTAGAAACCCTGGGGGTGTAATGATTGAGAGCTATGGTTGCTACAGCTGCTCCTTGGAACCCCTATGGGGCAGTTCTATTCTGTCCTGTGGGGTCCTTATGAGTAGGATTCAACTCTATGGGAATTTTTTTTGTTTGTTTGTTTGTTTGTTCATTGGAATTCTCATATGTTCCTCAGTTTCATATTTCCCAGCAATGATTCCTTTAAGTTAGTGACAGTCCTGTTATTGGAAAGAGCTGATGATGGTCTCAGAACCACATCCCTTAGAGTTGGAGAGATCTCCAGATACTATGATAAGCCACCTGTTTTGAGACAACTAAGTTTTATTTTACAGATGAAATAGTCAAAGGTGCCTGGCAAAGAAAATAAATGTGTTTAGTATCAGATGATAGTCAACATTTTTGAGTACTTTCTATGTGCCACTCATTGTGCTGCATTTTATGTGTATAATTTCATTTAATTTTCACAATCTTCTGAGGTAGGTACTACTATAGCTCTGTTTTAAAAAAGAGAAAACCCAAACTCAGAAATATTAAGTAATTTACCCATGGCAGTATTGCTAGCAAGTATCTACTTAGTGCAGAAAACACTGTGACCCAGACAATCTGATTCCAGTGCCTGAACATTTAAGTACCACATTATACTGTTCTGTAGTCAAAGTAAGAGCCAAGTTCTCCTGCTTTGGTGGTTTAGTGAATCGGTTATTAACCATTCTGCAGGGCCTTGAATCTTTAGACTAAAAATAATGTGATCAAATAATATTTTTAAATAAATGTTGACATTGCTTGGATAAATAATATAGAAATTCATGGAAAAGTATTATTGAATTAAGAGTGGCTTTTGTCATGATGCACTTTACTAAATCAATGGTTGCTAAAAGAAAAACCACTCTTTTGTGGGAGTCTGGGATATTTTGATCTGAAAAGAGGTTCATGTGTTCATATGAAGTTGGGAACTATGGGTATAATAGAACAGGAGCTTGGTATGGAATTAGAGAAACCTGGGTTTGAGTCTTGGCTCTTCTTTACTTTCTAGTAAAATGACCTTCAGCAAGTTGCCAAATGATCTGAGCCTCGGTTTGTCATTTGTAGAATGGTTATTAACAGGGTTGTTGGGTGTCTGAGATACTGCAGAGTATGTGAAAGGGTTTTATGTTTTTGGTTAAAAAAAAAAAAGAGTTCTTTAGGAATATATCAAAACAAAAACAAAAAACCCAAATCAGTTGCTGACTCCACCTGTGGCAAAATGGAACTGTGTTCCATAAGTATTTAAATAACTAATTTTCAGAAGCAGATCACCAGTCTTTTCTTCTGAGGTGCCTCTGTATGGATTTGAACCGCCAACCTTTTGGTTAGCAGTGAGCATGTTAACTGTTTGTCCCACTTAGGGAGTCTGTAGGAATGTAAGGAGACCTGTATTATTCCTCTACAGATACTCAAAGTATCAGCTTTGGTCCTGAATATTTCTTTTGTGTCAATTTTGCCTGCAGTCTTTTTGCACTCCTTTCTTGACCTTTGTCACTACTGGTCATGTTAAGTTGAGGGGATAGGTCCACTACCAAGAAAATAATATCCATTCATGATATGACCTGTCTCCACTTTCTAGTAATGCTTAGGATACTACTTCCTTTTTGAGGTAAGGACTTTGGGTGAGCGAGAGGAAAAGGAAATGATGTTACAGTTCTTCTGTGGGTTTGATTTTACTCCACCATCTTGAAGAGGTTGAAGTCATTCTGAGAGACTCGATCTTGTTTTTCTTAGGCTCGGAACTAGGGAGGTCAGTCAAAAAGAGAGCAAAACTGTTCTTGTCTCTCTCTCATGTCTCTCTTTTCTCAACTTTCCAATTTCTGCTAGGGAGCACTGTGTATGGAAGCAGAGGCCCCAGAGAATAGACCTGACCCATCTCTGGCCTTTCTGAGTGGCATGGACACTTTCTGCAACATACTTAGTGCAGATTTCTTTGTGAAATGATGAGCCAGGGTGCTCCTGTCAGGGTATCCAAGGGCCTTGATGGAATTTTGTCTTGATCAGGGAAGGAACAAGCTTGAAGGAACTTCAGTTAAAGCCCTTGCATCTATTTTAGTCTGACTGGCCTACCTGTTGTGACTTTCTATTTCTCCTTTGATGTCAGCCATTTGTAACTGCTGAATTACTAGAAAGCTTAGCATGACAAAGTTAGTCTCACCTTCTGGAGCTAGAGCTGTGCTGCTACCACCTGGGACTGAAGGGAGAATTTCAACAGTGATTATCCTCACCTCACTCCTGGGAGCTAGTTGTCTACAGGCAGAATGCTTCTTTTGACTCACTTGTCTGAGAAAAATGTTCTTATCCAGAAGTTTCCTGATGCTTCAGAAGGTGGTTGCCTATGGAATAGAGTTTGGTTTCTGGAATACGAAGTAAAATTCATGAAGTTGGCTCTAATGCATCTTTAAACAGGCTTCTTGCACCCTTTACCAGCCACAAGTATCCATTATGATTAATAAAAGAGTGCATTAGTAACCCAGGTCTGCCCAGTACTAGGGCATGATCAATCTTATGGCACAATTTCACTCTTTTTTGTTAATCTCTTGTTTTATGGCATGTAAGTATCAAGAGTGATTGAGGCCTCCTTATTAATTACACTGGGAGCTCACAGTCAGTGCCTGAGAAAAGACGACCAAACCCAAACTCACTGACTTTGAGTCCATTCTGACTCGTGGTGACCCTACAGGACAGAGTAGAACTGCCCCATAGAGTTTCCACGGAGTGCCTGGCAGATTTGAACTGCCAGCTTTTTGGTTAGTGGACATAGCACTTAACCACTGTACCACCAGGGTTTCCCAGTGCATGATAAGACCAGGGAAATACGGGAAACTCTATCCTCCTATCACCTGTCTGTGCCAATAGCCAAGCCAAGTGCTGTCGAGTCGGATAGCTGTGCTAATTATCTCTTTGGTTCCATCTGCACAGCTGGTTCCTTCCTGGTAGGGAATCTTCATTGTCCACCCTTGTAGCATAATTTTGTTGTGAGTCTTGGCAGTAGATAAAGATGAATGTAGGTCCTTGGTCTCCTATGTTCTTTGCACTCAAGGAAAGAGCAGGGGTTATTTATCTATAGGCGGGTGAAACTTACTGGAAGATGAGTAAATAGGCCCTATAGAAGAAAAAGGTCTTGTGAGCTTTGGAGTTGGTTCATATGTGATGTATAAAGCTAGAGTGTGAGTAGTGTCAAGAGACCTTTCATTTATTTGCTGGTGTTTGCTCTCAAAGTTAGAATTGCTTTGTGTTCACATGGAAGAGGTTGGTTGTAAGCATTGGTCATCTGGCTGCTCCTAGACACAACGTTTAATTTTCAGTGTACCAAGGCAAAGCTTAAAGAGAGATAAGTCAAAGGCTTAGAGAACACCACACCTCTGGTACAGTCATGAAATCTGACAGAAATAGAAATTGTGGAAGTACACAGGAGAGTTCTGTTCTAGGACCTTCAGTCCACAAGAGTATGCAAATCATTGCAATATATGCTTTACCAGATATACTGTCAGGGTTCCCAGAATCAGTAATTTCCATTTCTACTGCCAGGTCTCATAGTAACTTCTGCCTCATGGTCTTTTTCTCACACTGTATAACCTTTTGACAAAGCTCTCACTGCTTTTACTGAAACCTTCTTGGTCTAATCTCTAGCAAATATCTTGAAGCAAATCAAGTGTGCCTGATGGGCCATCTCCTTGGCATTTAGTGAATTCTTATCAATATATACCAGTCACTGGCTTAGATGGTCTTTAGATCTCATCTTAAATGTTATTTCTTCAGAAAGACCTTTCCCAACCATCTGCTTAAAAGTTTGGTCACTCAGACTTCCTTCAATGGTAGTGATTAACAGCACATTCTCTAGAGCTTGACCAATTCATCCCTCAGTTCTCTGCTCACCACTAGCTATGTTACCTAAGGCAAATTACTTGGCTTTTCTGTATGTCAGTTTCCTCACCTGTAAATTGGGCATGATAATAGGACCTTCTTCAGAAAGTTGTTGTGAGGATTAGTTAAGATATATAAAGCACTTAGGACAGTTCCTGACAGACAGCAACTTCTGAGTACCAGGTATTATTATCATCATTTGCACCTGTATTTGTGTATTTTGTATTACATACTACAACTTGAAATTATTGTAGGTGTTGTTATTTTTTAACCTCCCTCCCACCCTCAATGTTCTGAAAGCCTGCACCAGGGCAGAAACTATGTTTGTCCTGTTCATTTTTCTCTTCCTGGTGCCTAGCAGAGTGCCTGACATATAGTAGGAGCTCAATAAATACTTGCCAAGTGAATGAAAGATAAGTGAAGCAAATTGACTTAAGCATTTCAGATATTATAATTCTCATTCCTTGAAGCGTCTGTTATCATAAAATATCTTTATAAAAAAACACTCCCAGATCTCAGCCAGTGGAGCATCTTATTTCAAAGAACATTTCCTTCAGACAAAATTCCAGGGCAGCAAACACATTCCAAACAGTGTCTTGAATCACTTTTATCCTTGTTTTTCGTTTCTCCAGGAGCCCTGATAGTGCAGTGGTTAAAGTACTTGGCTGCTAACTAAAAGGTCATTGGTTCAAACCCACCAGTCACTCTGTGGGAGAAAGATGTGGTAATCTGTTTCCATAATGATTTACAGTTTTGGAAACCAAACAGGGCATTTCCCCTCTGTCCTGTAGGTTCACTATGAGTCAGAATTGAATTCATGGCAATGGATTCGGTCTTGGGATTTTGCCTTCTCCATCTACTTAGATCTAGACCTAATAGGACTCACCTCAGGTCCAGGCCCAGAACCCAAATAATTGTTTAAGCTACAACTCAGGCAGAGTGATTGAGGATTTAGTCTAGGGCACAAAAACCATGGAAATACAAAGCCAAGCCAAGCCAAAATACAAACACTTTAAATAATTTAAAAGTATTGTGCGTCTTTATGCAGTGTGTTAGACATGAGCACAGGGCATCTGTGTAGCCTTCAAGTCGTAGATCCTGCTCACTGTATCTTTTGTTACAAATTTTCAGATATCCTGGAACCAGCACAAGACTCCTTCTATGCTTGTTACATGGAAACTTCCACTGATGTGTCTTGTTCTCTGCTTGCCTGAACCATCCTGAAACTTGATGAATCCCTTGGACACAATGCCTGGGACATCTGGCTGCCTTTGCTGATACCAGCCTCCTCTGCCTTGCAATATCCTCAGCCTCAATATTGCTACCATTCTGCATTGCTATGTGTTGTAGTAGCATCTGACTTGGGTAAGAATCAGTGAGTTAACCTAAAATGTGGGCAAAGTGGAGGAAGTCAACCTGACTTGCTATTTTCAAATAATCCATGAATCATAAAGAAGATACTTACTCAACTGATCAAAAGCTTTTGGTGACTCCACTGGTCTCTAGGGCAAGGTTCTGATTCTTTATGCTAGCAATCAAAGCTCTGCACAATGGCCTCTACCTACCTTACCAACCTCAACTTCTATTACTCTGTTATACAAACCTTCTGTGAAATCCTTGAAGGCAGAGAATTTCTCTTGTTTATTAATAGCCTGCTACCTTGAATTGTATCTGGTGTACTGTGGTGAACAGTATAGCTAAAATTTGAGTTGTTTGCTCTGTGCTAAGCATGTAAAACATGAAATGCATTACAGGCATCATCTTATGTAATTCCACCACTTTATGACATAGATGCTATATTAATTTTCCCAAGGACACTAACCTAAGGAAATGGTAGAGTCAGGAATTGAACCTAGATGTCTCTAGTCTCAGAGCTAGTGTCCTTAATAAAGGCACATCGCTTCAATGGTGCTGGCAGTGGAATAAATTATTAAGTCAGACTGTACTATTCATTTTCTTCCTAACACAACCAACTCACTGAAGCTCATGTGCCCTTACAAATACCCTTTCCCTCACCTTTCCCACAACTTCTAGGTCATTGTCATCCCTCCCTATGTGGGTTGTACCAATGCTTAGCACTGCTGCTCTGACACCTAATACATATTTCCTTGTAGTTATCCTTTTATGATATACACAATTAGACTCAAAGTTCTAGCAAGGCAGTATCCATTCTCATGTTACTTTGTATTCTCAGTCGTAAGCAGCAAGTGTAGACACTCAAGCAATCAAGGCTTTACACAATGGTCTCTACTTCCCTTTCTAGTCTCAATTCCCATTAGTCTGCCATACTGACTTTCTGTGAGATCCTTGAGGGCAGAGGCTTTCTCTTATTTATTAGTAGCCTGCCACCTTGCACAATGATGACAATGGCTTAAATGGGGACAAAAAAACCCAAACTGAAGTTAGGTTCATGAGTAATTACAACTGACAGGAGACTTTCACAACATAAAGATGTATCAAAACATGGAAGTCCTTTTATGTGCAAATATTAGTTACTAGGATTGAAATGGAAAGCAGGGAAGAAATATGTAGTCATCATCAGAAGAGTCATTCTTACAAGTAAATCTGTTTCATAGATTGAATTATCCTATTACGTCCATCATCTGACACCAACTTACAAGAACTTCCCCAAATCAGCAATTACCTGCTTGGGCTACACACAATTATTTTACATTTATGCAGCAATTTGTATTTATAAAACTGCTTCACAATAATTTTAGTGTTCACTGGAGATCAAACAAGACTGAGCAGGAAGCCTCAGAGGGTCTTCAAAGGCTTCCTGATGACCAGGGATTGCCTGTGGTAGAAAATCTTTGGTTAAACTCTATGTAGATCTCTTTTTCTCAAGAGGATGAAATTTCATTGATCTCCATGTTCCAAAGCTGTTCATGGACTCTGCTGTTCTGGATGTGTGACAGCTATTTATTTCTTAGGGAAAAGGGAACTAAATTAAGGATCTTTATTCTACTCTTCTTGGCTAGAAAAATCTAATGCTATGTTGGAACAGGTTAATGGTCCACTAAATAATATTCAGAGCTCTGAGTTATAAATGAAGGGTGGCCCATGTGAGAATACCCAGCAATGTACAAGAAAAGATGTGCATTTCAAAGTTGTGAACTCTTTTTGGCACTTGTAGGTGACGACTTCTGCTGAGTTTTTAATCTGGGGGTTTTACAGACAATGAGATCAGGTATGTTGCTCCGTTAAAAAAAGAAACAGCTATAATGCATACGTGTGTACTTGTGTGCGTGTTCCTGGGTAGTGCAAATGATTAAGTGCCGGACTATTAATCCAAAGGTTAGCGGTTCAAATGCACCTAAGTGCCCCTTGAAAGACAGGCCGGGAGATTTGCTTCTCAAAAGTTATGGCTTTGAAAATCCTGTGTTCATGTGTGTGTGTGTGTCACTATTGTTGTCAGGTGCCACTGAGTTGATTGTAGACCCTATGTGATAGAGTAGAACTGCCCCATCGAGTTTTCTTGACTGTAATCTTTACAGAAGCAGATTGCTAGGTCTTTTTCTCGAAGATCCACTAGGTGAGTTTGAACCACCAACTTTTGGGGTAGTAGCCAAGCATTTAATGACTGTACCACTAGGATCTGCTCTCTTTCTCTCTCTAATAAAATAACTCTTCATCATCTTAACATTAGGAAGAGGGATCTGGGCAAGATATTTTCATATATACTGACATTGAAAAGACATTTTCTATTTCAATTTCTTCTTTCTTTTTTTATCATATTGCCCTAATCTCTGCTATGGAGTGTGCAATTTGATTGCCTTCCTAGGGTTTGCTTATATTGCATGCAGGACTGAATTAAGGTATGTGAGGGCCCTAAATACAGATAATCTGTGATACTTCCTCCTCTGCTTACTCACACATTCAAATGGCATATATGAACTGTATATTTGTGTGTATTTTAGCTGTCCATGATGTAATTTCTTTTTAAATGCAACTACAATATTACTGATTGAATGCAAAGTATGTCCTGTCTGCTGGGCATCCATGGCTTTTTGCTCTGGACAACTGATGCCCTGTTTTGTTGATTCCCTAAGCACGTGCTTGCCTTGCTTATTGGGTAATCCATCCCTGATTGCATGACTAACAAAATTATTAATAGCCATAAAATTATTCAAGTCCTTAAAGATGCAGTCACTGTGCTTCTTTCAATGATCTCTCACAGCAGCAAATTCTGGGCTGATTAGAAGTCTTATACTGATTGTAATTTTAAATGTATTTTCCATTAATTTAATTAAACCCACTCTTGCTCCCTTTCAATGGCACCAAGAATCAAACGGGCTTACCTGTCTCTCTCACTACATCCTCTGTGGATAAAAGAAACCAGGCCTGCCTTTTCTCACTTCTCATCTTCAGGCCGAGTCTGTCTTTTCCACTTTACCGTTTCTTCCTGAATGACCCTGCTCTTGACCCAGGGCACTGCAATGAGAGCTGGGTGGGGATGGAGTGCTGGGAAGATATTCTGGAGCTCAGCAGATGGATCCCAAGAGCACAATGGCTTACCAGCCCTCCTGTGATTGTTGCCAAAACGCCTTCATGTTTTCAAAAGTGTCTCGCCCCCTGCTCCTTTGTTTTGCTCTGCTAGGAGACTGCAGTTCCGATTTTGCTACAGATCAAATCTACTGTTTCAGGGAAACGCAGCTGCTTTCTTTGGTGGGTGGCTTGGAAGAGGGGATTTTTCTATCCTCTCTCCCCAACCTCCTCTTTCCCCCCATCTCCATGTGAACTCCACTGGCTGGCTCATCATCTCACAAAGCATTGATTTTAGAAGCTGACTATTTGCTTTTGATTGTTTGGCCGGGGCTCCAATGAAGTCATTGATGGATCTCATTTTGAGCTATCATCCTGTCCACTCTTTTCAGTCAGCATTCCAGAACTGATTGCCTGTTCCCCCAAATGAAACTGCACAGCCAGACAGGGAGGTTTGCTCAAGTTCCACCATTTCCCAGGGCAGAGAACATGCAGAGCTGCAGAGGGCCTCAAGCTGGGCCCGCACCCCACTAGACTGTTGGTTCTCCCACCAACCCATCATTAGGCATGAAACATAATTTGATCACTGCTGCCTAGGCTTTTATCTGTGAGTGGATGTTGTCTGGTACTGATGTCGCTGCATTTTGTGATCCTTGCTGAAAGAGACCAGCCAAGCTCAGCCTAGCTAGTGTCTCTGGTGATACTCTCTTTCCCTACCCCTCCTGTTTTAGTCAGCTAGCGCTGCTCTAACAGAAATACCACAGAGTGGATGGCTTTAACAAAGAAAGATTTATTCTTACACAGTCCGGTAGGTTGCAAGTCCATATTCAGGGTATCTGCTCCAGGGGAAGGCTTTCCCCTTGTCGGCTCTGGAGGAAAGTCTGGTATTGTATCAGTCTTTGTCCAGGGAGCGTCCTGATGCAAGAACCTCTGGTCTGAAGGATGTGCTCTGCTCCCGGTGCTGCTTGCTTGGTGGTAGCGAGGTTCTCAAATTGTCTTTTGTTTCTTTTTCCTTTTATTCCTTGCAAGCTAAAAGCGTTAAGGGTGGGGCAAGCCATACTCCAGGGAAACTCCCCCTACAGCAGGAACTTACAGCCCCACCCTAATCCTTTAACATACAGGTTAGCAAAACCACACAATGGAGGACAGTCCTAAGATACTGGGAACCATATCCCAGCCACGTGGCTGCACACATTTTTGGGGGGACACAATTCCAACCATGTGGTGATACTCTCTTTCCCTACCTCTCCCAACTTCCAGTTTCTGGAAAAAAGGTCATTGGTCTTCTATGGCGGATCCAACTCAACGGCACTGGGCTGGCTGGCTGGCTGGCCATTCTAGCTCCAGCGGGAGACAACAGACAGAAATTAATATGTATTTCCTCTAAATCTAATGCACCAATATGCAAACTCTTGCATCCCAAATCGGGATGTTTTCCCAGCTGCCAAGTCGTTGTTTTCTTCTCATTCAAAAAAGGTGCATAACTTCCCTGCTGCTAAAATGATTTTTCTGTCACTTCTGTTCTATCTGTCTCCTTTGTGGTGCTTTCTCTGTCTCCTTCTGGGATCTCCCTCTTTCAGTTTACTCTCCACTGCCCCAGGGCTTGTCAACCTGAACAGATACTGTGCATTGTGCTGTTAGTGTCATACGTGACATGCCTTTGGTACTTACAATCCTAGCCCAGGTAATGTAACTGCAGCTGTCAAATCAGCAGTTCTTCATGTTTATTAGTTCTCTTTCTTTCCTTCTTAAGTTGACATTAGCCAACTAGTAAGTTTTCTAGTTCAGTGAAAAATCAGTTGGTAGAGCAGCTGGAATTCCCAGGGAGTACACAAGACCTCTCCTGAGTTCTGGGAGAAGCTTTGGAGGAATCGAGAGAAAACCTAGGTCCAGTCTTATCAGCTAGAACTAAAGAGTATAACAGATCCAGTATCCTCAATCAGATCTCTTTTCCAAGATATATAGAGAAACATGGAAAGTTAGTTCACTAATCAACTCTTCTGTTCCTCTTCTAGCAAGAACGTGGGCTATTGTTCATTTTAACTTCATGCAACAGGGTCCTGTACTGTGGAGTTCACACAGTCATTTGACAACCATTACCATATATCTCAAAATTGTGAATGATCTCTTTTCTTTTTTTTTTCCAGTCTTGTAGACCTCTTCAAAAACAACACAGCCTCATATAAGACAAGGCCATTTCACATATGCTGTCAAGTTGATTTTGACTCATATCGACTTTATAGGATAGAGAAGAATTGCCCCATGGGGTTTCCAAGGAGTGCCTGGTAGATTTGAATTACAAATCTTTTGATTAGCAGCCATAGCTCTTAAACACTGTGTCACCTGGGCTCATATACCTACCTACCCACCTACACACATACAAACACAAACACACACATACAAACACACACATGAGGACTTTCAATTAAGTTCACGAACTCATCCTAGAAAAAGTGCTACATACCTCAGTGCTGAATGTCACTATGGTCACTTTCAAAGTGCTCCTCTTGGGAAGGTATGCACTGTTGCCAGGGCCTAGTCCACCCTTCAAAGTAATTTTGGAAGGCCATCAGAGCTGCCGTTGTATTATCCTTGATGCCCTGAACATCATAAAGATGTCTTCCTTTCAATATTTCTTTTATCTTCAGGTAAAGAAAAAGTCATAGGGGGCTGGATCAGGTGAGTAGGGAGGGTGTTCCAATACAGTTATGTGTTTACTGGCTAAAACTCCCTCACACACAACTAGATAATTAAGTTCACAAACTTTGCCACCGTGCTGCTGTGCTCAATGGCCATTCCAGAAAGAGTTCCAAAATTGTCCTGAAGGATGTACTAGGTACTGGCATCAGTGTGTAGCTTCCCAAGAAGTACTTTGAAGGCGACCGCAGTGACATTCATCAATGAAGTATGTAGCACTTAGAACAATTAAGTTCATGGACAATTGTCAAGTCCCATGTGTGAGTGTGTGTCTGTGTGTGTGTGTGCACATGTGTGCATACAAATACACACACACACATACATATATATGTCAAGGATCTTTCAACATTCTCAAAGCATTTCTTTCAGAAATATTTCTCCCTCTTTTTCTGCCTCAACTGAGCTACTTCAGAAACAACAAAAGAGATAATGAGACAAGTCTAGACTGGGAATCAAAAGTCAAGCCCCTGTCTGGAACAACATTCGGAAGGAGTTACACATGGTATAAGGAATTCCAAGGATCTACCTATTAAGTTCTAGCAGTGAAACAAACAAAAAAGGCATCCCTCCCACACCTTACACAAAAACTACCTCAAAATAGATCAAGGAACTAAATATCAAACCCAAAATGATAAAGATCATACAATAAAAAATAGGATCAAAATGGAAATTCTAATACACGGCTTTTACAGACTTCAAAATCTGACAAAGCATGGAAAACAGAAAATAAATGGAAACTACTAAGATTCAGACACTTTTGCTCATTCAAAGATGTTATCAAGAGAATTAGAAGACTACCTACAGAATGGAGAAAAAGAAATAGGCAACTATGTGTTGGACCGATGACTGACTTCCATAATCATCTACAAGGTACTGCAAAATATAACCAAGGAAAAGATGAATAACCTAATCAAGCAATGGGCAAAGGAGATGGGCATACATTTCACTAAAGAAGACATCCAGGCAGCCAAAAGACACATGAGGAAGTGCTCACGATCATTAGCTATTAGAGAATTCTAAATCAAAACTACAATGAGATACCATTTCACAGTGACAAGGTTGACTATAGTCCAAAGAACACAAAACAAAAAATGCTGGAGAGGCCGCAGAGAGATTGGAATGCTCCTACACTGCTGGTGGGATTGCAAAATGGTACAATCTCTTTGGAAAGCAATTTGATGTTTTCTTAAAAATCTAGACATAGAAATGTCATTTGATCCAGTAATCCCACTACTCAGAATATATCCTACAGAAACAAAGGCTGTGACATGAACAGGTACATACACACGAATGTTTATTATAGCACTGTCCACAATAGCAAAAAGATGAAATCAACCCAGATGCCCATCAACAGATGAATGCATAAACAAACTATGGTACATATACTCAGTGGAACATTATGCAATGACAAAGAACAATGATGATTTTGGGAAGCATCTCATAATCTGGTTTCAACTGAAAGACATTGTGCTGAGGAAAATCAGTCAGCTGCAAAAGGACAAACATTGTATGAGACCAATATTATACAGAGTTAAGAAAGGATTTATGCACAGAAGAAAAGGCTCTTCCAGGGCTGCAAGGGTGGGGAGGGAGAGGGTTGAGCACAGAGTAGATAGCTCATTGAAATTTGGTTAGGTGAAAGCAGTGACAGCACACAGCACACACCTAATTGGACTTCACCATTAGATGAAAGGTTTTCTAAACTCAACCTAATATTTCAAAGGATAGAGTAACAGGGACAGGGGTCTGGGGACCATGTATTCAGGGGACATTGAGGCCAATTGTCATAACTAGGCTATTGCTAACAGAGTCTTCTGCACCACATATTAGTGAGTGGTGTCTGGGATCTTAAAAGCTAGCAAGCTGCCGTCTGAGGTACACCAAATTGTCCCAACTCAACTGGAACAGATGATCACCGAGAACAACAAAGACATGACGTAAAAAGAGTCCAGGAGACAGAAGGACCCATATGAATGGGAGACTGTATCATCTTGAGACCAGAAGAACCAGATGCTGCCTGGCCACCACCAAAGACAGATATGATGAGGAACACAGCGTACAGTCCCTGAGGCAACATGAGAAAAAGAAGTGTGCAGCCCAAGAACTCTACTAAAAGACCTGAACTGATGATCTGATAGCCTGGAGAATCGCCTGGGAACATGGTCCCTAGACTTGCTGCTGTCCCTGACTGGAAACCAGTGATGAGTGAACTCTTCAGACAAGAATGCATTGGACTCAGGAACACAGTGTTACCATATGGTATACATACTTTATGGTTCTATGCATTTACAGGAGGCTGTCCTACTGGTCTCCTTCTAGATGGGAGAGAAGGGGGCGGGAAATGCTTGTTAAAAGGATACTAGATATATAGAGTGAAAAAGAGGAGTGTGCTGTCGCTGGGTGTGAAGAGCAGAGGAAGCTTCAGATAAGTGGGCATGCAAAACCAATTTGGAATGTATACTTTCACTTAATCACAATAAAAAGAAAAGAAAAGGTAAAAAAAGACATTCCTAGTCAGTTCATTTTCAACTGCCTCCTTATTTTTAACATTGTGACTCATATTTCAATTAGATTTTGAGGTCTTTAATTTGGTGATTTTTTTTCAAGTTGTGAAGAAGGTATTTCCTCTAGGAGGCTGTGCAATGTCACTCTGACCCTCCTCTTTGGGATGAGAGAGACATTAGTGGGAAGGCTGGGCCTGATCTGATCAGAGTGCCTTTGAAGGGACAGCTTTCTGTTTTCAAAGGTGGTGGTGGTGGGGAGCAATAACAGTTGGCATGAGGTTGCACCTAGGAAAACAGCATTTGGGATCCACTTGGAGAGAGTTCACATGAAACGGTTGAAGCAATAGTGCTGTGAGTCCAAATGGTGCTGTCAAAACATCACAGGTAATCACTGCAGGGTAGTGCAGAAGGTGTTAGAGAGCAGTGTCATTTATTGAAATGTATCTGCTGATTTAGCCTTTGTGAATTAAATAGCCCCCCATGATGTGCGTTTATTTAGGGATAGTTATGAGCTTGGCAGCAGCAGGGGTTTGGCCTCATGGGGAGTGTCTTTCCTAAAGAGAGGGGATGAGGCATAGAGAAAACTTGCATGTGCCTTGTTCAGGGATGCCAGCCTTGTCAAAATGAGAAGACTTGAAGGGATTAATAGCTTTCTCAGTCCCATTTTCCTTACTGTCTCCCACTTCTCTGTGTTTCTTGGAGAAGATACGTGTCAGGACCATAGTGAACATTACTAGCACTGAAGGAAAACTTTTGATACTCCTTTTTTATCTGATACAGTTCCTTGGCTGCCACAGTTACCCTCTGTCACAGAGTGGGAAAGAGGATACGGTTTGGAGGAAGAAAGAGCAGGAGGTGCAAGGGACCTCAAAGATTTTCCTTAGCCTCCTTAGCCAGCCTCACAGGTGCTTCAGATGAGGTAGAAACAGCATAGAGGGTGGTGGAAATTGCACCCCACCCCTGCCCAACAGGTCTGCATCTCTGGCTGCTGCTCTTAGGCCTTTCTTTGTCACTCCTGGGACAGTAGGGTGGAGAACTAAGTAGAATTTGGGCAGAAGAGAACAGAATTTCAGGAAGCTGTCAGCATGATGTGCCCCCATTCTACTTCCTCCTCTGGCAAAATTTATAGCACATCAAGTTTCATGCTGCTGTTAAATCAATCACCTGAATTTTTGACTTCACAAGGGCAAGTGGCATCTTAAAAAAATTCTCTGTTCCTAGCACAATGCTGGGGTCACAGGTAGCACCTGTGGATTTCACAAGTGGTTGAGTTTTGTGTAATGATGTCATCCTGCCAAGTCATTGAACAGCTCTGCAACTCCACTTTCACATTTGCAAAGAGTCTCTACCTCCCAGGGATGCTGCAAAGATGAAATCAGATGATGACTTTAATAATGACACTTTTCAGTTGTGTACTGTCGGCTCTGTTTTCATTCTTTGCTTCTCTTTTTGTAAGTTACTCTAGGCATTGTAACCTAAGTAAGGAGATCAGACTTACAGCCAAAGTTTGATTACTTTGGCTATTTTTAAAGTCAAGCCTTTTTTCTTTTTCTAAGACAATTTCCTTAGGCTGTTGGTCATATATATCAGTTGGGTGGAAAGGGTGCTCATGTGATGCGACAGAAGCTAAGCTACGGAAAGAGGGAATACCTTCAAAATCCTTTCTTCTCTTTTCCAGTCCCCACCCCTCTTCTGTCCTTTCCTCTCCTCTGTCGGTCTTATCCTGGCCTCTTAACTCCTACCATCAATTTTAATCTTTCTGAACAAAATCTTTTACCTTTTACTAAAACCTTTTATCTCACCCTTAACGTGGCAGCAAGAATCACCCTCACATATTGGCTTGATTTGAATGTAAGGATTTCTCCTTTTCCTTTTCTTCCTCCTTCTCCTTCTATGTCCATTCAGTATTATTTTTGTGTCTTGGCTGAAATTTTAAAGAAAAAAAAAAAAGCTTTGCCAATTTGGACGGTGGTCTCTCGGCGACCCCAGAAGCGCCTTGCCTCAGGGGGTTGACCCAAGCGGCTTAGCACCTGTTCTCGGCAGCTGTTGGATCAAAAATACCGAGGACAGTCACTAGATGTCCCTCTTGTGTCTCCAAAGAGGCTGAGAAGGCGGTGCTCTCTTCAGGATCGAAGTAAATGGAAGCTAAAACGGAAAGAACTTTCTTTTTGTTTTTATTATGTATAGGCAGAAGGTTTTATTTAGTTAGTTAATAAATTCTTGAATGTGAACGTGTCGTCACTCATTTAGTCCAAAGTATTGTTGGAGTATAATGATCAAGTATGTCTATGAAAAATAGATGTTGAGAGCAAATGCTATTCAGATTATCTGTAGAAACGGATTGGGGGGTGGGTGGGTGGGAAAGCCCCCTTTTTGTTTGGAGGGGGCAACTGTCATTTTGAGCTTGGGGTTAAGGAATAATGAGAAAGAAGGAAAGCAAAGGCATCCGCCCTTATCTACCGCACCACCCCATTTCCATAGCGGTTCGGTAGCTGGAAGTACGGTGGGTGCTCCACCTGAAAAGGATGGGTACCTGGAGTGTGAGCAGCAAGCAGGAAGCAGGGAACTCAGTACCATATCCTTAGCGAAGAGCGCGCGTTTGTCTTTGCAAACACAGAACATGTCTTTACAATGTGATTGCAATTACAAAGATAATGACATTGTGCATGAATTGAGTTCTCCTATTTGTCTTTAAAAGACAGTAGAATATAGACATTCTATTAGCACTCCCTAAGGTAAGAGGTCCGTAGCCTTCTTATCTTGTTGTGAACATCTTTTCAGATGCCACGGCAATGTTAATCATTTTACCTGAGTAATTCTTCCATTTCTTGTTACCTGGGGGATTGTTAATGGCCGAGACTACTTCTCAGACTCTGCTCACGCTCAATCAAGCCGTGGAGGCGCCAGTTTACTTTTATTGATCAGCGGGTTCCTGACAGCCTTCGCCACAAGGAAGCAGCATCATCCTTTTTTAACTTAAAGGGGAACAGATAGCCTTAAAGTTTACAGCTAAAAGCTTCTAAGCATAGCATGCAAACATTTTAGCATGCTGCTAATTGTTCTGTTTAAATAGTCCAAGCAATATTTTAGAAAGCTGTCAAACGCCCAACTTACATCCCGTGATCAGATAGTAAACCCATTTCGAATGCCTTTTTAGGTCTTTTTAATTAGACCAAGATGCACTTCATTCCCACTCGCTGACATTAAAGGTAAATAACTGTGATAAATCAAATGGAGCCCTTCTTTGAGTGGAGCCCGCGAGGTGCGCCGGCCTTGCCTGCCCTGTTATCACGCTCCCTCACTACTTGCCCATTTTTCCTACGGTATCTGCAGGAAAGCGTGCGGGCCACGGGGCTTCCTGGAATCCCAACTCTGGGGTGCCCCAACAGTTCTTATTGTCCAAAATTAAACGCTACTCATTGTAGATTGCCTCAATTTTCTTCCTGATGTTCTGGGCTGAATTGCATCCTAAAGCAAAAGAGTGAAAATGACGCCCACGCAGGGATAGGGTTAAGCTCTGGTACCTTCCACCTGTCTTCCCCCGTCACATTCTGAGGGTCGAAACCTGACATCCAAAATAACTCTTTCTGTAGAAGGGAGCTGTCTTTCTCCTTCATACCTCCCCCCCCTCCCAGGTAAGTACTGCTAACCTAGCTCTTCTTGGGTAAAGATGTGTTTTAAAAAGCACATGGATTGCTCTGTGCAAGATGACGACAATTTTGAAAAATCCATTATGTGTCTAAGTGTTTGTCCCCCCCCCCTTTACTTGCCTAATGTCTTTTAAAGGACAAAACTGAGTCTCATTTTAAGCTCACAGGCTTGGGACACTGTTGCTGGGCTAATTATGAGTTCACTCAACCAAGACTCACAAATATCCTAGGCTACTCCCTCAGAGGAGAGGTTTAGTCTTTCAAGAATTGTGAATTCAGAACCGCTTCCCCCAACCCCAATCTATAATGGAAAAAAAGAAAAGAAAAGAAAAAAACTTGTTCAGCGGGACGCTTTTGATTCATGCCGTCGGTGACCTTAATTAAGAGCCTCAGACGGGGTGGGGAGGAGTTTCCCTCTGTTCCCAGGGCGCCTTCAGTCCGGAAGGCAGGCAGAGCTTGATGTTAGCCCTGGCTACGCCAGCCTCCCGCTTCCCGGCATTGGCACACGTTGCTGCTGCCACCGCCGCGGAGCACAGCTGACAGGCTCCTGGGACCGAGGCCCCACGGGAAGGTTCGGGAGCCCCTCACACCGGCGCCAGCTTCCAGCTGCCCGCGACCTACACGGACGGACGGCGCGCTCGCCGCACAGCTCCAGCCAGGCTCCCCCGCTGTGGCGCGGCGCGGCGCTGCGCTGCGCAGAGCTGCACGGTGGCGTCCGCTCCACCGGCTCCTCTTACACGTACACTTTATTTATAGGGAGCTAAATTCCCCAACAGGGTGGGGTGTGGGACAACGAAATGGGTCCAGCCCCTTCCGCGGCTCAGTCCCAGTGCCACTGAGCCCATTGGATTAATAAATAACAGCCAGGAGCGAAGGGAACCGGGCTAGGGGACCCTGTTCGGTTGGGGGGTGTGGGTGGAGGGAGTGTGGCGTCGGCCCAGGGAGGAAGGGTGGAGATGACGGTCCGCGAGGATGGCGGCCGCGGATCTTAGCTGGATTGAAGACATACCAGCCCAGAGCTGGACGATTGACCACCTCGAGGTCGCTTTCTCCTCTCCACTAGCAAAAATGAGAAGAAGACGGAAAAACAGTCCAATGCAGGGCGAAGAGACAAAGATGAGGAACGAGAGAGTGAATATGAATATTACATTCAAGATATGAAGATTTGTGAGAGAGATAAACACGCTGAGAATCAAATCCTCATCTTTACGGCCATCTCTGCAAACCCGAGAGGCGCGCAGTTCCTGGGGAAGCTCAGCCTCTGCATCAGCACGTCCCCTCGCCCCCCTACTTAGCGGCTTCTCCTGCCCTACTGCCCCCGCCTGGCCTTCCCGCCTGGCCTCCCCGCACTCCTGCTGCGGCTCCAAGGCCGGCAGGCTAGCTAGGGTACCGCTCAGCCCCGCCGGTTTGTAAGTTTGGGGCTGGCCCCGCCCCGCCCCGCCCCGCCCCGCCCCACCCCCCCCCCGCCTTGGCCCCTCCCCAAGCCCGGAGCCCGCTGGGCGGCTCGCTGATTGGCCAGAGCCTGGCGTAGCGGAGCTCGGCAGCTCAAGCTCTCTCTGGTTCTCTTCAGACTCCACGGCCAGTAGTTTGCGGCATCCGGAGCAGCAGCAGCAGCGGCAGCGGCAGCAGCAGCAGCGGCGGCGGCAGCGGCAGCGGCAGCAGTAGTGGCGGCGGCGGCGGCGGCGGCGGCGGGCGCAGACGGCAGCACAGCTCCCGCGCACCATGCCCGGCTTGCCCAGGGGGCATTGGCACCCTCATCCATAGCCCCGCGCGGGGCCCTGACGCATTGCTCTTTGAGGCATTCAGGCTGAGCGGATTCATCCGACATCCGAAATCACCCACCCCAAACCCATCGCATCCTGCTCACTCACACTCCACATTCACACACTTCACACACCACACACACTCTCCCTCTCTCTCACACATTCACACACAGCCCAAGACAGAGAGCCAGACGGACCTCCCGAGTGCGCGAGCGCCCGGAAGGGAGCCCAGCGCAGCGCGGCCAGAGCCTCTCCTGGAGGATGGAATCAAGAAGCTCCCGCAAGTAAACTTTGGCGGCGACACAACCGCCGACCACGGCAGCTGCTGAGGGGGACCCTGGCGACATGCGACTGAGCTAAAAGGGCTTCTTCCCTTGGCGGTGGCGGCGGCGGCGGCCCTAGGAGCAACACCCTAGCCCAGACCGAGGGAGGAGGAGAAGCCCCCGGTACCCGCGGCGGCGGCCCCACCTCTCCTGGCTGGTACTGTTGTCGCTTCTCCCTCCCCTCTTCCCCATTCCCCGCCTCTTGGGCCATTGGAAAGACTAGGACTTTGGTTTTCTTGGACAAATTGCCATCGCCCGGTATTCACAAACTTGACGTGAAGGCTCGGGCTGCATTGGTAACTGATTTCAGAGACACAAACGCCCGCTCCCCCTCAACTGCCCTGTCGGGGGGACTTCTCGCTCGCTTCGGATCCTAAACAGAAGCGCCCCCAAAGCCCCTCGAAGCCAATCTCAGCAGGAGCGAGCGCGCTCTCGCCTCACTCAGCAGCTTGTATCCCCTCCCCCCTTTTTCTACTGGCCCCAGGACCGCCATCCCGCCCAGCCGGATCCCCGAGCGCCCGTGGGGTTTTCCTGCAGCTCAGGCTCCCGCCTTTGACCTCCTTACTGCCCAACAGGCCTTGAAGAGACCAGCGTGGCCCCCCAGGACCCCGGAGGGCACGTTACAGGCGGGTTCGCTCTCCGCAGTGAGCTGGGAGTGCTGGGGGGAGGTCCTTGCGCATGCCAGGTGCACAGACAACGCGCTCGCCAGCCCCTGTGCCGGTCCGCCGCGGCGGGCCAGGCAGTGCCTGAAAGGCTGCGCTCTCACCACCCTACCCACATTCGCCCCAAGTGCGGTCCGGAGTCCGCCGCGCGTCTCCCGGACCGCGCAGACGCTGCTCGATCCGCAGCCCTGAGCCGCTGCGGCCGTTCGCGCCCGGCTAACTTGGAAGGGGGAAAACTGAGTAGCCGGGCTGGAGGGAGGGGGCTCGGGGCCGCGCGGCGCTCCCTCGGCCCCCCGGAGCCCCCGGACTCCCCCCGAGCCCCCACCGAGCCTGCTGCCACTTCAGCATTGGAGCCGGCGCGGGTGCCTCCCCCGCGCCGCCGGGCCGCCCTGGACGGGACGACTCCCGCGGCCTCCGGGGCCCCGGGGCGCGCGCAACAGGCGGCCCGAGCCAGCGGGAAACTGGAGCGCCGGCGGCGTCGGTCTCGGAGGGGTGTGGAGAGGCGAGGCCAGGCAGAGCCCCGCGCAGCCATGGAGTCACTCCTGCTGCCGGTGTTGCTGCTGTTGGCGGTATTGTGGACGCAAGCGGCCGCCCTCATTAACCTCAAGTACTCAGTAGAGGAGGAGCAGCGCGCCGGGACGGTGATCGCCAACGTGGCCAAGGACGCGCGCGAGGCAGGCTTTGCGCTGGACCCAAGGCAGGCCTCTGCCTTCCGCGTGGTGTCCAACTCGGCTCCGCACCTGGTAGACATCAACCCCAGCTCGGGCCTGCTGGTCACCAAGCAGAAGATCGACCGCGACCTGCTGTGCCGCCAAAGCCCCAAGTGCATTATCTCGCTTGAGGTCATGTCCAGCTCTATGGAGATTTGCGTGATTAAAGTGGAGATCAAAGATCTGAACGACAATGCACCCAGTTTTCCCGCGGCACAGATCGAGTTGGAAATCTCAGAGGCGGCTAGCCCTGGCACACGCATCCCGCTGGACAGCGCCTACGACCCAGACTCAGGCAGCTTCGGGGTACAGACATATGAGCTCACTCCCAACGAGCTCTTTGGCCTGGAAATCAAGACCCGCGGCGACGGATCGAGATTTGCAGAACTCGTGGTGGAGAAGAGCTTGGACCGTGAAACGCAGTCGCACTACAACTTTCGCATCACTGCACTCGACGGCGGTGACCCACCGCACATGGGCACCGTGGGCCTCAGCATCAAAGTGACCGACTCCAATGACAACAACCCGGTGTTTGGCGAGTCCACGTATATGGTGAGTGTGCCAGAAAACTCACCTCCTAACACGCCCGTCATCCGACTCAACGCCAGCGACCCAGATGAGGGCACCAACGGCCAGGTGGTCTACTCTTTCTACGGCTATGTCAATGACCGAACGCGTGAGCTCTTCCAGATAGACCCGCACAGCGGCCTGGTCACGGTCACTGGCGCCCTAGACTATGAAGAGGGCCACGTGTATGAGCTGGACGTGCAGGCTAAGGATCTAGGACCTAACTCCATCCCGGCACACTGCAAGGTCACCGTCAGCGTAATGGACACCAACGACAACCCGCCTGTCATCAACCTGCTGTCGGTCAACAGCGAGCTAGTGGAGGTGAGCGAGAGCGCCCCCCCGGGCTACGTGATTGCACTGGTGCGAGTGTCTGACCGCGACTCTGGCCTCAACGGGCGAGTGCAGTGCCGTTTGCTGGGCAATGTGCCCTTTCGTCTGCAGGAGTACGAAAGCTTCTCTACGATCTTGGTGGATGGACGACTGGACCGCGAGCAGCACGACCAATACAACTTGACAATCCAGGCTCGCGACGGCGGTGTGCCCATGCTGCAGAGCGCCAAATCCTTCACCGTTCGCATTACAGACGAGAATGACAATCACCCACACTTCTCCAAACCCTACTACCAGGTCATCGTGCAGGAGAACAACACGCCTGGTGCCTATCTCCTCTCTGTGTCAGCCCGTGATCCTGACTTGGGTCTCAACGGCAGTGTCTCTTATCAGATTGTGCCGTCGCAGGTGCGGGACATGCCTGTCTTCACCTATGTCTCAATCAATCCCAACTCGGGAGACATTTATGCACTGCGCTCCTTCAATCACGAGCAGACAAAAGCGTTCGAATTCAAAGTTCTGGCCAAGGACGGTGGCCTGCCATCTCTTCAGAGCAATGCCACGGTGCGGGTCATCATCCTCGACGTCAACGACAATACCCCGGTCATCACGGCTCCACCCCTGATCAACGGCACAGCCGAGGTCTACATCCCCCGAAACTCAGGCATAGGCTACCTGGTGACAGTTGTCAAAGCAGATGACTATGACGAGGGCGAGAATGGCCGAGTCACCTACGACATGACTGAGGGCGACCGCGGATTCTTTGAAATAGACCAGGTCAGTGGCGAAGTCAGAACCACCCGCACCTTCGGCGAGAACGCCAAGGCTTCCTATGAACTTATTGTAGTCGCTCACGACCATGGCAAGACCTCTCTTTCCGCCTCTGCACTTGTCCTAATCTACTTATCTCCTGCTCTCGACGCCCAAGAGTCAATGGGCTCTGTGAACTTGTCCCTGATTTTCATCATCGCCCTGGGCTCCATTGCAGGCATCCTCTTTGTCACTATGATCTTCGTGGCGATCAAGTGCAAGAGGGACAACAAAGAGATCCGGACCTATAACTGCAGGTAGAGCCAACTTTTCTTGCTTTCCTTCTTTGTCGTGTATGAATTAAGTGTATGTATTTCTGTCTGTGTGCGAAAATTCCAATGTTTTTGTTTTCTACTTAAATGCATGCGCCATTACTTAGCGTGCTTCTTTTGGAGGGGGAGGGGAGAGGAAAAGGGAAAGTTTGTGGTAGTCCAAGTGGATCAATTCTTTTGATCTGACAATTTGCTGGAAGACAATCATTTACTCTTCCAAAGGATTCTGTCATATAATGATGGTGAGCAGAAAAGCAATTATCATTTTAAAATTTGCACAGCTGTCTACTTGAATTTATGGTAGGAAAAAGTGGATGAATGAGTGAGAGAGAGAGAAAAAAAAAAGGAAGACAATTGAGATTCACATATTCAGTAATACCAGCAAACATTGCAACTTGATTTCAGATCACATCAGTGTTTGTGGACAGGTAGTGAAAGGAGAGGGAGAGCTGGCAGCTGTCCTGTCCAGTTGTAGAGAGTAACTCCAGAGGGAGCCTGAAAGTGGGAGTCTAAGATGGGAAAAGAAGTATGGGGAAGAGAGATCAGGAATGTATGAGGAAGCAGGTGGTTAGTGTTTTTTACTTTATTCTTGGCTTGTATTTAGTTTCAAGCATCTGACTATTACAGCACAAGCAATTCTGTGAGGCGTCAGTATGTTTCCCAAATATCTGATTGGTTGGTGATGTGGTGACCAAAAATCCCAGTAAGAGACAGGATTTTGCATCCAGGTGTTTGAGTAAGTCTTATGGAGTTGTTGGCACTTTTCTTTCATAAGGGATTCTACTGTGGAGTTATGATCTGGTTCCTACCAGTGGATGTCACTATGGTCTGTTATGTTACAGTTTCTCTTGAAGGGTGCATAGATGGTGTGTGTGTGAGAGAGAGACAGAGAATGCAGACATGTGGAAACTTGAATGCCACCTAATATTAAAAACAGATTTCCTGATAACCACATTAGAGGGTCTTGCTGAAGCCCTTCCTTACAATTGGATAGACTAAATAAGTCTAAGTATTTCTAGAATCCAAATTAGGATACACATGGTATTTTTCCAGCAGTGTCTAATCGAAATGGTTGAAAAAAAAAAGTTGTTCCTTTAGTTGGCTGAAAATTAATGATGCTGTTATTTCTAACCAAGGTATGTGTGTGCTTTCAATACACCTACACATTCAGTGTGTCTTTTGTGCCATCTGTGCTTGCATGTTAATCACTCAAAATATGTTCCTATAGGTCCGATTTGTATTTGACACCATCTGAAATGCACACTTCTGTGAATCAGAGACCCCTGAATATGTAACAGCCATGCAATTATTGTTTCCCTTTTACTATTCTCTGCGTTACACAAGTTAGTAGACAAATGCTAACCGCACATGAATATCAATCAGGTGCCATAAAAGAGCAGCTGCAATGCCTCATAAATGCTTTAATCCTGTTACTAGTGAAATGGCCGTGACTTTCCTTTCCTTCAATACCAAGTCATTTCAGTGAGAGAAATGGAAATTAATATTGCTCTTACCTTTGGAACCTGTGACTGCCAGTGGCTATTTTTACAGGAGAAAAACGTGGTGTCAGTAAAATTTTATTTATACGGAGATGATGATAGAGGGGACTCTTTTTAAGCCATTTCCTCAGCATAGAGTAAACGCGTAAGACCCATTCCTTGATGAAAAAGAAGTCTGCTTGAAATAAAGATATTGAAGGTTTGCCACCTCTTGGTAATGTATGACTGGAAGTGAGAGCGCTTTTCTAGAGCTTGCCAGAGATATCGTTAAACAGAGAGGAGAGTATTTGAATTGGGGGGGGAGGCGGGGAACAAAGCTCAAATCTTAGTGCCCTCCAACTTCAAACAAATGTGTATTTTGTAAAGCACTCTGTTCACTGTGATGGTTTGGGATTAATGAAGTACAGTTTAATTAAATAATTGGCCAGTACAGGAAGGACTACACAATGAATGCCTCAGCTGAAAAATTGGACCCAGCATTGCCAAACTTACCCACATGGGTAAACAGAATGATTAGAACTTCTCATTGATTGTATAAACAGATTAGGGAGGAAAAAAGAAACCCCAGTCTTAGGTCTTTGGTATTTTATCTACTTCCAAGCTTCAGTAGCATTACCTTGCCAGCACTGCAAGCTGGCCTGGGCACAGAGGGAAAGGGTGAGGAGAACTGAGTTGCTGAGCTCTAGGTGGATCCCAGAAACAGCAAGAATTTACATCCTTCTATATGCAGTTTTCCCATCTGCTCGTCCTTTTAGGAAACCTAAAGTTCAGGGGCTTGTCTTTCCATGTGGTTAGGTAGAGGTTTCTTGTTCTCAGCCTCTGCAGAGCCTCTTCCGCAAATGCATTCATTTATGAGACTTGCGTGGTGATCTGCAGTAGCTGCTTGAATTGGGCTTCCTTTTTGTATTCAGACAATTAGCTTTGTCAAGCAAGAATACAGGCACAGTCGTTTCCTTATGAAAGATCAACCTGTATTATTTATTAACCCTATTTTGCTGATTATTGCCCAGAAATTTAATTTCCAAACAATAAGCTGAATCATTATGTGTAAAGTACTACATGACTTGGAAAATCTGTCTACATTTTAATGTATTTCCTTTGACAAGTCTCTTACTGCTTGGTGTCTTTGGTGCACGTTCCTGGGTCTGTGTCAGTGTTAATTAAATTGAGCTCTTTATGTTCCAGTTGCAGCACAGCTGCTTGTAGGTACACCTGAATGGAGAAGGATGCTGAATGCACTAACCTTTAAATTCCTTTGCAGTAATTGTTTAACCATCACTTGTCTCCTCGGCTGTTTTATAAAAGGACAAAACAGCAAGTGTCTGCATTGCATCTCGGTTTCTCCCATTAGCGAGGAGCAAGACAAAAAGGCAGAGGAGAAAGTGAGCCTAAGGGGAAAGAGGTAAAAAAGCATTTCCCCTCATTCAAATGGGTTTGGCTATTAGATTTCTCTAAGAGAGGAGGGGGTGGGTGGGGAGTAGAAGGGAGCAGGGCTAGGGCAGGGAGAAGGAGGGTGTGTAGGAGAAGAGCTGAGTTGATGCCAGAGGACTGAGTCTGATCTACCTCAGTCCAAACCTGATCAAGTCAATCACAGAGGAAGCTGACTGAGGGTGTTTGCCACATGGTAAATGCCTAGAGGAAATGGCAAATGGTTTCTTTTTTAATTTCCCTCTATCTCCTCTTCTGTTTAAATTGGGACTGGCTTCTTATATCACCCAGGAGTTCCTCTGTGTTCCAGGCAAGCTGTAGACTTGAGCATTTTCATGCTTTTTCTCCCATAGGCTCAACTTTCCCCATCCCTCCACCGTTGCTATCTGTCCACTCACAATGACAAATTCCAAAGTACAGAGACTTTTAGGTTTGGAGGGTGGGAAGCTACTATATATTTAATATGAAAACTTTATGGCCCTCAGCTTGTTTTTGCATGTAAGAAGCACAGGGAGAAACCTGATGATGTAATGCACCAGAATAAGGAGCTGGAGCAGAGATGGGGTGCAACCCTCTGGGGTGCTTAATGTTTATTAATCAGTGCATGGTTTGGGAGGGCTTTAGCGATTCATGTTGCCTTTTCTGTCACATAGAATCGCTGAGTACTCCTATGGGCATCAAAAGAAATCAAGCAAGAAGAAAAAAATCAGTAAGAATGACATTCGTCTGGTACCCCGGGATGTGGAGGAGACAGACAAGATGAATGTTGTCAGTTGCTCCTCCCTGACCTCGTCCCTCAACTATTTCGACTACCACCAGCAGACGCTGCCCCTGGGCTGCCGCCGCTCTGAGAGCACTTTTCTGAATGTGGAGAACCAGAATACCCGCAATACCACCGCTAACCACATCTACCATCACTCTTTCAACAGCCAGGGCCCCCAGCAGCCAGACCTGATCATCAACGGCGTGCCTCTGCCTGAGGTGAGTGTACCTACGTGACTCTGCGAGGTCCTTCCGGGCCTCCATCCTGAGCTGCTCTCTGGACACCGTACACCTCCATGCTGGCATACCCTTGGCAGGTGTGGGGAGAACATGTTTGCCTAAGCCCACTTCCATGGGCAGAATTTGCCACCAGTGCTTCTCAGGGCAAAGGGTAACCTGAAGTATTGGGCTTTTGAAGGGTGAATGTTGGGAGTGGGAGTTCACTGGGATCTGAACCCTTGGAAGCCCTGTATAATATCCTACATGGTGCAAATTTGCTCTACCTGTTGTAAATATAAGGACCACTGGTGGCACAGTGGTTAAGCACTCAGTTGCCAACTGAAAAGTCTGTGGCTTGAACCCATCAGATGTTCCATGGGAGAAAAATGTGGCAGTCTGCTTCCATGGAGATTTATAGCCTTAGAAGCCGTATGGGGCAGTTCTACTCTGTCCTATGGGGTCGCTGTTAGTTGGAAGTGACTCCATGGCAGTGGTTTTCTTGTGTGTTGCAAATACAGGTCCCTGGGTGGTGCGAATAGTTTGCACTTGACTGCTAACTAAAAGGTTAGTGGTTCAAATCCATCCAGAGGTGCCATGGAAGGAAGGCCTGGCAATCTACTTCCATAAGATTACAGTCATTGCAAACCTCTGGGAGTAGCAGTGCTATTCTGAAAGATGTGGAGTCGCCGTGAGTTGGAATCAACTCTACAGCAATGGCTTTTGTAGTAAATAGGACATGTTTGATATCAGTGTATCTGTCAGTGACTTACAGCGAGTCGAGCAGTGTTGAAAATGGATGAAACCCTCCAATCGTCAGGGACCAGTGTCCCAGAGAGAGAGTGATTCAGCCTCCTAACGTCCCCTTTTGCTTTTTCTTTGGTTATGTCAATGCTTTCTAGCATCCTGCCCAGATTATGAATGGGCCAGTTAAGTGGAGACAAGCAAGCAAACAAACAGAAACGTCTTGCCATTTCTTAGCAGTTCTGGTGATAACACTTGACACATGAGGAGGGTGAAACTCACTACTAATGAAAATTTCAGGAATTAATTATGGATTTTGAGTTAGTTCTGTTTAATGTTACTGGCAATGGGTGTTTTCAAATGGAAGCATAAATTTTAAAACACTGTAAGGTCAAGTGCTTGCTGGCTATTGAAATATTTTGGGATAACAGGGTGGGTATGTGTTGGTGATCACAGGTGGGTGGCTGGGTGGCAGGCTGTAAATAAAAGTTCTTAAGTTGATTTCTTTTCTTCCATGAGTTGTTTAAGTTCTTCTTTGGTTGAAAATTTAATGCACTGGGAAGCATATGTCCTCTTTCAGGCCACTAATGAAAGGCATGCTGTGCACTTGGAAGGCACATCCACAGCCTTGCCTACATTGTTGTGTTGATTCTCACCATCAGGTATCTTGATAGATTGCCCTTGAGTAGATGATGAAACTGAACTCCAGAGGTGCCCAGTGTCTTATTCAGAGTCACAGAGCAGGTCAGCAAAAGAGGAAGGACTGTATAGGGTTATACACTTCCTGGTGAATGTGTTTTAGGCCCACTTGCCTGCCTTAGGAGTAATTTAGCCTGACACATCCAGGTCATGGTGCATTTGCACTGATATTGACATTAATTTCTTAGGGTAAAGACTTTTTAGAACCACTTCCATCAGTTGCTATTCTGAAAATAATTCCCTGGAAAATAATTCTCATGGGAATTTATAGGACCAAGCAGCAGTGCTTTTAATAAGAAACTGGTAATATCCTTTCAGCAACAAAATCACCATTATTTTCAACATTTAATTTTGTAAGTGAGAATATTGAAAGTCATAGCAACCCTATGGGACAGAATAGAACTGCTCCACAGGGTTTCCAAGGAGAACCTGGTGGGTTTGAACTGCTGACCTATTGTTTAGCAGCCTGTCTCTTAATCAGTCTGAATCCAGGGCTCCAGTATTGTGTTACGTAGGCACAATTGTAATTATTAAGGAAATTAATGCTACTAGGAAATATAACATAGACTACTGGAGAGATAGAGGTGGTTCCATGTAGTGGAATCAGATAGACAAAGATTTTGAATCCTGGTTTTACCTCTTGCTATGGGACTTCTCTCAGTCTCTGTTTTCCTCCTCTACAAAATGGGTACACCTGCCGTGCAAGTTAGTTCCAATGAATATGATATTGTGTAATGTAAAGGGTCTGACTCAGAGGTGTCGCACAAATGGTAGATTATCTTCACTAGTCAACAACTGAAGAATAGCTGTTATAATGGCCTGCATACCTGAGTGTGTCTCCCTAGGCACTTATAACTGAAGAGGACTTTAGGCTGATTCTGTATAGAGAAGACCTACAAAGTGGCATGTCTTAACTATTCATGTGGTTCATACTGTCTTTTAAACAATGAAGGTGAAAATGTCAAGGCTGTAGGTTCATTTGCTGAGAGTGCTGATGCCCGTGAAGCTGGACAAAAGGTTGAATCCTAAGGGCTGGCTGATCGTTTATGCAATCAGTTCAAGACACTAGAGAAATGAGAATCATGATGTCTTTGGAATACTTGGAGGGAGCATGAGATATATGCCTTTGTCTACATGGCTTTCCTAAGGTTTTGGTGTCCTGTCTGAGATTCCGTTATAGGAACAAAGAAATAAAGTATTGCTTCAGTTATTTAGAATAGCTATTCAGAGTTTTAGTTCTGATCATGTCCCTGACTCACAAAGCCAAATACCCTGCTTGTTTAATAAAATCACACAGATCTCGTGCATAGAGCTAATTAGGGCCAAAACAGCACATACTACAGCATGGTAAGTTTAACTGTGTATTTTCTGTGTGGAGTCCTGGAGACAAACCCATTCAGAAAGGGGAGAGGCCTACTCACAGCAGAGAATGTATCAGGCTGTTTAACCTGTATCTGCCACAAATTCCTGCATGGGAAAAATGACAATTGTCCATTCTTTCCATACCAGAGGCCCCATGAATGTGAACTGGCTAGAATACTTACATACTGTGAAATCTATAGAAGAGCAGGAATGATTGATTGATTCATTCAGCTAATATCCTCAACATTTGTTAGGTGTCTACTCTTAATTAAGTGCTTTTCTTGGTTCCGGTGTTAGAGAGATGAGAAAGACAGTCACTCTCTTAAGGAGTGCACATTCCAGTGGGGGAAACAAACAGGTAAACAGGAGGTTCACAATATGGAGTGATAAATGCTATTAGAGATTATGATGAGATATTCTCCATATCTTAGGATAGTAATATCTTGACATATTCCCTACCTTTTCTTTTTGTTTTACTCATTAATTCATTCAAGAAGTGAGTGCTTGGTAAACAACCATAACACAAAGTGGCAGGTGCTATAATGTAATAAATACATGATTTTATGGACATTTCTCTATTAAATTATGTTATGTCACTTACACTTTTCTTTATATTATTTCATAAAACGTGTCTTTTATTTATTCACTAGCAGTTAATGCACTAGCATTTGTTGTGCACTTAGAATGTGCCAGAATGTGCTATTTGTTGGTGATACAAAAATCATTCTCAGGGAGCTTTATAGGTAGACAGACAAGTAAACCAGTACGGTTCAGGATAACATCTCCTTCCTGAGCATGTGTCTAATATTCTTACTCTCTGGGTTGGAACCAAAGGTCACACTACATGTCAAGTTCCTCTGCATTGCTACTTTGTGACAAACATACTCCCTTCTTAGCTGTAGATTCAGTTACAGGACTTATTTGCTGTGCCGTTATAGAGGAGTCAGAACTGCTGTTTGAGCTGTGTGCTACTTGTACCCCAGCATACTTTGTAATTTATCTGCATGGCATTAGCCTCAAACTGAGCCCTTGCTGCTTGAGCCTCTGCTGAGAATTTGCATTTCCACCCTAGGTATACTGAATCAGAACCTATAGTTTAGCAAGATTACCAGGTGATTTCTATGTATAATGTGGACCAAGAACCACTGCTCTAACAGTGGTTCTCAGAACTGATCCTTAACCAGCAGCAATAATGTTGCCTCCTGGAAACTTGTTAGAAATGCAAATTCTCAGCAGGGGTTTGAATCTCTGGTTCAAATTAGTAAGCATTAGTTAGAGTACTGACAGTGTGCTCAGCTGTGTAGTTGGTACCATGGGGACTTCAAATAAGTATAAGATGTAGCTTCTGCCCTCAGAGTGTTACCAGTCTACTTGGAGAGCTGAGTTCGCCCACAGAATGTCCTTGGAGAGCAATACAGGATAGTTTCGAATCACATGTTGTGCTGTAGGCTTCTTTGTACTCCTTCCACCTTCCATGGCAGCCCTGCCATCATTAATTTGTAGATTTGCTGCTGAGGTCTCAAGATTTGGTGCTGAGTTGAAGGTAACTTTTGTCTCCATGTGTAAATCTATGCTCCTCTGAACATAGCTGACCCTAGAAAGTAAAAGGAGTATGACTTTAAATACAATTAGGTAGGTAAGGTAAAGGACTGGGAGTACTACTCCAGAGACTGGATGGAACTCAGCCTTTTGTGCTCTAAGGATAATCATATAGCTTAGAACTATATATGTCATTATGTAATCGTCCTCTGATGTGGATTGAGGAAATCAGTGATGTGGGTTTTGTTGTGTTGTACACAGATTTGAGGAGGCAAACTAGAAGATGTCTTTGCTGTTTATGGAAGACTTTTATAAAATTAGTGGTGTCAGTTATGTCTCAAACATTTTAAAGTGAAGGGTGAGACTTGCATTCTCTGGCATCCTGGATTATTTAGTCCATAGATGTTGTGTGTGTGAGAGGAAGAGAGGGAGGGTGAGGGGGGAGTAAGGGAGAGGTGGAGGGAGAGAGAGGATGGACAAGGGAAAATAGTGGAGAGAGAAGAGAGGCGAAGAGGTTGAAAAAGAAAGAGAATGAAGGGAGAAAGGAGTAGGCTTGTCAGTTTGCTAAGGTTTTTCTTAAAATAGTCCAGATTTTATGGCAAATGATTTTTCTTCCTATCTTATGGAGTGAAAACGTGCCTACTGAGTATCTCTAGATGCTGGGAAACATTACTTCTTTGTACATCACTATTCCTGCATTTGGAAACCCTGGTGGCATATGGCTGGTAACCAAGAGGTTGGCAGTTCACATCCACCAGGTGCTCCTTGGAGACTCTATGGGTCAGTTCTGCTCTGTCCTGTAGGGTCACTATGAGTCAGAATTGGCTCGACAGAACCAGGTTTTTGGTATTTCTGTGTTACTCTTTATGTCACCCAGGCCCTCGTTATTGTTAGGGAGGAAAATGCAATTAATTTCCTCTGTTGGGAATGAAGACTTGGGTAGGATCCCTTCCTGTGCCACTGAGAGCCGTGAAATGGCCCCCGTATCCAGCCCCTAGGGTCGCCATGAGTCGGATCCGACTCGACTCGACGGCACTTGGCTTGGCTGGCTTGGTGAGACATTTCTAATTTTAGTTTTTGGTGTTGAATGTTTCTCAGCTGACAACTCTGAGTGACAGAGGACAAGAGCTTCCTTGCCACAGGTACATAGTATTTATATTTTGGTCTCAAACTCAATCTCCATTTCTCTCTTTCTTTTCTCTACTTTAAAAGGATATGTAGGTGCTAGGGTATGGTCACTCATGCAGCAGTTTTGTAAGTAGCAGGGTAGTAGCAGTGCAAGAGTTTGCAGAGCAAGGCTGTGTGTGACAGGCCAAATTGAATGCTTCCAATTATCCTTCAGAATGTCTGAATCCATGGTCTTCTTTGTGCAAATAATGAAAGTAAAACATCAGCAAGACTTTGAAGAAAAAAAGAAGAGAGAAAGAAGGCTCAGCATGCTTTGGTCCCTAAAACAGAGTTTTAAACTTAGAAATTTGAGTGAAATTCTGGGCTAAAGAATTTAGAAAAGCTGCTGCAAACCTGTAGCACAAGGCAGATTTAGAAATCACTAGAAAATGAACACGGATGATGAGATTCATTGGGATAGCAACAACACGACATGAAACATCACCTCCAATTAAACAAACAAATTCTTTGGTGAGAGCTTTTTACTTTAAATTTTAGTTTGCTTATTACAATGGGGGTGTTACTGGGTGGTGCAAATGGTTAATGCGCTTGCTTAGTAACCATCTTGGGGGTGCAGATCTACCCAGAGTCACGTCTAAATAAAGGCCTGGTGATCTGCTTCCAAGAAGCAGCTATGGAAAACTGTATGGAGTATAGTTCTAGTCTGACTCACATGGGGTTGCTGTGAATTAGGGTCAACTTGATGGCAACTTATTATTTTTTTTAAATTACAATGGGGGCTTGAAGGATTTATCTCATTCTTAAGGGTCAAAAGTGAGCATCAGGTTGCAGGAGGAAGCAATAGAAAATGGTGCAGATCATATTTTTTTAAAGCACTTTCACTCCAGTTTTCTTAAAAAAAAAAAGTCACCTAGTAACCAGCAAACATTCTAGGGTCACCGATTGCCTACATTATATCTTACTGGCCCATCTAACTGAGCCAGTATGTTTCCCAGTGGGAATCTGCTTGCAAGGTGTGTTCCAGAATAAACTGTTCCTCTGTCGTCTCCATGCAACTGCCGCTGAACTGAGTTAGTTTACATTAGTATTTGCTAATTTATTATTATCATTCCTTATTGGCAATTAACTGGTTACCTTAGAGATCATCTCACTCCCTATACACCTTCAGTAAAGTTGAGCTCAGCCAGAGCCCTTGCTAATGATCCTGAGATTTTTTTCCCTGGGGAGCTGGAGGCAGGACATTTTCCATAGAGGGCTCTGAGGCTTTGGAATTTCTCCTACCAGAGGACCACTTGTTTTGGGTCCCAGTGGTCACATCTGGTTTTTCTCTGGTTGTCAGCCAGACAGGTTTGGAGGAGCTGTACCTCTCTACCTCCTTAAGCTTGTCTCAGTCTGTGCTGTGGTTTTGGTATGTTGAGCCTAGAGGCTGAACCTCGGGGTTTAGAGGGTTGCTAGCAATCAGAGGACTAAAAGAGGATGAAGTCACCCCCTGGCAAATCTGGAGTCTTTCAGTTATGGTGTGCTGCAGTGGAGCTGAGGTGACTGCTGGCAGTCTCAGATGTTGACCCTTCTGCATATGTATCTCAGCTTCCAGAGCTTTGGGAAACCAAGCTTGGCTGGATCCAGTGTCTCAGATGTGGGTAAATGAAACCATTTGTACAAGAGTCCTGAGTGTGAGAGGTGGGAGGCTGGTTCTGGAATGGCCATTTTCCCTCACTGAGAGGAGGCTTGATTTCTTGATGTGTGGCTGGCTGGCCTTTAATGTGAGCCTCATTTACTTCGAACAATTGAGAGGCTTGAAGTGAAAGTCCCGGAGGATCAGTTGTTTGTAGAGGGAAATGCTCTTCAAGTTACATTTCATCTTCGGCTGTTGTGTAGTTACTAGTGGTTTTTGTGTTGGCTGCCTGGTGAGGGTCACTGTGCTTCCAGTGGGTGTGTCTGGCTACTGATGCCTCCTTGTGTCCCCTCCCCTCATCATGCCCAGGGGAATGGTGAGGAAAGCACTGCTGCTGCACGAGAACAGCTCTGCCACATCGAGGAGCATGGCTCACATGCAGAAATATCATTTGCTAACACTCAGCATTTTGCTGAAAATTTCTGGCTAGGACCACACAGCATTCCTAGAAGACATGTTGGAAGGGGCCACTATTTCCACTCTGCTGTCTTGAAAATGACTTACAGAAAAGGCAGTTGACTTGCCCAGGCACACAGCATTTGGAGTCAAGCTAGATGCCATTTTTCTTCACAGTAGTTCCTCTCATGCACCGTCAAACTGCTTTCTGTCATATGACATAAAAGTTATTTGGGGTCCACAGGAGGACCTTTGAACAGCAGTTGTGTTTCTGAAAAGCTGTGCATCAAGAGCATGTCTTATAAATTAGACCCCATGTTAACTAAAATGCGGCATTCCATATTTAAAGCAACTCTGGTGACTTTGGGTCTTAGGGTGGTGCAAATGGTTTGTGCTGAACTCCAGTGGCACATGGGAGAAAGGCCTGGTGGCCTGCTTTCTTAAGTATTAAAGATTAGAAAACCCTATGGGGTAACCCTTTTCTGTAGTTCACAGAGTCACCATGAGCTGGAACAGACCCAACAGCAGAGAGTTTGTTTTTTTGTGTGTGTGGTAAATTCTTCCATAAAGAAAGGAGTCCTTGTAAATAAATCAGCTCCTTACTGATTTCCTTTGTGAGTCTGTGTTTTTAATACATCTTGTTTGCTTAAAGTGAGATTCTTTGCGTTGGCAAGATATATGAAACCTTTGAAAGATGGTATAGTGGTTAAATGCTACGTTTGCTAACCAAAAGGTTGGCAGTTCACATTTGCCAGGTGCTCCTTGGAAACTCTACAGAGCAGTTCTACTCTGTCCCATAGGGTTGCTGAGTCGGGATTAACTTGGTAACAGTGGATTTTGTTTTGTCTTTACTGGTATCTGGTAAGGAGTCCTGATACGACAGTGTTTTAAGACCTCAGCTGCTAACCAAGAGGTCAGCAGTTTGAATCTACCAGGCACTCTTTGGAAGCCCTATGGGACAGTTCTGTTCTGTCCTGTAGGGTTGCTGTGAGTTGGCACTGATTTGGTGGCACCTAACAACATCTGTCCCTTGAGTCTCATTGTTTAGTTTTCCTAGTTGAATTTCACTTAATTTTTAGTTTTTAAAGAAATGCTGTAATCATGTAACCTCTCAAATACACAAAGCCCAGGGTGGCGGGTAGGGGGACCAGATACGTATCATCTAGATTTAATATTTGCTTCACTGCCCCTAGGGTTGCCGTGAGTCGGATCTGACTCGATGGCACTTGGCTTGGCTCACATTTAACTAAATAAATAAAATGGCACAGCTATTCTGTTCCTGTCCTGCCCCCTCAGGCTCCCCACCCCTAGTTTTTGTAAACCTCTAGGTCGCCATGAGTCGGATCCGACTCGACAGCACTTGGCTGCAGCTGCAAGAACAGAAGCCAACAGAGAATCCTTTTGATGCTTTTTGTTGTCACCTCCTCCTATTCATCTCACTCCTGAATAGAGGTGATTCCCAGTTTGCTGTCCCAGGTTCTGAAAGATCCCTAAGTCATTAAGTGTTTTATGCATTGAGTATACCATTGCTGTTGAGAAGATTCCAACTCTTAGAAACCCTATAGGACAGAATAGAACTACCCTATAGAGTTTATAAGCAGCGCTTGGTGGTTTCAAACTGCCAGCCTTTTGGTTAACAGCCATAGCACGTAACCACTATGCCACCAGGGTTTCTTCTGGATCGGGTAGAGCCTGGGAATTATTTTTGAAAATGGCAGGGCTCATAGATTTTCCTTTAAATTTAGCTTTTGTGGAGGGAGGGAATTACTGTTCAGAAAGAAAAAAAAAATCACAGTGAGAGTGAGACAGACAGATTAACAGACAGACGGGGATTGCTGGGAGTTATCTTGAGAATTTTGAGCAGACCATTTGGGACTGAAGCAGACAATAAGCTCGATGTCAAGCCAGTGTTCTTGAGCTCCACATTCCTGGACTAACACCAGGGCTTCTTAATGTCAGATGCTTAAGCACTGCCTTGAAGTGCATAGTCTTCTGATGCTCCATTAAGTCTTTGAGTGCCGGGGTGGCCAGTTTTCAGCTTCTCCCACTGGGCCCCATCTGGCCGCTGTTCTGTGGCAAGCTGCTCTCCCTCACTGCCACCAGCACTGGCCTTGGCGGTCTCTGCTTTCTGGATTATTTTTGCTCCTAAATCTGATTTCCAGAGCATGAAGGGCACCTCTTCTTAGATTGTGTAGTTTGCTTTTCTGAACAAAATGGATTCCCTGTGTAAGCTGGCAGGAAGAAAATTTCTATCTAAGGGCCAGATCCCTCTTTAAGGGAGTTTGTGTGTGTGTGTGTGTGTGTGTGTGTGTGTGTGTGTGTGTGTGTGTGTGTGGCAGAGAGACGGGGGGGCGGGACAGAAAGAGAGAGATGGAGAGCAAGAACAAATACTGTATGCTTCCCTTACCTACTTATTGCACCTCTGTGAGGTTGGGGTCTTTGCAGGCCAGGCTGATTGTACATATGTTTATGAGCTTTCATCCTCAGATCCCCTACCTCTTGGACACTGTTGCTTGCTTCCCTAAGGAAATACTCATAAGCCTAGTTACAGCAGGGTGGGATCCTCCTAAATGTGAGGCCAGGACACTCCAATTTGATATAACCCAAGGACAGATACCCTGGGAACTATTCTTAATTGAGATCCCTGAATAGGAAGCAGCCAAATAACTATTCTGTGCATTCAACCCTGCTTAAGAATACCTTACAGTGAGCTTCAAAGGAGTCCCTAGGTGCTGTAAATGGTTAAGTGCTTTACTACTAGTGGAAAGGTAGGATGTTCAAAATCACCCAGAGATGCTTTGGAAGACAGGCCTGGAGAACTGCTTCTGAAAAGTCACTGCCTTTGAAACCTTATGGAACGGCACTGCTTTACACACATAGTGTTGCCACGAGTCAGAATCGACTCCATCGCAACTAATAACAGCAACAAACAGTGAATATCAACTCCTTGGAAATTCATCTCTGACACTCAGTTTCTCTTTTTGTCTCTTTTGCGCATAGTTTGGTTTGAAGCCTTCCTCATTCTCTCTTTAACTCGTTTGGCTTGGGGAAATCTAGTATGGGCTGCCTACATGCACAAGGTGGTTTGCTGTAAAACCGTATCTTTTCTAAGTGAGATGCATGAATAGGGAGACTACATCTGAATGCACTCAGAGGATTTAGCTTAACCTTTAAGCAACTTTTTTACAACTAAAAATGTCTGAAGTGTAGTCTAGCTTTCATATTTGAAAACTGACATGCTTGACGAAGGCAAGGATCTGGAGGTGTGGGGATGGTCAGAGATACCTGGCATAGGTAATGGTGAGTGGCTTGTTGGAGGACTGATTTCCTCCTCTGTGCTGTCAGGCTGGTTTAAACTGGCAAGGACACGGGCACACTGTACTCAGAAGACTGGAATTAGCTGTGGTCTTGCTGAACTGATCATTTCTTTAATTAGTATATTTCCATTTTCTCAAATATAGGCTTTCGAGTGATGGAGTAGGCTAATGACAACTTTTGTTCCTAAGGGATTAGAGGAGAGAACGTGGTGACATTAGTATTAAATAATGGCTTTTTCATACTGAGATTTTGCCTGATTTTTAAAATGTAAAACAATTCATGGTAGTTATGGCTCTTTAGAAACAAATCTCAGATGCTACGGCTGAAACACCCATTTTCTGTGTGGCTCGTGACTTGCTAATGGGATGTGTGTCCTTACAGCTCTAGGTCAGTCTTTCTAATTTCACCTCTTCTAGTAATCCTACTCTGTCCTGTATGGTTTCTGTGAGTTGGAGGTGACTCGATGGCAACAGGATTTTTTTTTTTTTTTGGCTTTTAGTGATTCTTTAGAAATGTAAAAAGGACCGTGGTTTGTTGCAGTAAGAGACAGAATGAAAAAAAAATGCTTGCAGTAGAAAGTTAAATGGCCTTTTTATGATCCATACGTTGTGTAGTGGCCTGAGAGTTAGAGCAAGGCCTTATAAAGCTGGTAAGCCTTGTGCCACACGGTAAGTAAATGCCATGGAACTGGGCGTTGTTGGATTGACACTGGACACTCAGCCTTTGCACACCTGATCGCCCAGCACCCCCAGGAGATCATGGATGGTGGAGAAAAATACAGAGCTGCAAAGATTTGTGGCTGTGCATGGTTGTCCTATTTGGAAGCACAGGATCAAAAAATGTGCATGTGACCCTTACAATATTTTTCTCTCCCCACTCTTTGATCCCAACAAGTTAATCTCAAATGTATGACCCTGAGTGAATGTACCTCCGAAGGTAACCCCTTGTAATTGTGCATTCTGGGGGATGGGAGGCTACTAATAAAACAGATGAAAAGAACTCGTAGCCTCATAAAAGAGGAGTTTTATTTTATTGAAGTCATTTATTAGTAAGGAAACCAGAAGACATTGAACATTCTACAAAATCCAAACAAATGCTAAACTCTGCCAAACCTGAGACAACATGTGGGGAGATCGGATCAGATGCTTTCCAACTTCTCTTCCAGCTCTGAGTATGATTCTGCAAATTTTTGTGGCAGTGTTTTGAAGGACTTCTATAGCTGACTGCATTAAAATTTGAGTATGTGTGATGACAGTGGTTGCTCTGTAGGTGGCATCGAGGGCAATGAACTTAGCTATGACAGGTGACATGATAGATACAGCCTTTCGGTTTTTAATGAGGGCAGCATATTCGGTGTATGAGTTGTGAGTGTGTACATCAAAATTCAGTAGCCTCCCTGGTCAAATATGTCTCCCTGTCCATTATGAGCTCTGCCAGTTACATAGCTAGGGATGGGGGAATGCTTGGGGAAGGCAGCAGTGAGTCTACTAACCTTGCTTCAGTTGTTCTGTACTTGTTCTAAGGATGAATAAGAGATGCAGTCCTCTTGCCTGGCAAACTAGATCTTTCAGAAAAACACAAATTCACTTAAGTATAAATTATGTTGATTATCACACTACCTAAAAATTCACAGAGCTGGAAGTCACCGAGCTTTCCTTTTTTAAGTTAGGTATTCTTGAGAACTATTTTGTATATCATGATAAATTATCTAACCTTTCATACTGTTGAAGGCCAACATTATGGAAATAAGTAGCTTTTTATTCCATTCTAAGGTCAGTCTAACCAAATTATGCAACTTCTAATGCAATTGCTTGAAGCTTCCTCTTTGAAAGTTTTCTCATTTTAATACCTTGCAAAGAGATAAATGTTTTAGCTACTATTCATGCTTAACAGTGTATTTCACTGATTGTCATTCTCTTTGTGACATTTGCTGGCATGCAAGGCAGTTCACCATGGCTTTGCACATTTTGCTATTTGCCATAGATTAACAACAAAGAGCTAAAATTCAATAAGGAAATATATCTTTGCTGTTGTTATTTTTAATTTCAGGCCATAGGAGGCTAACTGAACCCTACAGAATCGATATTTACAGGGTTCTGGTGGTTTTGTTTCAGAGCCAAAAATGAAGTAGATTTTCTTTTAAGCTAGATTTAATTCCAGAATTTTTAAACTCATTGCCTGTTCGAAGCTGGTGGATTGCATTCAGCAGGATTTTAGGCACTGCCTGTTGCAGGTTAGTCTGTTTCTTTCAGGGAGTCAGCTACTACTTCAGGGGAAGGGGATGTTGAAAGTGAGGGGGAGTTTTTGGGAAGCTCTGTTTTACTTTAAGTCCTTACAGAACAATTGTCAGGAGCTCCCTCAGGTCAGGGCCAGTTCTATGCTATTCCCTTTGTACAGTTTCAGGTGTTTATGAAATATCTTTTGATACTGATGAGCTAGGTCTACAGTGGGTATAGTGACCTTCTCTTAAAAGGTATTCATTTATTCTAGGTAAAGCGTGGCCCTCCATGATAACTTGCCTCCAGACTTAGTGAACGGACTTGTTGTTTAGCAGTTAGGTTCGCTTTCAAAAAACTGTTTTGTCCTGAATGTATCTGCTCATTTTCCATTCACCAAATATCTGTAGATCATTCTTTACCAACCAGCTTGGTGCTCAGCCATGAAGGATATAGAGAAAGTATAAGCAGTACCTATGCATATAGCTTACATTGTTGCTGAGGAGACAAGATTTAAAGCTGAACACATTTTCTTTAAATCAGTGGGGAAATTATGGATTGTTCATGAAATGATGCCACATAATTTTTTAATAATTGGGAAAATATGATTTTATTTCTTATATGACAAAACAGGTTGTACATCAATTTGAGTTAAAGATGAAAAATCAAATAATAAAGTTATTAAGTGAAAACCTAAATAAATGTCTATCTGATCTTGGAATTAAAAAGAATTTTAGAAGCAGTGGAAATGAACACAAAGAAAATACCAGCAGATCTAATGACATAAAATTTAGAATGCTTGTATGTCCAAAAATACCATAAGCTAAATTAAAATAGCACACTGAAAAAAATTCTAAAAGTTTATCGCAAACAATCTATATTGATTAATTCATTAGTTAATTCTACAAATATAAATCAAGGTGCTGGGGATACAACAGGGAACAAAACAAAGTTCTGGTCCACAATGAGTTTACATTTTTCATGAGAAGAGACAAACAAGAAGCTAATATAAAAATATATTGTGATATGAAGAAAAATAAGGAAGGAACAAGGGTCCATGCAATCTCCTCCAGGAATGTGGTGGTGCCTTAGGAAGATCAAGGAGGACATATTTGGACAATGGAGAATTTAAGCAATAGCCTTAAAATATAAAGAGCTCTTACAAATTACTTTAAAAAAGACAAACATCACAATATAAGAAACTTTGCAAAGGACAGAAATAGGGAAAGAAGTTGCATAAATGACCAAAAAGCATGGAAATATTTTAACCTTAATAATGAAATAATAGAACTGGCATATCATTATTAATATTTTCATTGCAAAAACTAAAAAGTCAAGCAGTACAGGAGTGTATAAAATAGCAGTTAAAATCCCTGCAACCATCTTCTTACCAGTCCTTCTCAGAGTAACCACAGACAGCAGTTTGATGTGTAAGATGTCATTTTTTCTAGTTTGTCAAAGATTAAAAAAAAATACACAGCATTAGCAAGGGTATGGCTATCACACATTGATAGACTATAATTGATAAACTTGATAAGAGTCTTTCTTGGGGAAATTTTGTCAATACACATTAATAGCACTTAAAATAGATGCTGTATCTAGTTATGGAATTTATCCTAAGGAAATAATTTTAGATCTGTGTAAAAACTTATGTATAAAGATGTTACTCTAAGCTTAATTTATAGCAGTGAAGCATTGGGAATATTTTAAATATCAACAATATTTTAATTGCTAAATATATTATGATAACTTCATATGCTGAAATATTATAAAGCCATTCAAATAATAGTTTGAAGAATATTTAATGACAAGGGGAAATGCTCATAGTGCACCATACATAATCGAAAATAATCAGAAAATAAAATAGCACATACAAATTGATTCCAATCATTTCAAATGTATGTGCATAGAAAAAAAGACTAGGAAGAAGTTTACTAAAGCATTAACAGTTACCTTGAGTTATAGGAAATAGGGTGATTTTTAATTTTTTAAATAAACTTTTCTGATTTCCCAATTTTTCTACGCCAAACATGTAAAATACTGTTCAGAAAATGAATTATTTCAAGAAGTTAACTACTATAAAACACAGTAAATATTAAAGGCTAGAGAAGTGGCATAAACCAAACCCAACCCAGTGCCATCGAGTTGATTCCAACTCATAGCGACTGTAGAAGACAGAGCAGGACTATCCCACGGAGTTTCCAAAGGCGCTTGGTGGATTCCAGCTGCCAACCTTTTGTTTAATAGCCATAGCACTTAACCACTACCACACCTGAAAAGTGGCAAGGATACATAAATTATTCAGAGGAGGGACAGATCTCCTCAGAACGTAATAGGTATGAAAGTGTAAATTTAAAAATTACCCTTTAGCTTACCTTTTAATTGTGAGAAATAATGTTTTAAAGGTATTCTTCTTCCTCCTCATTTCTTGTCCATGTGTATACTTTTGTAAAAGTGGGTTTATCTCGCCAGGGTTAAACATCCAGTTAACAAATTTTAAGAATGAGGGATTTTAAAACAGCAACATTTATTTGTAACCTGTACAGATTTTTAATACTACAAAAATGATGCAGACTTTGAGGCTACTTTTGGCAAAATATACTTTTCCCAGTGCCCATTGGCCAGTTTGAAAGATGACATTTCTTATTATTTCCCAATATTTGATTTAACATTTCTGGCCTTTAGCTCTGAGGTGTACAGCTTGAAGACGATAACGCCAACAATTTGGAATGAAAAATAAAGAAGGGAGTTAGTAATTTAGTGGTCCTTGAGATGTTTGAGATGCTCAGCATTTCAAATTCAGCCTTTTTGTCTTCCTTTTTCAAAAAGTTGGAATGGGGTCGATCCTTTTAAGAAAGTCAGAGTTAGTAGACTGTCTCTATTACTAGTAGCTTGGTTCTGAACAGCATAAATACAAACCCCAGTATATTCCTTTGGGACACGTCCACTTTAATTGATGGCTGTATAAGCTTTCCATGTACTAAGTACTTAAGTGCAAAACGTTTAATTCAGTGGCCCCCTATAGACATTAGAACTATTTTGATACAGTAAAAAAAATTCTCATGGAAAAAAAATATATATATATAAACAGATGCTTCGCTCCTGACCCCCCCATAGCTAATAGATCAGAACCTTGTACAATGTCACCCTGATCATAGATAAAATGTTTGCCTGCTACAGGAAAACATCTGCAGCCTAATTCTGTACTCTGTCCCTTGGATAAATGAGAGAATTTAGCCTGCAGTAAAACTAGATTTCTTATGTGTGCAATCATTTAACTAGATGAGTTTAGATTCGAATATGTTTTTCATTTTATAACATAGAGTATCTGATAGAAACAAAAATCTGTTCCATTCTGTTTTTAAATGTGGGCACAGGAAGGGACTAAAAACTGTAGGGGAGAAAAACCATCCTAGTCCTTTTTCTGTTTCAGTTTTTTAAGGTAGAAGTCCTTAGTTAAAGGAACACTGGGAATGCTTGAAACCTGATTATGAAAGAACCTGAGAAAAGATTTGTATTTTCCTTTTGTATGAGATTGTTTGGATTAGAAATGAATTTCCAGGAAATTACAATATTTAATTGATTTTCAGTCAGAACTTGAAAGGACATAATGTGATAATGCACAGTGGTCTGGCAGAAAAAGAAAAATTACGTAATACTATGTAAATTCACATTGCCATTAAAAAATGAGTATAAAGCTCCAGGAGGTAATACCAAACCCCCAAAAAACTCACTGCTGTTGAGTGGATTCTGACAATCAGAGCCGGTACCAAATCCCCACCGAATGGCAGCTGTAAATAGGATCAGGATTTGATAAACAAAATTCTGACTTGTAGTCAGAAGGTGACAGGAAGACAAAAGGCAAGGAATTTTGTTTATCAAATCCTGATCCTATTTACAGCTGTCATTCAGTGGGGATTTGGTACTGGCTCTGAGGAATTAAACAAACAAATAAAAAACACCTGTTACTGTTGAGTTGATTCCGACTCATAGCAACCATAAGTTTGCCCTACTAAACACAGACTTCGTATAGAATATATGTGAAGGCCTGATTTAGAACTTGCTTATGGGCCCTGGGTAGGACTGAAGGCTCTGGAAAGTCGCCCTCAACTTTACCTCCCATGGCTGCCTTTGCCTAGGATCTAAGAACAGATTTTGATGTGTGACTGAATGGCTGAATTGTACATGGTCTACAGATAGGATTTACTTTTTACTTAAACTCTTCCTAATAGTGTTTAAGTAAACATGTAGGTTATTCGAATTTTTGTCTTCTTGTAAGTAAATACTATGAGGGATATCCTTACACATAAATCCTGCTGTGTACCTCTGACTGTTTTAGTAGAATAAATACCCTAGAGGTGAAATTGTGTTATCCAAGGGTTTATGTATTTTTAGAACTTTCAATATGTATGTCCCCCAGAAAAGTTGTACCAATGTACATTCCTACCAACAGTGTGGAAGAGCCTGTTTGGCTGTACACAAAGCACTATTATAATTTTAAATATTGTTGCCAATCTGATGAAGCTGTAGGGAAGCCGACAGTCTCATACATTGCTGGTGGGAGTGTACATTGGAGGGCAGCTTGACAATTTCTTTCAAAATTACAAATGCATTTACTCATTTACCCAGCAATTGCACTCTTACAGAACTCATCATAAAGATATGCTTGACCATGTGCAAAAATGATGTATATTCATTGCAGTATTATTTGAAATAGTGGAAGTAGAAATGTGTATGTCTGGCAGTAGGACACTTTTTAAAAAGCTGCTTTTATATATTGATATGGAAAGATCCCTGAATATGTTGCTAATTAAGAAAGAAAAATTCAGAAAAAATGTGTAGAGCATACTGTCATTTGAGTGAAAAAGGAGGGAAAAAGACTACATATATTTTTATCGTTTTGTGTATGCTTAACATCTTAAACAGGAAATTAGCTAGAATGGATGTTGTTGATAGCTGCCCTCAAACTGGCTCTGACTCATATCGACTAGAAATATAACAAAACAAAACACTGTGTGGTCCTGTGCTGTCTTCATGAATGCTAGTATGTTTGAGTCCATTGTTCTGACTCTTGGTACCTGTTGGGAAAATGGCAAATGAAAGGATAGGGAACAGGGGTAAGAGAGAATTATGTTTCACGGATGAAAATACCTATCTTTAAAACAAGAGCTAAAACATTTTAATTTGTATTTCTTTGCTTACTAGTGAGGTTGAACATATTTTTGTATCTGTTAGTTATTTGTATTTCTTTTGTGAATTAATATTTATGCCATTTCCTTGTTTGTATGTCTCTTGTTTCATTTGTTGCAAATAATTTTCTTCCAGTTTGTTGTATGATGTTTAATTCTGTTTCAGGTTTGACTTACAGTGTTGTGGAATCTTTATATAGAAAAATTTGTCTTTTAATCTGTGATTTCTTCTTTTTCGTTTAATCTGTGAAATTCTCTTCCTACCTAGAGATACCTCACACACACACAGACACACACACACACACACAGAGTACATTTTTGAAAGCACTTTTATGAATTCATATTTTTCATTAAAATTTTAATTCATTAGGAATTTATTTTGGTATATAGTTGGAAGTGATAATGTAAAAATCATTTTTTTCTAATTAGTTAATTGACTCAATACTATTTATTGTTCATTTTTCTCTTTTCACTACTTTTTGATGCTTCTTAAGTATATCATACATTAAATTTTTATACAGGCTAGGGATTTTTCCTGAGTTAGTCATTTTGTTCATTCTTCTGTTTTTCTGCTCTTGGACAATACGACATTGATTTAATCATTGGAGTTTTGTAATACATTTTAATAAATGGTGGGGTTAGTTTCTCCTTGGTCATTTCAAAAAATACTTTTGTTTTTTTCTATCTATTATTTCAGATGAACTTTGGAATTATTTTAAGTTTCAAAAATGATCATATTGGGATTTTCATCAGAAATATGCCGAACTGAGCATTTTGTGAAGAATTGGTATGCGTATCATGTTTAGCCTTCTATGTAGGAACCTGACATCTCCCCGCTTAGTCACATTTCCATGTAACGTCAAGCCTTGAAGTTATATGGTTCTCCTTACATTTCTTCTTAAGGTTACTTCCAGCTGTGTTATAATCTTGCTGTTATTTTCAGTGAGTTCCTTTTTTCCATTATATTTTGTAATGGTTATAGCTGGTAGAGTATGTAAGACAGCTCTTGGCTTTTGCACCACAGTTTTTATCCAGACCTCCTTTTCTTAGACATAGCTTAGCTCTTGAGTGTTAGCAAAATAGTTATTTTGATTTCTTGCTCATTTGTTTTCAAAAGTTAGAGCCAGTAAGACTCCAGCAGGGCAAGCCCAACTCAGTGTTGGCTGATGGGTTCTGTAGGGCTGCCAGTGGCAGCTGGGGAGCTTTTGCTTCAAGACTGGAAGAAGCAGCAGCAGGATGTTGGTTATACATCTGGGCAAAGATAGGAAAAGATAGTAAGAGTTTGTATTCTGGAGTCACACTGTCTTTAAACTTCACCAGTCTTCACTAGCCAGTGACCTTAAGGAAGTTACCAGTATGCATTTTTTTTCCTCCACAGTGCTGTGTGCTATTTTACTTAATTTCATCATTTCCACACATTTTATCTGAGGACACACTATTTACTTGGATGCATTATTTATAAAACATGCAGTGCTTACCCTTTCTAGGTTTCAACTTTCTCGTCGGTAAAATGAGAATAGTAGTATCTGCTTCATAGATTCTTGTGAGGATTCAAGCACCCGGCACACGTAAGCCCTCAATAAATGTTAGGTGACTGTCATCATCACTATCTCTTTATGTCTAGGGAGGTAGCTAATTTATCCTTCTCAGAGTGGACGAAGGCAGTCAGATTCTCATCTCCTAGCAATGTACTGTAGAGGGCAACAAAATCCAGTTTTGAAATTAGGTAAATCTTCATCATTTACCTCTGTTAAATTACTGAGAATAAATTCCACCTTACCATACTTCTCTGCTTCTAGTTATATGAATCCATTCTTACATGACGATATTTATTCTCCTTCTTGTGGCTCCTTCTAAGAATTTCTGTTATTCTTTTCTGTGACACCCATTTCTAGTTCAGCTGTGAAGTTGGAGGAGGTCCTACATGAATCAGAGTTAGCTAGCTGTGTTGGCAGGAGAGCAAAAAGCCCTTCTCTGATGGTATCCACTTATATTTTCTTTCCAGAGTCAGTGGATATCAATCTAGGCCTGAATCTGGCATTTTCAACCTTTCTCCTTTGGGACTCTGGGCTGGGCATCTCCATTAGCTAGGAAGCTGTGGAGATGGCAATTTCATGGACCACTGGCTGGGGGTTGTGACCTGTACTTTAATAAATATGGCCCCAAGCCTTTCTTTTCCCATGACCTGCTGCTTCTGGAGACCTGGGCTCTGTTTCAGGGCCACTGCTTTTTCCTCTTTCTTTCATGCAAGTGACTTAATGAATTTTAAATAGCCAGTTCATGGTGAGGAACTTTTGAGCTCACGTTCCCAGGGCTGTGCTCTGTCCAGGACATGTCTTCCTTTCACCCTGGAAACCAGTGACTGGTGTCTTTTACCCTAGGGCGTTTTACACTCTTTTCTCCATTTTGGGACAAAGTATAGTGGCCTGGGGTAGGAGTTCCAATTCTGCTTTGGCCACTTGATGCCCAATTTATGCTTTCTGGGGTTTAGGGAAATGAGTGAACTGTGGCAAATATCGTCTTATTTGTAAATGGATAATTGCCAACAAAATAATGGGTGGCTGGGTGTAACTGTTTTCTATAATCAGGTTGTACATAGCCCTTATACATGCATTTGCTTTTTAAAATGACTAGGCATTGTTCCCCGTAGAGTAAGCAATCACTTTCTGTTCATTTAAGCACAGGCTGATTTTTCTCCCTCCTTTCTCTAGCTTATGGAGTTATAATCCACGCACATATAATTAAAATGATATCCAAATGCAGCTCAGTTTCCTGTGAATCTGTAGTGGCTTTGTGCTGTAGGGAAGATTGTTGCTTTGCTGCAAACCACAGACCCAGAGTAAACCTCAGCTGTGCTGTAGCTATTTTGGACGACAACTTTCTAGCTGCTCATGTGTAATTGCCCATATTACATCATCCTAACTATTGTGAAATGTGCACAATATGAGGCTTATCTAATGATGTATTTCAGGTGGACTGTTCCTTTTAAAATGATTTTAAAGGTGTTTGCATGCACCAAACAGATTCCCCTCTTTGTTCTTGCCTTTTTATTCTGACTGAAGCTAATTTAGTGACTGATCGTGATGTAGCAGAGAGAAGTGTATCATATACTTTGTGTCCCATAACCTTGACAGTTTACCTAAAATGTTTTGTGAGATGTGCTTTCTCGTGGTGGAAGTAAAGAACCAGTGGGAGAAAAAGCCCCTCCACGTCAAATCAAGTCAGCACTAACCCAAAATGAAATTCAATTTTCCTATACTGAACAGCAGAGAAAAAAAAATCTGTTTTCAATGACCACAAGAGGCTTGGATACAGATCTCTCACTGGTCTTACTGGGGTTTCAGCTTGTTGGATTGTGCTGTTTTTTGTGATATTAGGTGTATGCCATAGGGAAGACTTTAAAATGACTCTGTTGGTGGCTTGCATTAACCCATTCTTAAGTCAGGTAATTCCGTTAAGCTAAGACCTTTGAGCATTTTCTCACTAATGTTAGATATTTGCACAGTAGGTAATATCACATATTTACTAACTATTAGTAGGAAGACATGTTGTAAAATAATAACATTTATCTTTGGCTATGGACCTCAAATATTGCACACAGAGTACAGTTTGGTTAAAAGTCTTTTTAGATAATATTTCAAAGTCGTCGAAGAAGAAAAAAATGCTTAGAACCTGAAAGGTCAGATAGACAAGTAATTCTGGGCCTTTTTATTGCTGAATAATGGACTTTGTAAAGATTACAAGTGACTGTTAGACCAAATGAGAATACATAGAGCTCAATATTAATTGGTTCAGTATCAGTTGATGGCCTGTTTGCAGGATACAATGAAATTATGTTATCAATCTAATGTTTTATTGGTCTCTTGGTTTGAAAAATTAAATAAACAGTGTAAGCACTTGTAGTAGTAAATCGTAGCAGGGAAAAGTGTTTTGATTTAGAATTTGAAAACAGAATTAAAGGTGACTGAAGCAGAAAGTGGGCTGTGGCATAAGATATCTGCCAGCATTTCTCAAAGTACTTAAGTCTACCTAGGTGTTCTAGAGGAATTAGAACGAGAGAACAGAGACTTCAGGAGAACTGCTTCAATGTGTTTACTTCAGGGTTTTGTAAATATTAGCAAATCCTTTTGTTTAATAGTTCAGCTTGCTTTGGTACAGATGTATTTGTTTCAATCTACATTTTTTTTAAGCATCTATCCTATTCTTGGCATTGTTTTAGATACTGGTTAAACGGTGGTGAACAAAACTTACATAGCCCCTGCCTTCATGGAGCTTAGAATGTAGTGGGAGACAAAACAAGCAACAAAGCAAGCCCCGTGAAACCTGCTTCCGTGTAAGATTGTATTGCTATGAAAGTAAAGATCATATTATTATAAAAGAGTAAAACAGAGAAGCTGACTTAGGCTAGGGTACTAGAGAGTAATATTCAAGCCAAAGAGTTAGTGATGCAAAAAGGTGTCAGGACAGGAAGATTGCTGAAAGCTGAGAAAGAGCAGCATATGTGAAGACCCCAAGGTGGGACAGGGCTTGGTGGGGCAAAAGAGAACGTTAGGGGAATTGCAGCAGGTAGGTGCCTGGGCACAAATTTCCATGATGTGGCTGCTCAGATATGCATATGGATTTCAACCCTTGGCCTAATCTCAGGGAACCTTTCTTCCCCCCAAGGTGGTTTGGATCTGGATGCTGAAAAGTCTTGACTCTAACACATAACCATTGATTAAAAGAGTGGAAGGGGTTGATGCATGAGGGCTATGATGGCATTGCATGGAGTCTAGTGTGAATTCCACAAAAAGCAAATTCATTTCAGAAACGCAGATGTGGAAAGAATCAAATGCAAAGTAGAAAAAGAAGCAGCCTATAGCCACCTTCAGATAGATCGTTTGTACCTTACATCCATTCCTCCAGTCTCTGCTAGATGACCTTTTTGATCCCATCTGTCCCTACACACTTTAGTGGGTTGTGTGCCGATGCAGTTCTATAAGCTGGCTTTTGCAGCACAGACACACAGGGCTTATCTAGTCGCATTCGGGATGTGGAGACAAGAATAATGTCAAGGCAACTTTTATGATCTTTATCTTCTTTTTCTGACTGCTCTTGGTAGGTAGGGAAACAAGGGATTCCTCCATTTCAGCTTCCCTCTAGATACAGTCAAGTAGGCCCCAGAGAAGAAAAGACTTCATTCCTTCCCTCTACCCCGCTTCCACTCTTGGCTTCTCTTTTCTTTCGTCACCGTTCCTGCTTTTTTTCCTCATGCAATGCTGCCTAACTGTCAGCAGAGGGCGCACAGATGCACCAAAATCCAGCCTTTATTCCTCAGGCCATAGTAATTTCATTGTCATTATCTCTTCATCTTTACATTCCTCAGAGACAGGGATGCATCTTGCCCTTCTCTTTTTGTAATATTTCTATCAGGGACAGCCCACCCATTTTGAATGTGACCAAAAGCTACCGCCTAGATACAAAAAGGAAAAGAATTTTATTCCGAAGATCTGGAAGAAAGTTTTGTGTGTGTGTGTGTGTGTGTGTGTGTGTGCGCGCGTGCGTGCGCGCCCGCGCGTGCGTGTGCATGCATGTATGTGTTTGTGTATTTGTGTGTGTGAATGGTATCAGAGTTGCTGGTACCCTACGTGATTCGATTGGGAAGGACTCATTTTGCCAATAGCAAGGCAGACAGTCTGGGCTCCTCTTCTTCCTTGCTTTCCTCGGGCTGTTGACTTGATAGCAGCTGCCCCGCTTCCTGACGTGTCCTAATAACAAGGATGATGTGGCCAGGGGGAGATTCATCTTCCTCCCCAATCTAACTTCCTCATTGAATTTGCTCCTTGCTAAAATCTAAAGAGGATTGTCTCCTCTTAACTACGTGCTGCAGTCACTCTGCCCAAGGTCAGAGAATCCAGCTGTGGCCTGTCTGCCTCCAACATCACTGGCCATAGAGAGAAATCGGTGAATGTTTGTGGCCGTTCTGTGGGTGGTGTTTGAGAGGCATAGGAGTGCTGGTTTAAGCTCTTCCAAGGATGTCTTGGCATGGCAGTGCTGACAAAAGTAGAGACTTGTTTATGTCAGTGACATAATCAGAGAAGACACCCAGGGCCCAGATGTAGGGAGCAAGGAGGTGCACAGTTTAGTACTGTTTTCTGACAAAAGCCCATACACTTCATGTTCATCTGCCCCCAGTGCCAATCTCTCTCTGATGTCTTAACTTGCTTTTTGTTCTAATTGGTTTAAAAGATTCTGGTGCCACGAAGATTTGCTTGGCCAGTGGTGGTTACACTGGCTAGCATGTTCATACAAATGCAGTATGCTTTATACCCAACTAGTTTCGTAATGCTAACTATACCCAAGAAACAGGCAAGGTTTAGTTTAGCATATTCTGCCTATTGTAAAGCATCAGGCACAGTTATAGCTCCTCATAAATAACAGTGATGACTCCAAAAGACTGTTTTTCATGTAAATTTCCTTCCTGTTAGTGAGCTTGGAAAAGAGCTGTATTGAAGAACAGGTTATTTAAAAAGTAGAATGATTTGTCAATAAAATGCGTTTCAGCTTTTCCCTGTGAGGCTCTGGCATGCCCCGCTTCCCCAAAGATCCACATGGGCAGACTGCGTGTTAGCTTGCTAACCCAGTGGAAGCAGCCTTACTTTCCATGCCAGGAAAACACTAATACTCTAAACACAAAGGGCATTTAACACAGTAACTGTTTCTGATGGAGCAAGTAGTGCTGCCAGCCTGCTGTCTCTTGGATGGCTTCTGTACGATGGGAGCAGGGTTGGGAGTTGGGCCCAGGCTACTCCTTGGTTTGTGAGGTATAAATGAACAACTTAAAAAAGTGTTTGTATAGTCAGGGTCATTCTTGTGCTTTCTCAATAGGCTTGCAATCCTAGAATGAATACTTATCCGGCTTGGTTTTGTTTTTGGGGAAGAAAGGAAACTTCCAGTAGCCAGTCTGGTTAATCACTAATGCTTATTCCTTCTTCCCTACTATTTCATATTGGGTTTCCTTCTACTCCAGCGCATTGGGTTTCCAATCACATCAAACCCTATTAGGCTTCCTTCCATTCAGAGCAGATTAGATTCCCTTACACCTCACTGCCTAGCAGGATTTTCCTCTCCACAATATGTAGAGTATTAGGTTCCCTTACATGGGTTGCTGCTTGTTAAGTTGTGTTTGGTGCTGCGTAGTATCGAATTCTCTTTTTCCTCAGCAGTCGCTGGATTGTTAATTACACACTGGCAGATCCAGTTCTCTGCTCCTTTTGATGTGCACCTCTCTACAAGCTCTGGCCTCACACTTCAGTGCGTCAGGCAGCCATATTGCTCATACATTCAGTTCAGTTCAGCTATGTGAGATTCAGCACCTATGTGCCAGGATCTGTGTGAGGTTCCACAGTGTTGACGAAACTGACTGGGAAATAATCCCAGCCTGTAGGGAGTTTACATTCTGCTGGGGTGGGTTGGGTAGTACATAAGACAAAAAACTGTTCCTTAAGGTCAAAGTGTTGGTTTTACTCTTGTCTTAGAAATAGTTTATTATCTGGTATATTTAAGGAACTTTCTGGAGGTTTGTTAGTTATGATGCCATTATTGCCACCATTCTGTTCCATAATGAGAAAAAAAAAAATGTGAAGCCCGGTTGGATGAAAAGACTTTCACTAGGTTTCACTACTGTTGCTGGTAGAACTGGGATGAAAGCCATGACCTCTTGACATGCTCAGTCCTACTTTCATATGTACCTATCATGGTATTAGAAATTGTGTCATTCTAAGAGTTAGCCATTAGGCATAGAGTAACAAATACGTATATGTACATTACTCTCAAACAAAGGAGCCTTGGTGACGCAATGGTTCCTTGCTTAGCTGCCAACCCAAAAGTTGGAGGTTTAAACCCGCCAGTGGCTCCACAGGAGAAAAGAACTGGTGATATGCTCACATGGAGATTACAGCCTGGGAAATCCTGTGGGGCAGCTTTACTATTTTTCATAGGTTTACTGTGAGTCAGAATCAACTCGAGGGTATTCAACAACTCTACTCATATAAGTGCCTCATCCTTATATATAATCTAGGGACTATCTCTGTTTTTTTTGTTGTTTTTTTTTTCTTTTCTGATACCAATATATTGTGCCATTTATTTCTTCTCTAGAAGGGAGGGAACCAAAAGTCAAGCACGGTGGAAAGAGTTTACAGGACCAATGCATTTGTATTTCACTCTATCTGATTGTACCCACCATCAAACAATGTGAAAGAACAAAATGAAATATTTAGAAAAGACCCTTGCTGGAACTTATGGGCTGCTGACGTGTTAAATGCTTTCCTAATCATTCTTTGGCATACCTTTAAAACATCAGGGTAGGGAAGGGCAAATGTTGGCCAGCCATGATGCCATCTTGCTTAGCCTCTACAACCAGCAAAAGAACTGTAGTCATGGCTGCCTACAAACAGCGGAAAATGCAAGAGGCATTACCAGTTGTGATCTTTATGCTCAAGATTCTCAGCCTGGTGGAAAATTAACAATCTGTGTTTCACATTAGTGTAAATACTGGCTGACTCCTTCATCAGATAGCTTCTTCTTCCTTGAACACTTAGCATGTGCCAGGTGCTTTACCGTGGTATCTCAGTAGTTGCTCACTATAAATGGCAGAATATCCATAAGCCTGCTCTGTATTTGCTGTCAATTGGGAAAAAAAGTGAAAAAACTCAAGTTTACTGGCAACAAAGAGATGTGTTTTGTATCTCTTTCTGCCAACTCAACTGGAGTGCTTCATTAATGCCAAACTTTCTAGTTTGATGTGAACAGTACTTACAGCATAGACTGAAGCTTGAAATGACAAAGGGTGATTTAAAAACAAATGTAGTTTAGAGACAGACCTAGGTAATAAATAAAATGATTTGATATAGGAATTAAGTAAAAACCAAGACTTTGGTTTAATTTTGTTTTTATTTAACACCAAAATATTGGGCCTTTTTCATTTTTAATTCCTGAAAGGGTGGTAACCAAAAGTAATGCCAAATGGAAAAAAGTGACAGGTTCAATCCTTTTGCATTTCACCTGATCTTAGCTAACTAGTCAAATGTATAGTATGTCCATAACTCAGAGTGTGACATTTGTATTTTCTAATTTAATTGTATAGTGTAAAGAGAGTTTACTAGTATGGAAAAGTGACAACAGCATTCAGGATCTATTTTTAAGGGTATGCTACTATTTAAAGCATTTGAACCAAGGCACTGCTTTGTTAGAATAATAGCACACTGACTTTCGAATGAAACGCCTTAAGGTACTTGACCATGGTTACAACCAGTGGTTACAAGACTTTGTCTTTTCTGAGACTGTCCTTAATAGCATAGGAGTTAAGATGCACATCTGGACACTGAATTTATTCTTTCCTAACACTGCCCCCAAGCCTTTAGTGAGCTCCTACTGTGTGAAATGCAGCATCATCTTACTCTCACAAACACTTACTAGGGTATGTAGTTCTGTAAGTCATACATTTCCTGTTATCCTCTTTTGAACACAAGACTTGTGATCATAACTTATCGATTGTGACTGTAGAGAAATGGTTACAATGTATCCTAGTATTCCTTGGACATGCCTTACATAATATTAAAGATTGCCATTTCCCCTGTTGCTTATTTTTTTAAGCTATAAGAACCATAGAGTCAGTCAAGGCCTCAAATCTAACCACCTACTTTCACATTAATAGCATGATGGTGAACATTCTGTACACTGACTATGACTCACATAACCATAAATTGTTGCGTATGATCTTTTGCACAGTAGCACTAATTATTATTATCACAGAATCCCAGTAAACTAGACTGGTAATTATCAGGCATTTATTTGAATGGACAGCTAAGCTATTCTTGGCATGTTAGTCAAAGCAGTTGTCATGACAGCCATACAAATATGTCATATGAATTGGGTTAATTAGGGTAATTAATAACTGTTATTTCATCCCCTTTTCCCAAGGTATTGCCTAAACATTATTGAAAGGGGGAAAGTAAAGTTAAAAAAAAAAAAATTGAATCCTAATTTTAAGAAAGTTACCTTCTAAATCAATGAAAATGACCCATCCTCCCAAGATGGTTTCCTTAGAGAAATTCTTATTTTTATGGGATTTTCTGCTTCTGGAGATTTCAGACTCAGCAAGCCTAGGCCACACTGACCAAAGGAAAAAAAGAGTGTAGTTGAAAAGAAGAGCTAAATAGTTCCTTGAGGTTGCTGCTTTCCTTTTAGTCATATATGAGAGCTCTGGAAACTCTACGGGGCAGTTCTGCTCTGACCTCTAGGGTCAATATGAGTTGGACCTGACTCAATGGCAGTGGGTTTTTGGGTGTGAGAGCTCTGAAGGGACTGTCCCTCTGCCTTCCACTTCTGGCAGAGCCTTGATTTGTTTTTTGCTTATCCAGAACTTTCTTGCCTTACTCTCCAGCTTGTTCACTCTATCAGTTTTCTTGTTTTTCCTTCACAAGGTAGTTGTAAGTTTTTCTCACCTGAGTTTTTATGGCCCTCTGAAGTTTTCCAAGGTTTAATTCTGTTGAAAGCCTTTTTTTTTCCATTTTATGCTTTGGGGACCATCTATGTCTGGTGGTGGTTTTTCTCTTTTTTTTTTTTTAAAAGGGGTAAGCTTTGAAGAGTTGCTTCTCTTTCTCTTCCCTAGAAGTAAAGTCCACATTTCTTTTCTGTGCTTCTCAGTGTATTAAGTTTTTCTAGTGCAGAGAAGAGTAAAGGAGAGGTTAAAAATTAAACAAGTTTTCCCTGATGAGGTCATCCTTTTGTTGGATACTGTTGTTATAAAATAAAATAAAAACTTTTCATAATGATTTTGAATAACAACTTCCCCTTGTTTCTTCCTTAAACAAGAAGGGATTCCAGGAAGGAGAGGAACTGAGAACAGTAACTGAAGATATTAATTGAACATCTAATCTATGTTAGTCTCTGAACTTGATCTTTTACATCTCCTAATTTAATCCTCACTAAAACCCATGAAACCAGAAGCATTATTATGCTAGTTTTACAGGTGAGGAAACTGAAGTATGTAAAGATTAAGCAATTTGCCCGAGATCACACAGATCTCTTTGCTCTAGAGACCTTTGTTTTACACCAGCTAGAATGGAGTTTCTGGGAAACATGAGAAGCTTCTAGAACTTCACAAATTCTGGATGCCTTGTTCACACTCTGACCTCCAATGGATTAGAAACACCCATTCTTCTCTGCTTCTTTCATGATGGAGACTTGTTGGTCAGGGGCCAGCATTCTGGCAAACTCATAGAAGTTTGGGAGCAAGTCTAGTAAAAAGCTTTCAATAGAGGGCATTAAGCTAAAACTATATAACTAGGCCAAAGGACTATCTTCTCTTGTCACACTGGAGCTTCATGATCAGGAAAACCAGCTTCCTTCTCTAGTTTACGTTCAGCTTCCCTGTCAGAGAAAGAAAAGCTACTAACTCTATTAGGCTAAAGGCCACAGTTGAACCACCTAACATTTGGACTCCAGTTGGGAGGACCATGGTGACATGCTGGCAAAATGGCAAGGCTCAGTTGGTTTTGGTTGTGTCTAGGGATCCATGAATTTGTGATTTCAAATGTCTGGCTGCCATAATTGCATGTAGATGCCTTCAGCATCCAGCCTAGCTAATTACTGGCATTTGCTTTTAAATATCCAAGCATGGCTTTATTTTTCTGGAAAACAAATACGTGACATTTTGATGTGGTGAATTGGGGGGCTGTGAGAAAACTCATCTAGAGTAGAGAAGGTATTACTGAAGATAATGGTCAATTTTCAGGTCCAAGCACCTATTTGTTAAAAAAACATTGTGTCTCCAAAGCTCCAGAATCTGCTAAAATAAAAGACTGTGGGAGGAAATTTATCTTTTTTGTTTTTTAACTGCAGAAAGAAAAGTATTTTAATGAGGAAATATATTACACTATTCTACAAAACCAAGGGCTAATAGCCTGGAACTGGTACTTTGGCTCCCTAAAAAGTCCAACAAGACAAGCCAATTATAGACTGTGAAACATTTTCATTTTTAGTTCCTTATAATAGCGATTCATTCTCTGCTATGGTACATTAAGTGGGAAACAAGTTGGAATGAGGGTTTTGGCACCTTTAAAATAATTGACTGTATTTACCAAGTTTTTACCAGTACAGAGAGGCTGGTGGGGGGCATAGAGGAGGAAAAGGGTAGGGAAAGAGAAAGTACATTCAGGAGAGTGTGACTTTCAGTAAAAGCAAACAAAATTGACATCTGTAGAGTATAATTTAGCTGACTTTTTTTTTTCTTTTCAGCATATTCTTCAAGTAGACAGTAATTTTATTGCTTGTGGCAATATCTACCTTTACGTGTGATGTGATGTTACTTTAGTGAGCACGGGTAATTAGTTGTTTACAAAGTAAGAGTGCAGTGGGCACAGCTGTGGTATTCTTCTCCATACTGCAATACCCGGCATTCTCCAGTGTCTTCTCTCTTTGGGTGTATTGGTAACCCCTCTAGCTGGCCTGTTCCCTTTCCTCTTGGGTAGATTTCCCTTTGTTTGGGATATGTTCCTTTCCCCTTTGGCCTACTTTTCTTTCAGTGGCTCTGCTTGACTACATGGTAGTCTTTTTGGAAACTGCAAACTGATGCCAGTCTGGAGTAGGCTTGGTAATGTCAAAACAGAAGAGTTTTGGAAAGAGTAGATATATTATGAGAGAAGCCAGGTGAGGTGACATTGACTGTTAAACACAAATGTAACATTATGTCTCATTCATGAAGTATAGTTTCCAGATTATGGGAAGTATTAGCCCCTCTGAAGTCTGTGCTGATCAGATTGGAGTATTAGGTTCAATTCTGAGTGGCTTATTTTAGGTAGAACACTTATGGGCTAGAATGAGTTTCAAGGAAGGCTAAGAAAGTGGTAAAGGGCTTGAAGACCATGTCATTTATAGAGTTACGTTCATTCATGTTGTACAGTTACGATAGAGGCTAAGTCAGTTGCATGATGGCATTAATCTACATTGGGCAAATGTGTTGAAATGTAGGTACTAAAACTAAAGTGCCATATTCTTAATAGTTTGAGTTGTGGATAGTTACTTTGTGTAAAACTTTATCCTGTGTTTGAACCCAAGGTCTGCTAATTGGTTGACTGGCACAGTGACTTTTACATGCTCAGTATGGGAAATCAGTTCTCAGGTTTAAGGCCAAAAATTTATCACTGAGTGAGCAGAAGAGAGGTCCCTTCCCCTTGTAGAATGTTCAGTATTTCATCTTCTTGTCATTAAAAGACATGTTAAGCAATCATCACTGATAGAGGGAGGGTCCCAGAAAGGATGAAATGATGGCCCTTATGCTGTTTTCTGTTTTCTTGACATGATTCCCAGCATTCATAGTAGTGTGCTTTTAAGTGGGGCTTAGGGAGGAGTTAATATCTTGCCAAAATGATGGATTGTTTTTCTCCTAGAGATAATGAAAAGAGACCATATAGTAAGAAACATTGAAAATGTCTAGTGCCATAAGGTCTTTCTCCAAAAGATAGTAATTATCATAATGATAGGCCCAAATGACAAACTAAATATTAGCTTATGAATGTAAATTTTAAAATGGAACATTTTATGAAAAAGTTGCTACTACATAGGATGCTCATTGGTTTTAGAACACACAGGCAGAGGTCATTAATATGTATACTTATTTTTCTATCTTCTCATACCTTATTCATTTTTTTAAAGAAGACAGGAGAGAACTTTGTGAGAGAAGAAATAAAAGTAATCTTGTTTGTACAGAATCACAATATGTACATTGTTGGCTTTAAGGCCTGTAGTAGGCAGAAAACAAGTCTGGCTTCTGTGCTATCTGTGCCCTCTTATCCAGGAAGAGAAGACACAGAAATACTGTCCCCAGAGCAGAGGTTGTGTTTCTGAACAAGCCAAGATTGCTTTTATTTCTTCTTATGACCATCCCTCACTTCGGGATGCTGAAAGAGATCAGCTCTCTGGGGATTGCCCACTTCAGCTGGTGCGTGATGGGAGGTACTAGTGAGGGACTAGCAACACCCGGAAGGCAGAACGCTGACAGAACAACTTTCAGCTTCTGAAGAAAAGCCACAGTGTCAGGCAATCCAGAGAAGAAGAGAACAAATATAAAATCCATATCTTTAATCCGTAAATGGAGAAGAGAGAGTGCTGTCTCTGCTCCCCACCAAGTTTGTAAGCTTTATGGCAATATCTTTTTGGAGGGCTGGGGAAAAGTGGGTATGAGGGACTGAGGAAAGTGAAGGTCTGTACCTACAGACTGCTCCAGGAAAACCTCGAGCCTCCTTTCCTACCTCTGACCAGCAACTCATGCTACCCATGCTAGGGTCGACTTGTCTCAAGACTCATCTTTATGCAAGGCTGCAAAAACAGTTTGAAAGCCATGAACAGCTGACCACTGGAGAAAAGATTTTCTGGCTCAAAAATAAGTCTCTGTGGTTTAATTAGCTACCCCCTCAGACACTGATTTTTCTAGCACTTGTACTGAATGTAACTTGTCTTCCAAACTTTACAGAAGAGCCAACCCAAATCCTGCTGGATTTATGGCTGTTGGGAAGTTGCTTGATGTTATTAAGCATGGCTTATTTTCCCTCCCTCCCCTGATGCTTATGTGCGGCTTGCAAAATTAAGAATTAGAGAAGCTGATTCTTCCTCTAAATCAAGTGTTTTCCCTAGTTCTGTGCCATGTAGATCTCAGGTGTCTGAGGGCAGTTCTGACTGTATTACCTTGAGGCGCACTCTCTGTGCTCTCTCTTCTGTGCTCCCACAGCACATGGCATATATCATTGTTGTAGGACCTCCCTCAAACCAAACCAAACTGTAGAACTGCCCCAGAGGGTCTCCAAGGCTGTAAATCATTATGGAAGCAGACTGCCACATCTTTCTCCTGCAGAGAGGCTGGTAGCTTCAAACCACCACCCTTTCAGCTGGCAGCTGAATGCTTTTAAACACTGTGTCACCAGGGCTCCTTGTTGTAGCACCTATGACACTGCATTATAACTGTTTCTTCACTTGTTTGGGTCCAGAACTTAGAGAAATGTGGGCTTCTTGAGGGCAGGAGTGGAGTCTGATTCATCTGCATAGCCCCAGCATCTACCATGGGTCCTGGCCTATACTCTTAAAAGTTATTCCTTGGATTGAATCCAGTTATTTTGGCCCCGAGCTGTACTAGCATCCATTTGTTCTGCAACAGATAGTCAAGGACGGCCAAAGAACACTAGGCAAATCTTCTCAATTGTGGAGAGGGCTCTGAATGAGCTGTTTTTCCTCTGACTTCCACCGCCTCTCGTTGCTCCCACCCACCCTTTCTGATTGCCTATAGTTTGTGCAAAGGATGGTCTTAAACATACTGCAGGATTTTTTATGACTTTTATAGTTGTATTTTAACTGGGGCTGATGGCTTTGTCATTTTACTCGGCCTTTATATGATACAGCCAAATCTGATTAATTGAGGCTAACTTGGGGGAAGGCCAGTTGGAATTATCGATAGAAAAGAATGCAGTTTTATTACTTTCAAGTTCATAGAGTAAGAAGAAGTAGACTAACAAAGCCTTTGCCAGGATGTTTTGCCAAGTAGAAGTCCTTGGACCTGCTTTAATGAATAAATAAGAGTGATGTGCAATTAGCATATTTACTGTTTATAAATTGCTTCTAAAGGCTTAAAAACAATTTATTCTCATAAGTAGTTTAAACACTTCCCATATAATCTTGTTTATACCATAATTTGCCCAGCAAACCTTTTTAAAAATAGATATGGTAGCTTGGCTCTGTCTAAATGATCACCAAATACAAATTACTGATTTTTGAACTGTAGAGGTATGACTCCAACATGTAATTAGTAAGCCTGAAATGGATACTTTAAGTAAGTGGGCCAGAGTGGATTCTTCCTTTTGCATTTAGTCCTCATTAGTCATAGAAGCAGGGTGCTAGAGTTAGTTTCTGAGTCCTATTTAAAGGGAAAGACAAAACAGATAAACAAACAAACAAACAAAACACACAGTCCCTCAACGGGAAGCAATACTTGTCACCATTCTAACCCCTTCAGTGTTAAAATGCCAGGGAATTTCTACTGAGGCAATAAAGAAGAGAAAATTTACCTTTTGGATAATTTCACTATGATCAAATAATCCCCAGTGGGCAAAACTAATAGAAGATACTGTATTTTGATTGCAGTTTATCTCAAGCAATTATAGATGAGCAATTTAAGTGGCAACAAAGCAAGCCATTTGCTAGAATGAGGCTGTATTTCACAGAGCTTTATCATTCCATAGTCTTTGGATCATTCAGCTAAAGGCAGTCTGTTTCCTTGGATGGATCATGCATCCTTTTTCTGCAGTACTTTTACAATTACTTTTCTTAGTGACAGAATATTGATGTGAAGTGATTTACAAACATCATTTGCAGAAATTTATTGGACAGAAGTTTAGTTGGCAGAACTTACAGCATTAGGTTTTACTCCTTGGGGACTTCTTAGGAAAACTAACAGGAAGGAGCTGGGCTAGTGGAAAGGGATGAACCGTGGCCTGGGTGTCAGAAGCAGTGAGTTCTAAACCCATGCCTGCTTCTAATAACCAGCTGTGTGCTTTAGCAGAGAACATGAGGTCTCTGGGCCCATTTCCTTTCTTTAAAATTTTACAGGTACATGTGTATGAGTAGGTGGATGTGATCACATCATTTTTAGGGTCTTAATGCTGTGTACATCTATGACTCTGATAGTTACAAGCCCCAAATGGGATTTTTTTCAAAGCCTGAAGTGGACAGCATAGCACTGTTAGGTTGCACTAATGATTTCAAGAACCTTTGCAAATGGCCACATTTGACAATAAAGCAAGTGAAGACAATCATGATCTAAAGAATTAATATTGTATAAAAATATGCATTTTTTATTTATGAAGGATAGATTTCTGAGGGTACTATAGATTGAGAGCAAAAACAGGATATCAGCTTCCATTTCCTATTGTTTTTCAAGTTAGGCTGAGTGGAAAGTCCTGTGGTCTGAAAAGCAGGAGCCTTGGGCTCTTGCTCTGGTTCTACCGATAATAGGCTATTAGATCTTGGATTCAAAAACCCTCTGGATGTCAATTTTTCCATCTTTTAAAAAGTTATAATAATACCCATGTCCCTGGGTGGCACAAATGGTTAGCTGGACTATTAATGGAACGATTGGCCATTCAAACCTACACAGAGGTGCCTTGGAAGACGGGCCTGGTAAACTGCTTTTGAAAGAATGCAACCTTGAAAACCCCATGGAGTGGTTCTGCTCTGCACATATGGGGTCTCTGTGAATTGGAATAGACTTGGTGTAACTAAGAACAACTTCCTAAGATGATTGGGATTATTGAAAGAAAGTATAAGCCGAGGCCAGTAAAAGTAATTGCTATGCCAATACAAGATGCTACTTAAGAAAATAATTTATAAAATGATGACACTGAGTTATACAGTCCTACAGGTATTGTCATTACGTCAGATTAAAAACAACACCCTCTTGGAGGTGTGGTTTGTATCATGTACAACAATATATGTTTCACACTGGCATCTTAATGTGAATAAAAATATGGGATTCTAAAGCATCCCTGGGTGGCACAAACAATTAATCAGCTTAGCTGCTAACCAAAAGCCTTCTGGAAAGAAAGGCTTGGCTATCTACTTCCATAAATATCAGTCATTGAAAATCCTATGGAGCACAGTTCTACCCTGACACAAATGGGGTCACCATGAGTTGCAGTTGACTAGATGGCATCGATACACCATATTCAGACTAGTGAAAACAAAATAACTAGTTCCTGGGTGGTGCAAAGGGTTTACATGCTCAGCTGCTAACTGAAAGGTTGGTGGTTTGAATCTGCCCAAAGGTGCCTTAGAAGAAAGGCCTGGCAGTCTACTCATAAAAAATCAGGCATGGAAAACCATGTGAAACAGAGTTCTACTCAGACACCTGTGGGTTATCATACGTCAGAGTCTACTTGATGGTAAGTGGTTGGTTGGTTGAACTTCTTAAAGCTATACGTGATATATCGGATGAATGAAAGAAATGGGAAAGGAGAGATGAGATGACGGCAAGTTTTTTTTTTTTTAAATAGGAGAGCCCTCTGTACTGTCTAAATTATAAAGAAATGTTGAAACAAATACAATTTAGGAAGCTCGACAGACTTTCTTCAAAGAGCTTTGTAAGCCTTACATTTCTGATTCAATCTATGAAAGCGGTGAGATAGTTTCATCATAGACAGAGATAACATCAGCTATGAATCAATTAGCAAACAGTTGGTGAGTGCCTCCTCTGTGCCAGGCATGGCAATAGGTGCTGAGTGTACAGGCACTAAAGATTTGATCCCTGCTCTGAAGGAGTTCCCAGCCTAGTGAGGGTGACAGATAAATAAGCAACGCAATGCTTTGTGCAGTGTGATAAAGGTAAATATAACTCCTTTTATTTCCTTAGGCCACTGAGTGTGTTACATTTCAGAACTGCAGAGCCTTGAGTCACAGTCTAGCAGTCTTGCCCTAAGGCAGTGCTGTCCCGTAGAACTTTCTGTGATGATGGACACCTTCTCTATTTGCACTGTCCGGTATGGTAACTATCACCCATGTATGTGTTTATTGAGCATTTGAAATATAGCTAATGTAACTGACAGTTTTTAATTTAATCTTCTGTTAATATAAATTTAAATAGCTACACATAACTGGTGGCTACAGTAGTAGACAGCAGAGTTCTAAGGAATGGTAGGATAGGCAATCCTGAGCTGAAATCTCTGTATTTGCTTTGGATTTAGAAGACCCTGGTCAAGCTGCCCTAGCCCTCTAACCCTGTTTGGCTATCCACGCACTACACTAATCTTTGAATGGCTCATTTCCAGCTGACAGCCTTGAATTATGCATGCTAATATGCTTTACTTAACCCTGGGATGAGGGTTTTAAAAAAAAGATTCTTTGACAGTTCAGTCATAACAGAGGAAGGAAATGGGGCGAAGGAAAACTGTTTTAAAATGCTTTAAAAATGTCTCAGATCTTGTCTTTCACATAATTTCAGATGATATGAGGTCATTTTAACTCTCTTTGAGCTGGATTCTGTCTCTCTCACACACACACAGATACACACACACTCCAGCTATGGTATCTGTTATAAAAGACTGGGTTCCTTCTATTACTACTGAATCAGCAATTAGAGAAGTTGTGTCTACACACACAGACACAGACACACACACACACACAGACACAGACACAGACACAGACACAGACACACACACACACACACACACGCACACACACATCTTTCAGCAAAAAGCAAGACTGTTCACCACATTATTCCTTTTTCTGGTAGAAGAGATAAGGAGAAAATGAGAGAAAATATCCTGGTAGGGAAACTCAGGGAAAAACAAAAGGTATTGATAATATTCAACAGGAGTTTAATTGGCAGTCAGGTTTATGAGCCGCCATTTGTCTGGTGATTCACAGCTTTAGAAAGTATCTGCACATACGTTATTGTATTTGATCCTAATAACAACCTTGTAAGGAAACCCTGGTGGTGCATTGGTTAAGAACTATGGCTGCTAACCAAAAGCTCTGCAGTTTGAATCCACCAGGTGCTCCTGGGAAACCCTGTGGGGTAGTTCGACTGTGTCCTATGGGGTCTCTGTGCATCTAGAATAGACTTGACTACAAAGAGTTTAACAACCCTGTAAGGCAGTTAGGATAGATGTTATTTCCGTTTTATTGATTACAAAACTGGGTGTCAGAGAGGTTCAGTGATTTCTGCAAGGTCATACAACAAGTAACAACTTTTTCTGTTCTTATCTGGACCCAAACCCATTGCCATCAAGTCAATTCTGACTCACAGCAACCCCATAGAACAGAGTAGAATTACTCTAGAGGGTTTTCAAGTGTGTAATCTGTATGGAAGCAGACTTCTACATCTCTCCCCTGAGAAGTGGCTGGTGGCTTCAAACCTTAGCCCTTTCGATTAGTAGCTGAGTGTTTAACCACTGAGCAACCAGGCTCCTTTCTCATCTGGAAGGTTCTGTATTTGAAAGGCTTCTAGGACTTCTGTTTTAATATTCTGTGCCCTTTTTCTCGGCTTATACTGCTGCCATTGAGTCAGTTCTGACTCATGGCAACCTCTGTGGATGTCAGGATAGAACTGCACTCCGTAGGAATTTCAAGGCTGACCTTTTGGAAACATCACCAGACCTGTCTTCCATGGCACCTCTGGGTGCACTCAAACTACCAGCCTTTCAGCTAGTTGAACGCTTAACCATTTGTGTCAGTCAGGGACTCCTCTAAGCTTACAACCATCTATAAAAGTAACTGCAGGGGTGACTTTCCTCTGTAACTGAAGCTGTGTTACTAGGGAAAAAGCATTTGAAAATATCTAGACATGGACATACATCACTCTTCTCCTCAAAGAAATCATATATAATGTATGTGTTTATGTGTATAGTGGCAAAAAAAAGTTTCTTTGTTATCAAAAACACACAAGTATTGAGCAGACCAGGATGAGCAGGGAGTAAGTGTGCCACTTCCCTTTGAGAGAGAAGGGTGTGTGCATACTTAAGAGTGAATGAAGAAAGAGGTGCACAAGATATCTGAAAGATTGATCAGGAGAGAGCTGGGGAGGAAGGAAGCTGAGAACAGCGTGGGGAAAGGAATGCAGAAATCGGTTGTTTAGGGAGAGGGATGTGGCTGCCTGACACAGCGTGGTGCTGTGTTTCTGACAATGTTTTTTTAATGTTTTTTTTTTTTTTTGATGATCAAGTTTGTATTTGTTCCTGGTTTTGCTATGGGGAGTTTGATGGTAGAGGGAGAGTGAAGTGTTCTCCCTCATTATTTCTTAATCTTACCACATAAAGAAATTGCTCTAGTTGTGTTCACTACCCTTGAATCTCTCATGTTTAAGCAGGCTAGGGTATTTTTTTTTCCTCTCAAATGGTTCACCCACTCAGCCAGTCCTAATTACTTCCTTTTCATTCAGTTTGCTGGAATCCTAATGAGGTGGGGCCTAGTAGTGTAAGCATAGGACCTGGAGTGAGGAATCTCAAATTTTGGTTGCAGATGTGACTTTGCCTTTCTCTAGCAAAGAGCAAGTCTCTTAACTTGTTTGGTACAGCTAGTTGATGGGGTTAACCACACATGTAGTTTTAGCTTATAATGGTAGCGGTAAAGCTAACTAGTTCATATTGATTAAAAGGCTTTGAGGAAGAGAAATGACAAGTTTTTGTGTGCTGTGTCCATTTTCAAATGCAAATTCTTCTTTCAGGATGATATTAACAGGAGGCATCTTCTCCATCACAGTCATTAAACACCTCGTGGAAATCTAGATAAAAAACAAAATTCTTCAATATTGTGCTATGACTTCCATAGAAAAGTAGCTACTCTTCAGCCCCAGTTTTCAACTTGGATGTCTCTTTTTTGTCCATTTAAAAAATATTTTTCTCCCTTATGGTCTCTCTAAAGTTTAATCATTCTTCTCTCCTGAAATCCTCTTTGTTTACTGTTAACTGACACAAAACGACTATTTGTTTTGGCTATGGGTGGAAATGATTCCTATTTATAACAGCCTGTTAAACATTCTGGAATTCTTTGTTATAAAAAAGTGCCATCCAAGTGCTAGGTGCTTTAGTAATTGTGGTTCTGTTGGTATCTTGCATAAATACGTTACAGATTTCAAATACTCTGACAGTTTCAAGCTGCTAATAATATTAGCCACTTTGCGAGGTGTAATCATGGTTTTACTGTGCATAGCTGCCAGCACTCTTATGTCAAATAGTAGCCTTTTGATTAATCTCTATTTTCAAATCAGGTCAAACCCTAACTTCCCTCTCCTCCCACCAAATAAAAATGAGAAGGCCTATTATGGTTTGGGAAAGGACCAGTAAGGAATTTTCGCGAATAGGTAAACATTTCCATTACTTCCTTGAATTCCTCCACCTATTGCTTCTCATTTATGTTTCGAAAAGTGAAGCTGAAATGTGTTGTTTCCCCAAAAAACTGATTTGCTGCATTGCTTGTTTAAATCCCTAGAAACTGGAGGCTACTGTGGGTTTCCTTCAGTGTCTAATAATTTCACAGAAAAAAAGCCTTTTATATAAACTCCATTCATAATGAGAGGGTTGCCAATGTTATGTAACCATAAAGTCTGATTTTGAGGAATGTTTGTAGTGCCTCATTAAACTTGAAATTAGTACTTAAAAGGTCAGAAATAAATAATCTGTTTATATTTTTGTGAAAATCAACGTAAGTGGCTGCTTGTGTGTGCACATGTTTGCCTTTGCTCGTTCCTGTGAACTAAGACACCACTCAGTTTGCGTTGGTGGTAATCAAAATATCTGCACCCAAAGAGAACTGTGCGGGGTTTCATTCACTACAAACAAGAAAATTATCTATTATGCTATGTATAATTAGAAAATATCAGTATTAGAAGCTCATACATTTACTACTTCTAAGATGGTGTATTACTTGATTATTTCTTGTTGTATGATTGCATATTACAGGCTTGAGCAACAAGCTGGTACAAGGGAAAAATGAACTTAGAAATATATGCCATAGGCTGTTAACTTCACTCTTAAATAAGCTTGTGGTGGCAACTGAGTTTTAAGTGATGTTTAATATAAATAATGGAATTGGAGTTGGAACTGGATTTGGGGGTGTTGTTTTGGCCTACAGGCACAGAACCACCCATTGCATTCCCTCCAAACATTTTGCAAGTCTTTTCAGCTGACAAAACTTGCTCAATAGCAATTGCTCTACAGGCAGTTGGGGCTCTGCACCTGCTAAGTAGCCTAGAACTGAGGCATCGATAAAATATAATTTATCAGAAAGGACTAGACCAGCTCAGATTCGTAGCGTGTTGTGCCTTTTCTGAGTCAGAGGAGCTCAAAGACAGGCTGGATTCAGGAGAGTTCATAGTGCCGTTCCCTGGAGCAATGCTTTGGGAGGTCTTATATGGGTTTCTTATTGTCATTTGGAGAAACTTTACCAAATTATAGCTTCTGAAGTTGGCGCCACTTAGAAATCATTTCACCTCCACATCAGGAAAACAAAAATCCTTACAACTGGACCAGTAAGCAACACTGTCATAAATGGAGAAAGGATTGAGGTTGTCAAAGATTTCATTTTACTTGGTTCCACAGTCAATGTCCTTGGAAGCAGCAGTCAAGAAATCAAAAGATGCATGGCACTGGGAAAATCTGCTGCAAAGGGCCTCTTCAAAGTATTCAAAAGTAAGGATGTCACCTTGAAGACTAAAATGTGCCTGGCCCAAGCCATGGTATTTTCAATCTCATCATATACATGCTAAAGCTGGACTATGAACAAAGAGGAGAGAAGAATTGATGCCTTTGAATTGTGGTGTTGGAGAAGAATGTTGAATGTACGATGGAATGCCAAAAGAAGAAATCTGTTCTGGAAGAAGTACAACCAAAGTGCTCCTTGGAAGCAAAGATGGCAAGACCGCATCTTACATACTTTGAACATGTCAGGAAAGATCAGTCCGTGGATAGACATCATGTTTGGTAGAGTGGAGGGTCAGCAAAAAAGAGGAAGACCCTCCACGAGCTGGATCAGCACAGTGGCCGCAACAATGGGCTTAAGCATAAAAACAATTGTGAACATGGTGTTCTGTTGTTCTTAGGGTTGCTATGAGTCAGAACTGACTCGATGGCACCTAACAACAACAGTCCTCTTAGGTCACGTTCTAAACATGGTTATCTCTAAAGGACAACTGAAATGATCACCAAGTTTCTAGAGAAGAAAATGACTCATTCCTGGATCCCTTGGACTGTGTGACTGGGCCCTCCAACTGAGTCTGGAGAACTCTTGTCCAGTTAGCATAAGCCAGATTTTTTCTCTGTGTTGTAGGTAGGCTGTATTCTCCTGGTCCATTAATAGGAAATAGCCAAAGAAGTCATTCTGAGAAAAATAGGTATGAAGTAGGCTAATCACTTTCCCGATGTGGCCATCTTGTATTTACTTTCCATCTCAGTAGTAAGTAATAGCAAAAACAGAGCTTTTCTTTTCCTTTCCCTTATTGTCCTCATTGTCGTGGCATGCTCTATCTGAGTCAGTGTTTAATGTGGCTGTAGCACTTAACCTGTGTGTTTGTTTTCTTTGCTGTTCAAGCTAGAATAACAGTTGGCACTTGCTGGTAGAGTGCTTTGATATTTGAAGATGAAAGGCACCCTGTGCTTGCAAAATAGCTTTAATGTGTTGTAGTTACGTGTTTGGGGATGGTGATTTGACTCCAGGATTTGTTCCACTGACATACGTTGATAGTCAGTTCTTCAGGCAAGTTTTATTTATATGGGAGGAGATAATTGAACTTGCATAATTGGATACATCATTTTACTTACTTTTAAGCCACTTTTACTCACACTGAGATCTTGTTGATTTTGCTTTGGGCAGATTTTGCATGGGGCAAAATCTACACAAGACCCCTCTAAAATACTAAAAAACAAAAATGTGACTTGTATGACTAAAGTGTGCCTGACTCAAGTCATGGTATTTTTGGGCCCCTCATATACATGCAAAAGCTGGATCATACAAAAAGGAAGACTGAAGAAAAACTGATGCCTTCAAATTGTAGTGTTGGCTAAGAATATTAAATAGAACATGGACTTGGGTGGATTATCCAACAGACAAGGTAAGCAGAGTGCTTACCAGATCATCTGTAGTAAAAACTTTCAAATGCGTTGTTACCACATCAAAGAAATTGTGAAATTGTTCGCTACAGGTTAATAAGTAAGCACAAGAAAGCCAGTGCTTACTTTGCTTACTTGGTTATCTGCCTCTGCCGTGGATTGTAAATTTGAAGAGAGCTTTGACTCTGCAGGAAAGTGCTGTGGGGTTGGAAGGAGACAGAAGCCAGCCATGCCTAGAAGCAAACTCTTTGATGTGGTGGAAAAAAACAAACAAACAACAACAATGTGAAATTGTTCACTACAGATGATCTAGTAAGCACGGTAAGCACCATGCTTACTTTGACTATTGAATAGTATACCCCTGCTTGGAGTGACAGAAGAACAAACAAATTTTGGAGAAAGTACAGCCAGAATGCTTCTTAGAAGTGCGGAAGGTGAGACTTCATCTCACTTACTTTGGATGTGTAAGAAGGAAGGACCAATTGCTGGAGAAATGCATTATGTCTGGGAAAGTAGAGGGTCAGAGAAAACAAGAGAAATTCCCTATGAGATGGATTGATACGGTGTGTGCAACAATGGGCTCAAGTATAGCAACAATTGTGAGGATGGCACTGGAGCTGGCAATGTTTAATTCTTTTATAGATGAGGTTGCTGTGAATCGGAATAGACTCAACAGCACTTAACAACAGCAGTGTAGAATAGGTATTAACTGATTCCTGAGAGCTTTTTATAAGCAGATATTAGAGTGCACTATGCCCTACAAAGGACTTAGAAAAGAGGCCAAGGGCCTTATTCAAAAGGTTGTGTTTGTTAAAATGGTGTGGTTCTCAACTTGGTCTTTCAGCTCGTTTCTTTTTTTGCCACTGAACTGCATAGGTGCCTGCAGACAGATACTAGGTTTCTCAAGGAAGCCTTTGTAGTGAAATATACAACTGGGTTTACCTTCTAAAGGCACAGCTTGACCCAGTCAAATATAAGGGCAGAGAAACCTGCTTTCTCTAGGCAATCGTTGCCACCTCTACGTAGTCTGATCACATCAACTGGCCTCAATGAAACTTTAGAAGTAATAATGAAAGGCTTCCAAGTGGGGAACTCTTTCAACTTGACTTGTTGGATGTTAACCACACAACCTGGGATTCCCATTGATAGCCTGGACAGCAAGTAGATCCCACATGTGCTACAATTTAGTGAGACCTTATCTTCTCACAGATATGTTATGTACCTTGGTGTTGTTGAACTGTCATGTGTCTCCAATTGTCATGGCTAGAGATGTGGCAGGACTGATGGATTTAAGTGAGCAGAAAGTACCTGTTTCATCTTATCCCTGGAAGATACAGCCAGATTATTGTGTGGTGTTTGAGAGTGATTAGAATGGTGGTGGTTCAGTGCTGGAATTCTCACCTTCCATGAAGGAGACATGGGTCAGCGTAGCTTAAGCACAGCCACCATCTGCCTGACAGTAGTGGTTTCTTTGTTGCTATGATGCTCAGCAGGTTTCATTGGAGATTAAGACAGACCATGAAGGAAAGGCTGGTCATCTAATTCCCAAGTGAAAACCATTGAAAATCCTGTGGATTACAATGATCTGATCCTGTTGTGCGTGAGTCAGTATGAGTTAGGGGCTAACTTTATTGCAGCTAACAATAATAACAACAGTTGGGAGTGAGGACAGAGAACAAATTGTAATTAGAGAATACAGTGCACAGAATGGATGCATGCTGAAGAAATAGAACTAGGCTAGCCTAATAGAATTGGTCATATGTTTTAATGTGACAACTAGCTTCATTTTTAATATTTTCCATCTATTCTCTGGTCATTAATTGATGCATCACATAGCTAATTGTTAAATGTCCATCATTATGGCACATGGCACGTTGCTGTTAGTGGCTGGGGAGTCATCTCCTACTCATGGTGACCTTATGTATAACAGAACAAATTGTTGCCCAGCCTTGTGCTGTCTTCATGTCCTTTAATATGTTTGGGTCCATTGTTGTGGCAAGTGTGTAAATCCACCTTGTTGAGACATTCTCTTATTTTCACTGGCTCTTTGCCAAACATCACATCCTTTTCTAGCACTTCATCTTTCCTGATGACACATCCAAAGTAAATGGGACAATGTTTTGCCATCCTTACTTCTAAGGAAAATTCTGGTTGTAGTTCTTCTAAGATTGGCTTGTTCATTTGTCTTTTGGCAGTCCATGGTAAGTAACATTCTTTGCCAACACCACTGTTCGTGTGCATAAATTATTCTTTTGTCTTCTATTTTTACTACCAATTATCCACATGACATAAAGACCTCAAAGAGAGCTTCCAGTCCAGTTGGAAGGACAAACTGATGTACTGCACACAAAATAATCATAGAACCTAAGGTAGTGCATACTTGTATTGTACAGTTTGTCTACAAAATGCTGAGAAAATACTTTAAGCAGCATAGGATGATTAGTGATGGAGACATATTAGAAATGAGATTGGCCAGGTATAGGGGAAGTAGAGGACTTGTGTTTGATAAATCGTCAGCTAAGGATTGAACATAGATGTAATGCTGCATGCAACAAGGAACCGCTGTAGGGTCCTGAAAAGAGAAATGATGTAATGAAAATAGTGAGTGAGGAATCATTCAGATAGCAGTTTGAAGAATGGGCTGGAGCAAAAGAAATATGGGGACAAGGAAACCATGGTGCAAGGTGATGGTGGCTGTGGAAATGGAGCAGAAGGGACAGATACATGTGTTATTCCTAAGACCGTTGAGAAGTCTTAACCTATTTGATAGAAAAGGAAGGATTCCTGCACTTATACTATGGACGATCTATATGTGACAAATACAAGGGCCTTCATACCCTCCTTTGAGAATGAAGGCCTTCACACCCTCTTTTGAGAATCACCTACCTTTGTCAAACATTAGGGTAGTATTTAGTTCCATAAAACAGGAGAATAATTCTCGAAGTTGTACTCCACAGGTCTGTGTACAAGTACAGACTTGTATCTGCAGATAGGTATGTGTCAAGGTCTTTTTGTGTATTTGCCTTATTTTCTGGAATGGCTGACATTTTGACTATCTCTGCTCTATTAGTTTGTGATCTCTTTGAGGTCACAGGTGTGTCTGTTTCTTTCTTCATTCTTTGTGTGGAATATAAGTTTGGCACATCTTTGTTGAGTGAATTAACGAATGAATAAAACAACTTTGTTAGAATCCCGGAATTTATGAAACTTGTTGAAAGGAAAATTGAGATCATTTTGGTTATCCTCTTCATCTTATATGTGGGTAAATGAAGGCTTTAAGGGGGATGAAGTGACTTATCCTTGGCTAGCAGCATGAAACAAGGAGCCCTAGTGGTGCAATGGTTAAATGTTTTGCTGCTGAGTTGGTGGTTTCGATGCTCTAGTTGCTCCTTGGGAGAAAGATTTGGCAGTCTGCTTCTATCGATATTTACAGCACTGAAAACCCAGTTGACTGGGGGAGTTCTACTCTGTCCTATAGGGTCACTATGAGTCAGATTCAGCTCAGTGGCAAAGTATTTGACTATTGGTTTTATCAGTGTGTCATACATGGGAATGCAATCCAAGTCTTACCACCATGCTATATTGCTAGCTGTCATCAGTGTATATGGTTGTGTGTGTGTGTGTGTGTGTGTGTATGTGGGTGGGTGGGTGTGTATGTGTGTGTGCGTGCACATGGGTGTGTGTGTGGAACAGAGAAAAAGAATTAGGGCTGGAGGTATGTAGAGAGCATATGCCAGATAATAGGTGTGGCTCCTAGGAGCTTACTCAAATTATTTTCTAGTTCACAGTAAATAGGAGCTTTCTAGTGATGGAAACTCCAGGGATGGTGCCTGTTTTTCATCTTTACTAATTCCTGCTTCTGCTGCTGCTGTCTGGATGGATGAGTTTTTTAATACACATTCTAGCTAGAGGCATGTTGGCTTTATTTTTACATAGAATTTACATTTCCATTTTTATGTGTTAGGGATAGGAAGAAGGAAAAGCCATTTGTTAAGTCATTCCCCCTCCCCCTAAAAATGCTTTTTTTGAGGAGATGAGCACTTGAACATTTAAAACAGCAATTACTTTTAGAAAAGGTTATAAGTCTTTTCATTGTTGATCTATAGGCACAATTAGAATTATTGAAAGGCAGTAGTTAAGAAAAAATAAGCAGTTTTTAAAAAAATCACTTTGCTGTGTCTTATGTGGGATTCTAGTCACCCTATTTGTATTGCTAAAATGACTATTAAGAGTTAAACATTAAAAAAAAAATAACAGATTGCAGTTCTAATGCATTTCAGCTTGATGGGCTTTCTGATTACAATTTAAAATGGTTGCGTAATTTCAAATGAAAACCTTAAGGTTTGGGGAATCCCTGTTTTAATCCCAGAGTCTGTAATCTTTTTTAACTTTATGTAGTGACCTGGTAATTTATGCCATTTGACAAAGATTCTAATCCTGGATACCTGTGTTTATTCAGCTTCTTGCTCCTGAGGGTTGAAGTCTTTCCTGGTGATAAATGTGGTGCTGAGAGAGCTGCAGTCACTCATCCAGAGACGAGGGCACCATTCAGTGAACTGTAAAAGTAATGCCGAATGGCAGCTAAAGTAGGGCATTCTCCGGTACCTTGCGGGCCTGACAAAGTGGAAGTATTCAACTACTGATGTGTTAGACTTATTAACATGGAAACATATGACACATCACCCACTCAGAAGTCTCGCTAGAAACCTCACATGTCCAGGAGGGAACTGAGAACAGGGAAGAAGTTGTAAGCAAAGAAGATTCCTGATCAGGTAAAAAACCAAAAACAACAAAAACCAAAACATTGCACAAAAGTCCGCATGTTAAAGACTGTATAATTTTCCTCTTAGGACCACATCTCAGCTCTATACCTAGAACTTACTAACTCTTGTTTTTTAGACTATTCCAACAGTAGAATGGAAGCATCAAACTTGAAATGGAAGAGGAGTTGCTTTGGATATATTAACAGTACTCAGAAGTACCAGTTGAGTGTTTGATAAAGACCTCAAGGCAAAGTGCTTTGAGGGTTCATTGAGTGTACAGGAGAAGTGTGCACAGTATGGTGATTTACATATAATAATTTATATAGAAAAAGATGGGCCCAAGTAACTGATAAGAGGGTAAATTATACCTTTTATAATCTATTTTAAAGAAGGGAACTGTGTGATACATTTTAGAAAGAAGAGAGAATGGTTTGAGTTTTATATCAAGGTTTTGGTCCTTAAAGGGAAAACTCTCAGCTATCTAGAAAACTCAGCTATCCAGAATTATGTATTCTCTGAGGGTTTCAGAAAATCAAGATTTCATTAAACCTAGGCCAAGTAAGAAGGCTGCTCTTAGTGAATTCCTCAGATAAAGACTTCTAAATAGAGAAAGGATTTGGGAGAAATATATTAAATGATAAGAAAGTGACTCTTATTTACCTTTGAGCCTGGAAATTAAAGTTTGCTCTAGACTCCCTTTTTTATGTCAAGATTAGAGTTTTCAGAAGCAAATGCTGTTCTTGTCTTTTGCTGTGTTCCTGTGTTAACCTAGCTGTCTCATTAGAGATAGGAACATTTTCTAGTGAAATTAATATGACATTTAGAGAAAATTTTGCCGTTCAAATGTTTCATTTTATTTGCCATTTAGAATGCTGAGAGAGGGGATTGGAATAATGTCAAGCAAATTTTTCATTAAATAAGGCTAACCAGGAGCCAATAGTTTCCTGCAAAAAAGAAAGTCTCCTTTATTACTGTTTCAAAAGTATGTTTCTGCTGCAGTTCTTTACCCTGTACCAAGAAGATCTCAGCAGATAATCTGACAGGAGAGGTGCTGTCTAAATACCTGAGCTTGCCTTAGAAAACACTCCACATCAAGTCACAGTCTGTTGCTGGGCTTTTGCTCAAGACAGTTGTTCTTCACCTTGGATATACATTAGAGTTAACCTGAGAAGCTTTTTAGGAATACCAATGACTGGGCCTCACTCCAGGCCAATTACCCTGGCACTAGTATTTTACAAAATAAAATTCTCCAAGTGATTCCCATGTGCAGTTAGGATTCAGAATCACTGGCTTAGTATATATATGCAAACTATTTGTTAACGAGAGATTATTTGTTTTTCACTGTATGCTACACCTAAAATATGAAAATATTTGCTCTATCAGTGCACAGTGATTGAGTCTGAGCACACACATTGAACCAGTATAAGCTGAAACATTTGGTGTCCATATATATAAACCCAAAGATGATTGGCCATCTATGGCACTTGGCTTGGCTTGGCTTGGTCAGTTAGCTCAGTTGTTTGGAATGTAGTCCTGATGAGGCCAGAATCATGTAGTCCCTCCAATTAATGTAGTTCTGTTGGATAGTTTGTTCCCATACCTGCAAACAAGCAGCTTCACAAAGAGACCTGAGACTGATTACAAAGGCAAAAGACAATGTGTGAGTCACTATGAGAAAAACAGTTCTAGGAACCTGCCTCATTGACTAGTGCTTCTAATTGCATAGAATGCTGCATGGAGCATCTGCCCATTGTGGTTTGATAGGATTTGGGAAAAGGAATATTTACGTTTGAAGGCCTGGACATTCAATAATGGGTGGTTTAGACTGAGAGGAAAAGAATTAAAAAGAGAGAGAGAGAGAGAGAGAGAGAGAGAGAGAGAGAGAGAGAAAGAAATACAGCAAGGGGATAGGCCTCGATGTACTCTACTACCTACAGTGGCAGATCATTTCAGACACATCTGCCCAGGGTTGCCTGAACTGTATCCCATATCCCAGAGGGAGGGAATCATCTTCTTTTAATTTAGTGTCTGTGAGTGGGAATCATCTTGGTGAGATATTACACCATTTGCGCTAAGGAGTAGTACAGTTATCAGGGGTAAAATTTGCATGGTTTTGTTTATGTGCCCCAACACGTAGTTCGGGCATCACAGAGTTCGATATTTGACATAGAGTGCACGCAGGTAGAACCATCTCTATATGCAAAACTATTTAAAATACTCAAACTTTCAAACTGACTTCTTTAACATGACAGTAGCTTGGGATGTTGCTTAGGCTTCTCTTACAAAATTAGTAGCATCTAGATTGCCTTTTTAAATTTTTGTGTCTATCTGGTAACTTTCTTGAAACAAATGATTTAGTAAACTAGGAGGCTAGGATGGAACAAAACCATACCCACTGCTGCTGAGTCAGTTCTGACTCACAGCAACCCTGTACAGCAGGGTGGAACTGCTCCATAGAGTTTGCAAGGAGTGCCTGGTCGATTCAAACTGCTGACCTTTTCGTTAGCAGCTGTAGCACTTAACACCACCAGGATTTCCAAGACTGCTATTTTATTACCTGGATGGTCCTACTTGGGTTTCATGTTCTATGGAAAGGAGGGTATAAGGATTGCTACCTGAGTTATGATAAGGGCAGTTGAAATGTCTTTTGGACTCATGTTATAATATCCCTACTTTACAGAGGAGAAAAAAAACTAATAATTGAACTGTGCTTGGTGCTTAACCAATATCCCACTTTCATAGGATAGCATGCTTTTCTGGGAGGTCTGGGGAGACTCCTTTCTGCTTGTTAAATTAGATATCACACTGAATATCATAGAGGAGTACATTAAACCAACACAATTTTTGCCTGTAATGTTGATACAACAAATAAATGATTGATGGTTGACTGATAGACGGCTTGATTGATTAACAGTCTCTATCAGTAAACACTTAGATTGCATTCCCAGTTCAACTTTAAGTCTGCCTCTTCCTCCTTTGATTGTTGCAACAATGTCAACATTTATTTCCTTATAAACACATTTTAAATGGACTGACCTATTTGATTTTTACCCTCCCAATCCATTTATCCCCAACAGCACCTGTAATTACTTGCAGTTTACATTAAAGAGGATTGTATCTTCTAGATAAAAGCAGTGTGAGTGGACATTATAGGCGTATCTTCAAATTAGGAGCATGGTGGGGTGGGAGGGGCATGATGATGCCTGGGTAAGTATGGGACAACTGTGGGATTTTGTTTTCTCTCCAATCTTCTCTCCCCTTTCTCTTACCATCCCCACCACCCCTGTCCTCCCTTGCTCTAGGTACTTAGTTTTCCTACCCAACTGCTGGCTATCCAGTGCCCGTGGCTGTAGCTGGATTTGGTATTTTCTGTCCTATTTGCTCCTCTACCAAACTGTGAGCTTTTTGAGAAAAAAGGCTGCATCTCTGATTTAAGAGTCTAGTACAGTTAATGTTTGATAGGTAGTTGTCAGAAAGCATTAGAAAATGGTGAACCAGACAAGGAATCTGCTATTTTGTTAGCTAGGAATTTCTTGTTTTTTTTTTCCAAACAACCTCAGCTCAAGTGATTTCAGAGGCCCCTAAGAAATGGTGGTACAGTGGCAGTAGGCTGAAGGAGATGTCCTTGGGCATTTTTTAGTTCATGCAAATGTCCAACAAGAGTAGTTTTGGTATAACAATCACTTTACTAGGACATTCATTTATTTTAATACAGACGTCTCTCTGGGCTTTACCCCATCTAAGACTGTTTTCTTCCCAATACCTCCCACCTGTGGTGCTCATAAACTGTTTTCCCATCCCTTTTATCTGGCAGGTATTCTGCATTCACTTTTGTAAAGCCTTTGTTCAGGCAGTCTGCTGTAACCAGATTAGACAGTGGTGTTTTAATGATGGAAGCTGAGACAGGGGTTTGCGTGCAACTCTGTGTTTCACATGAAAGGCTTTAGCACCCCGTGTGCTACCCCTCAACTCTGTTTTAGGTATAATACTTGCTTGCCTTTATATCTGTGATAAAATGAAGGCCTTTCTGCATAATCATTGCTGAGCAAAATGTTTTAAAACAGGGCTTTGAACCAGTTCTAAACAGTTCAGTCATGGCCAGTGGAAACAAGGCAAGCTTCCAACAGTTTGAAGTGGTTCAGTCATGGCCCACTGAAAGGAGGGGAGCTTTTGTGTTGCGTGTCAACCAGCTCTCTTGTGTCTTGGCTTTTGACCTGAGTAGGAAATAGGCAGTAGTGCCTGCTCAACGATGGCAGTGCACTGCGCCTCTTTGAATGTTTGTTGCTCTCCACAGTCCTGCCAGTAGTCTAGTCTCCTGCATCAGGAGACTTTCCTCTGATATGGGAGATTGCATTATTGGCAAGGCTGTGGAGAGCAACACACATTCAAAGTGGCAAGGTTGACCACCATCTTTGAGTGGGACTCAGCTGCCTGTTTCCTACTCTCATCAAAAGCTGAAGCATAAGACGTTTGGTTGCTAAGCAACTCATGCTGCCCTTGTTTCATTTGGCCATGACTGAACTGCTTCACACAGGTTGGAAGCCCTGCCTTGTTTCCATTAGCCATGACTGAGCAATTTAGTACTGCCTAGAAGCTGTGCTTAAAACAAAGAGAAGCACAGAGTTTAACAGTGGGAAATTACCTTGCTTGTATTCCACTATCTACGGAATAAATATTTCAATATGTTAACTATATACTACTAATAAAATGCCTTTGAACTTCCAGTCAAGTTGATGGGTGCAGAATCATGTCGACTGGGGGATGGAAAGCAATTAGATTCTGCAGAGATTGCAGGTCATGTTATATCGTCTCTGTGAGTGGTTGTATGGTCAGTAGCCGGCCATATTCTAGGGAATGTTTGTGTCAAGTCTGTCTTGGTCTGTGCTTCCACGGAGTCCCTGGGGCCCCAAGGAGGTGGGAGGCATTCCTCAGGCTGTTGTCCTACGATGGCCTTGGTTTCTAATTCATTTATTGCCTCTTGTCCAGTACAAAAGTTCTAAGTAGCACAGTTTGACTCGTCACATGAATCATCTGTCTAACTTTAAAAATTTTTTTCATTCCATTTTAGACTGAAAACTATTCTTTTGACTCCAACTACGTCAACAGCCGAGCCCATTTAATCAAAAGGTACGTTAGTTTGCATGCCATTTTTCTACAACTCTTATCTTTTTATTCACTTCCCCAGCTTGTTGTACCACTGAATTCAATGAGAAAGGTAAACTAGATTAAAGTTTTTTAAACCATGACTTTTTCCCAGATATTTACATGAGCAACTTCTGCTTACTGTAGAAATTTTGGAAAATTCAGTAAAGAAGAAAAAAACTAAATAAAAATCACTGGTAATTCTACCATCCCAATGTAATAGCTGTTGACATTTTATCATATATATAATTTTTACATCAAAATGGATGTATAAGCACTCACGTTTTAAAAAAATAAGCTAGGATTGTGTTACAATATGGTTTTATGTGATGATTTTGAAATCTAATGTTAGAAAATGTATACTTTTAAAAATCCTATAGATACAAAAATTCCTGTTGCTCTTCACTTTTATTTAAAGGGAGTTTTAAAAAATTTTTTTCATGTTGAACTTCCAGAGAGTTTCATGATTGCTGTTACTTTGACAACTTTGAAATCTTTTTAAGAGTATTTTAATGACAGATTTACTAATACCTTATCTTTTTAAAATAGTATGCAGATGAGGGAGGGAGAGAAAAGATATTCACCTGATTCAAGGCTTCTTAAAATACTGAAGGGTAATTCAAATGAAACATTCAAAGTTGAGATTTGTGTGACTGTATGGTTGTAAGTCAGCTATGCAGAGAGTCACAATATATGTGAATGCAGAGCTGAAGACTGCTAAGGAAGATTCCAGTTTGTGCAGTGGGCACGAAGAAAGACCAATGAGGGGAAGAACAAGGGGATCTCCCTCTAGGGAGGGAGAGCTAGGCAGAGAGCTTCTCATGCAGAAAAACCAGTACTGACCATTCAGATGATGCCTTTATTACTGCTTCATGTAAATAGCCTTGTGAACGGGCCACTGGTTATTCCACAGCTAAAATTGCACTTCTGAGTGTGTTTGTTAAAATAATAGAAGTGAAATAGAGAAGCAAGCAGGTTATATTAAAGCTTTGGTATAGGAGGCCTGAAAATTCTATTATTTTCCTGGCTTTGATCCCATAAATTTGTATCACCAGAACAGTAGGATTCAAGGTATAAACTAGCTTGTTGTACAAGCAACCTTAATTCATATCTAATTTAATTTACAGTGCTGAACTAGCCCCCTGAAAACATGCTAGTTTTATCTGTGCTGGTCGGGAACTGCTTGTGACCTTAAATGGTGATCATTAATCATCTGAAAATGCATATCCTAGTATTACCAGTTATTGCATAGTTGTGAATGGTTTTGAGAAGTTGAAAGTAATTCGTTTTGAGTATTTTTCTTGGCCAGTGTAATTAAAGCAAAAGGTGAATAATTCAAAATTATTCAACCAATTTGGCTTAGGGGGAAAAAATACCTCTTTACATGTACTGATTACAGTGACTTTGCAGCAGAAACCTGTTTTGTTGTTTCTTTCTTTAGGCTAGTTACTTTCAAACTCCTTTAAAAAAAGAACTTCTAGTAAAAACAGTGACTTGCTTTAGCCTCATAGGTCCCTTGGGCCACCTCTGGGTACCTGGAAATTCTATGACCAATTTAAATTGATAGCATGGGCTTGATTTCATAGCCTGGCAGAAAGCTGAAACTCCCATGAACCCTGACCATCACAAGTCAGCCCTGAATATCCTATTCACAAGGAAAACAGGTGATATGAAAACTTTTGTTCAGTCGTTGAGCTTCTGGCATATGTGTACTTCCACAGCAGCTTTGGGCTCACTGGAAGCCTCTGATTTTGATTAATTATGTGCTTTTTGTCAACATGTACATATACACAGAAGGCCACAACCCTGGCTGAATGGGCTCCTGGTGGGAAAAAAAAATCTCCTGATGTTGCCTGAAATTGAAGATAGCAGCTTCTACCAGGGGCCACTTTGATTAAAGAGGAAACTTGTGAAAGCTTAGGGAGGCATGAATTTTTACCAGATTCTGTTTGTAGAACCACAAGGAATTTGGAAAGCCTTGGAAATCCTGGAACTTATGGGATCAATTGAGTTTAGACAAAGCACAATACCTGGGAAGACATAAGGAATATAATGTACTCTGCTTTTCTAGGGACTACCTATTTTAAATGGCAAATGTGTGGCAAATGTTAAGAGGGAGCAGTGACTTAATGCTGGGTGATAAAACCGTGCAAAGCATGCTCAGATAGCTTGTAGCAAGGTTTGCAAGGGATTTTACTATATATGAGTTCTTGAAGATCCATTTACATGCATGGAAAAAGCTCCAGGCTAGGAAATGTTGAATTTGATTATCAGTTTTACTTTAACTGTCAAGCTCCTGTTTCTTTGAATGCCAGTCCAAGTGCAGTCTGAGAACTTTTCTTCTCCCCTTTAGACTCATTCACAGATGCTTCTTGGGCCCTTCTTTGACATTCTTCAGCTGTTTGTTCACCTTCTTGGCCAGACTGTTTACCCCGCATTTCTTTCTCTCTCTCTCACCTTTTTCTACCTTGGGTAGTTGAACAGCAGCTTCCACTATCTCTCTCTCAGTTGTCCCTGCATCAGTCAGAGTTCCTACATGAAATAGTGGACACATTCAAATTAAAACGATTTCAGGAAAATTGATTTACGAAGGGAATATTTACAGTGGCTTGGGCAAATCTAGGGAGCCACAAGGGATACTGAAGTATTCTGACACTAAGAACAGTAGAGGAGCTAACAATGCTTGTGTAAGGACTAGGGAAGGGAGCCCTCAGAGAATGTTGACTTGAGAGGAACAGTGACTTCCTGTCAGTGGAGGGCTAGTCACGGAAGTGCCGCTTCAGGGAGGGAGCCGGGGAAATCCATGGACATGACTTCCCTCCCTCCTTCTGATCTCCACTGGCTAATCTCAGTGGAAGATCAGAGGGCAAGGATGTTCCCATAGGCACTAGTCAAGGTGGAGAAGGATGGAAAGTAGATTTGGAAGGGAAAAGGAAGGATAGATACAGATAACAGATACGCAGGTAGAGATATGTGGCACATTCTTCATAATCTTCTGCATTAAGGAATCTAGCATTGCTTTCTGAAGTTTTTTTTTTTTTTCCGGAATTTCACCTGCAGCCTACAGTTGTACCCAAGGCTTATGTGAGAGTTCCAGATTAGCTAACCAAGACAGTCTGCAATTTCTTTTGGATAGGTGTGCTTCCTGCTGTTTGTTTCCTTGCCATCTTCTTGGAACAAGGAAGGCCAGCAGTGATGCTTTGCCCCTGTTGTAACACTCTTCTTCCCCGTGTCTCCATTCTGTGCTGCTGTCTGATACTTCTGCAGTGCTTTTGGAGCAATATCAAGCAGGGCATGAGGCTGTATCTCAATGAAAATAAAGCAGGAAATGAGCAAGGCACTGAAGTAGTGCGGAAAGGAACATGGGTATTGGCTTCAGAACCATGCATAATGCTTTCCTTTTCCACCCAAATTGCTCTGGAGTTTTGCAGCACCCGGTATGGTGCCTTGTGTATACCAAGTGCCTTACACATGATTACTGTATGAACGGGGGAAAGAAGTTGATGAAAACTTGAGCATTTTCCCATTTTAAAAAAAGAAACAACTAGCACTAAGCTCCCCTGTAAGCCAGCAATTTCAGAGCTTTAATGTGCATTAGAATCACCTGGGAGCCTTGTTAAATGCACAGTCTCTAGCTCTATCCCCAGAAACTCCACAGTTTTAACGGGTTCCCAAGGTGATTATGATACAAGTGGTTCAGGGAACACTCTGGGATCTGCCTTATGTTCCTTAAATATAGTTATAATAGTCTTTTGACTCTCACCCCCTGCTCATTCTTACTTTATATTGCATTCCTTAGATATGTGGTGGAAACCTTGGTGGCGTAGTGGTTAAGACCTACATCTGCTAACCAAAAGGTCAGCAGTTTGAAACCACCAGGTGATCCTTGGAAATTCTATAGAGGCAGTTCTACTCTGTCCTATAGGGTCTCTATGAGTTGGAGTCGACCTAATAGCAATGGGTTTGGTGAGAATGTGGTGTCACCCACCAGGAAGATTTGACCAGTTTCTTTCAGTGTTCTGTCCTTTAGAAAATAATTCTAATGTTTTTAAGGGTAAATATGGATGAGCATTTGAATAATGTTCAACTCATCAAGAAGTAACTGTTGTGTACAGAGCCCTGTTTTAGGTGCTTTTGAAACAAACCTGTTCCTCTGTCAGCCACCAGAGCAGTAATAGAAACATTAACATTTACAATTGCACTGCAAAGAGTTACCCCTAATTTATTGTCCCACAAAAGTTGATTTAAAAGTCTTTCTTCTCCCAAGAGGTACACAGGTAATAAAGCAAGTGAAATCAGCATTTTTTTATGTGTGGCATAAATTATTTGTTTGGGGTGAGTAGCCATTTAAGCCAGGCTCTTTTACAATTTCCAGCATCTTGCTCACTGGGTCTTAAACTGCATTACACAAATCCGTTCATTAAGCCACTAAATGTCCTTATAAGATCAGAGTGAGTGGTATTTTGTTTGGCAGGCGGGCACACTGCTCTTTAAACAAGTCAACAATTTCAAGTTTGGGGTGAGGGCTTATATCTCTTATTTTTTCTTCAAATAATACATGACTTCTCATCCTCACACTATGAGTCTTCAATCCCATGAGCCAATCATTGATTGTGTCTGTCTATTCTACCAAATAAATAAATGAATAGATCCCACCAAAGCTGTGAGGTGGTTTATAATTTTAAAGCTCTTGCTTATACAAAGGATGATTAAATTAAAGAGGCAGATTCAAAACCAATTAGGAGAAGCAGAACAGAGATACCTGGTACCCAAGGGGTAATTCACTATAGTGAGACATTATACTTATCTTGAAGCTTTAGAGAAATCAAGACAAAATGGTAAGTACATCAAGTCATATAGTTCTTATTATCCAATAAAGGAAGGATATACATGTGACAGGAGAACATTTTTTCCTGTTCCTGAATTTTAGGATAAATTAACATAATGGACAAGGTCTGGCTATAGGCCACAGAAGATCTAGAAACAGTTTTAAAATATGAATTTCCTATATCAGTCCTATAAAAGACCATGGGCATCATATTGAATTGTAATTCAATAAAGGCATTACTTTATGGAATAAAAATAATATTAAACAATAAGCATTTATTGAGCATCTATGTGTACCTGGTATTTCATGTACAGTATCTCAGTGAATCCTCAAAGTGACCTTATGAAGGTGGTTTTGGTGAATACATATTACCAACAACACTATTAAGGCTCTAGAACATTAATATCCGACCTATGGTCACATAGCTAAAAGTGACAAATTAAGGAGTATCACTCGGTTTAATGACTCAAGTTCAGTGCTGTTTCCACTACAGTCTGGAAATCTAACATGTTACAGGAATAGAGTTTTTTAAAATCTACAGCAATGATTCTCATCTGGGGATGATTTTGGCCCTTCCACCTCTCCTGGCAGGGGGACATTTAGGAAACCCTGGTGGCATAGTGGTTAAGAGCTATGGTTGCCAACCAGAAAGGTTGGCAGTGCAAATCCTGTGAGTTTTCCTTGGAAACCCTATGGCGCAGTTCTGCTCTGCCTATAGGCTTGCTATGAGTTGGAATTGACTCAATGGCAGTGGGGTTTTTTTTTTTTTTTTTTTTTTTTGTTGGGGACATTTAGCAATGTCCAGGGACCTTTTTCGGTTGTACAGTTTGGGGGCAGAAGAGCACTATTAGCATCTAGTGGGCAAACATCCTCCAATGCACAGGGCAGTCCCTCCCACAACAAAGAATTATCTAGCCCAAAATGTAAAAAATGCTGAGGTTGAGAAGACTTGCTTTAAGGGATGATTAATTGCATTGCTCTTAGACTATGTTCCTTACCGTCATATGTATCAAGGAAGTTTTGGCCGCTACTGAAGTGCAGTCAGTTCAGGGTTCAATTATCTAGCTCAAAGTGCCAATTTTATGTTACAGATTAAAGAAAAGTCCCATATGCTTCAGATACCAGACATGCAGGTTGAAAAATTAATATTTGTTATAAGAATGTAGGAGCTAGTAATGTATTATCAGCCAGGAAGGCCATTTCCTTTCTCCTGAGATGCAGGGGTGACAATTTTTTTTCTTAAAAACAAACTTTCAATGTATTCAAATAGCAAGATTAATATTTATAGGAAGCCATGGAATCTGTCCCATAAAGCTAGAAAATTTGAAACACTGGTAGCTAATCCTTCACTGTTCTTTTTATTATTACCCTTCTACCTACAAAAATAGTAGCTGCCCTTTTTGACCAGAGAAGATGTATAGGATGACTGTTTTTTGAATAGAACTGTGTCCTGGTGAGTCCACAGGTTTGAGTTAGCTGCATCACGTAATTTGGAGGAGCTGAGCATGCTGGCCTGTTGAGTGATTTTCATTTCACTACGGTTGATGCTCAGTTATCCTTTCCTGAAAATAATTAGCAAACAGGCCAATGCTTCACTCTCTGCTACTCTTCATTTTCTTATAATTATGGCTTTCCAGTTACTGCCCTCTTGATCTTTTTTCCTTTTCATATTCAGGGCAGCAAGCATTCTACATCCAGGCTGGTCATATATTAAAAACCTGCTTTGAGTCCTCTTGACTAAGGGTGGAGAATGACAATGCATCCATTGTGTCCGTGGCAGAGCTCTCCATCGTATATTCTGAATATTTGTGTCAAAGCCCCAGTGAGTGAGGCCTGTGGGTGTTCAAGGTGGAGCAGACCATGCAAGTTTGCAGTGTCATCTCCACAGGACTCCTTTTATTCAGAGATGTAGTAGGTCTGTTGGGGGCTTGCCCTAATTCACAAGTGTCTCTCTGTACCCTGTTGAGACAACACCACATTTTTTTCGAGTGTGCGTTTGCTATGTTCTTACTGACTAGGAAATGGATTCAGCCATTCGCTAGGTATTTTGGATACATAATTTATGGTCCATGGTGTAGCACAGCTGCAGATTCTGATAGGACATACTAAGTATTAGAATAACAGGTGGGTCCTCTGTGGATGTACCTTATGTATTATTCTCTATTGCATGAGAAATGGTACGGCATTTTTGGATAATATGCTTACTGTATTGTGTAGTGAATTTCTTTTTTTAAACAAATGCAGGAAACATTTACTCACAAGTTATTGAGCTGAAATCTTCCATGTTCTCAGCATAACAACCCCTATAGTTATATTGGCATTCATTCCCTGGTTTTCACTTTGATTGTACCTTCCCCTCACCAAGGCTCTCCTCTTCACAGTTTCTCCCTCTCCTCCTTTTCTTTGATGATTTTTCAGTTAAAATGGACTTTGTTTCTCTGACACTGATGTCCTTTCTATTTTATTTGCACCATCTCAGTGTCTACCATTTTCACTTTTTACAGTTGATTAGTAGCTGTCTTTGGAGAGGCAATATATTGCAGTGGTTATGGGTCTTGGCTTTGGAGGTCGATTGCCTGGGGTTAGTCTTGGATCTGCCCCAACTCACTCAAGTTATTTAACTTCCCATGTGCCTTAGCTTTTCATGTGTTAATGGGAATATTAATAGCACCTTTCTCTTAAGGAGTTGTGATAATTAAGGAAAGGTGATTCATGTGACGCACTTAGAACAGTGCTTCACACATAGTAATTCCTCAGTAGACATTAGCTATTATTATTTTCCTTTGATTGCTTAAGAAGAGGAAACAAAAACCTGTGAAATTATGACATTCTCTTAGAGGTGGTTCATTCAGATTTCTTCCACCTTGCCTGTAAGTAATGCATCAAGGGTAAGTGAATGAACGCATTAGCTGCATCAACACCCAGTAGTGAGAACCTCTTTGTTGAGTTCCATTATCTACAAATAGACATTTCTCTTCCTCCTACCCCTACTTTGTTGGGTAATCCGGCCCCTGTTGGCCTCACTACAGAGCTGACATCATCCTGGCTCTGAAAGATTTTTTTTTTAAAATCATATCTATCATAGTTGTAAGTTGTCATTCTGTTTTCAACCCAGTAGCTCTACCTTCAAGGACTTAGAGGGCAACAGCCTGAAGGATAGCGGACATGAGGAGAGTGACCAGACTGACAGTGAGCATGATGTCCAGCGGACCCTCTATTGTGATACTGCTGTCAACGATGTGCTGAACACCAGCGTGACCTCCATGGGATCTCAAATGCCTGATCATGGTAAGGTCTGATTAGATGTAAGTTGCACATTGGCCTCCAAGGAACTCAGAATATTTGCAGGCTCACTGTATCACCTTTCTGTAATGAATGTTATTAAGGTATGCATTGAACTAACATTTCAACAGCATGTACATGTTTATGAGATGTCCTGATGGCTAGCCAGAAACCCTGGTGATGTAGTGGTTAAGTGCTACAGCTGCTAACCGAAAGCTTAGCAGTTTGAATCTACCAGGTGCTCCTTGGAAACCCTATGGGGCAGTTCTACTCTGTCCTATGGAGTGGCTAGAATCGACTTGATGGCAATGGGTTTGGTTTTTTGGCTTTGATGGCTAGCCAGAGTTGTCTTAGCCCTGCTGGAGTGGATTCCCTAGAAATGTATGATGTTCAGGCATTTTAAAAGCTGGCCACACACACATATTGCATATATTCTCTTCATTAATAACTGTTCTGAGCACATAGGAAATGAGCAGATGCTTTCTCACCAGAAATAAATACCTGTTTTTGCTTTACTCCATGAATTTGACTGATCAATTGAGTTGCAGAGAATATGGTATTAATGAGACCAAACAGGTGGGCCTTATTTTCATATTAGGCTGGTTAGCTTCACCCAAAGAGTTACTGTCTTCTCTAACCAGAGTATTCTCTGACTGAATACTCTTTGCTGAAAACAGGAAGCATCAAACCTTCCCATTTTGTTAATGCCAAATTCCGCTATTTACCACACCTATCCATGCCATCCTTCATAGGAGCATTTAGGGTAAGAGAATGTGGTCAACTCAGTGTAAAACAGTCCACTATTGGGAAAAACACCTCAAAGCACACGTCATGAACAGCACCCTCATGCATTAAGAAGATAATATCTTAGTGAATTCAGCCACACACGCTTGAGTAAGAGGGGCTATTTAAAACAATGGTAGGCATAAGCCAGGGTATAAAAATGTTAGCAGAGTTCAGCTAAGGCAGAAATATTCAGATGGACTTGGGCACAAATGCCGTTATCAGTGTTTCACTGGCACAAACAGGCTATGCAAATAGCTTGTCCTTTTCAATTAAGAAGTGTGAATTCAGCTTGGTGTTTAGGCTCAGTGAAGCTTCAGAATGCTTGGCTATGTCTTGAGAGAAGCTAGGCTCTAGCTCAGCTGGAAGCCCCACTGCTAAAAGACTTAAAGATGAGAAAACAAAATATGGTGATTATGTGCTGGTCTTCAGCTGTTTCATTTCACTGTAAACATCATTAAACACTTTTGTTTTGGTTTTGTAAATGAATCCAAAAGAAAAAAAAATGCACGATCCACAGAACAAAATGTTTTCCATAGAAAAAAATTAGTCACTGTCGATTCTATTAAATTGTCTAATCCATCCCCTCCCCAGCAAGCTCAAGTGTCAAAGTCTATAATACGTAGAGGTCACTGCCAATTGTGCATTGCTGGCTTCTCTAATTGTTGAGTGGTAACATTCACAGAGATAATACACTTTCTGAGCAACCTTACTATGACTGAAAATGAAAAAAATTAAACATTTATATAACTGCAAGAGATGCAATTTAATTCTCAGAGGATTAGCAGTGTGTTATAGGATATAGACTGATGTGTATCATTTACTAGTTGTGTGTTTCAAAGGAATGCTTTTTCATTTCTATTGGAAAGGATTTTAGTTAGATGTTCTCTAAAATGAAATGACTGCAGGAAAGGAAGTAGTCATAATTGATTCCCACTTTATGCCTGGCTAGAACAACATCTGTTTTAATTTTTTGTCACATTTCTCTAGGAAAACAGTATCAGTGGACAGCAGCTAGTTTTTCTGAGGGAGTGTTTCTTACCAATAGTACATATTTAATACACACACACACACACACACACACACACACACACACACACACACACACACACACACACACACACCATGCATGCCTGGATAATAATGAAAGTATTCTAAAGGAAATGTGGCAATATCCTAAGACACCCCTACATGTAAGATGCCATATATATGCATATGTATCTATATTCTTGCTGTCTCATTTTGGCAACACTTTCACATTTTGTTTCTCAGTATTCTATTTGCATGCATGTATATTCATCTTTTTCCTTATTCCAGCGGTGACCAACCCTTGAACCAACCGTTGGGATTGTTCTTTTTAACTTGGGTGAATCATTAAAGTTTAGGTAAAAAAGGAATTAAGGTCTTAAGGTCTTATTTATATATCAGGCTTTACCTTGTGATAGTCCACTATTTCTGAAGCTTTCCATGAAGATATTCTTTAAATTGTGGTATCCCAAGTCAACTCTGGACTTGCCACACAGATTGTGTCACGGGTCCATTTGGGTTGATGGCTGCTGCCTCAGATAACAACAACAGTTACAGTAATAAACATCATTGTTAAACCAGTATTCACGTAACAAATGTATCTCATTTTATAATTTGGCATAGAGATTGAGAGGTAATCACTAGGTGAATCCACCGTGTATTCCTGGCTTCATAACCATCCTAGTTATATTTGTTCCAGGATAGTATGGTATTGTTGCATCAAAAGACTACCATTTTAGAAGGTTGAGGAGGGAAAGTGGAACATTCTCTGGATTCATACCTTAGCTGAAAGTCTCAAGAATTTAAGAAGAAAAAAGTCTCAGGTCTCTTTGGTTCATTGACACTGTGATAGACAACTTCAACCCAAACATCCTGAAATGCTGGGGGTTCCAGAGCTGAACTGTCCTTGAGGTTTGGGTGAGTGTCTCCAAGAAGAGAGAGTTATAAAGAACATCCCAGACCAACTGTAATCCTGACAATATTTCTTTTAGTCCTATCAGAACCACTCTAAGTTGGGTCAATGACCTTCTCACCTTTGTTGGGGAGTTTGGCTTACCTTGGATTTCATGTCTGTAGCTCTGCTGTATCTGTGATTTTCTAATTTGGGTATTAGCACAGCACCTTTCTTGGCACATTTATGACTGCTTGATTGATAGAGAATTTAGGATTTTCAAAATAAAGAAAATTCTATGTGTTTGTTAACTTTTTTTCTTTGAGCAGGAATGGTTTGTTCAATGGGCTGGTATTGTGTTGCCAGTGTTTGAGAAAAAAGTACAAACTGTATCTGCTCTTCCTTTTCTCAGAGTCACCTTGGTTCTGTGCCTCTTCTCATGCAAAATGTTCCTGTGGGATTTTTTCTTACAACTTTATTAATGTCCAGTGTAAATGTCAAAGGTGTTCCATGACTCTCAGAGTAAATCTCAGTCACAGTTTCTACTCTTTTCCCCAGTCTCTCTGAGAACATTCGTAGGAGTAGGGACCCAGGATCAGTGTATTCAGCCAAACAAGGAGAAAATTTAGAAAACTTTTGCACTCAAAGGCCAGAAGTCAGATGTTTAGCCACTGGGGAGTTGTGATTTTATTGTGATTGCCCCAAGCAAACACATTTATGCCCTGGGCCAGGATGGAGATAGGAAGGAATGACAGGAATGTCTATCCTGGTATCATTATCTACATGCCTAAGAACTGGCTCAGCTGATTTCTTGGTTACCAAATGACTGTCTTTCACGTTCACTTGTCGTCCCCATAAGCTAATGTGTCTCATTTTGGTCCCAAGTTTTTATTATCACAGCTCCCCAGAAAAGAAGATGGAGAATTCTTTATTCTCTGCTATCCATTGCTTATTTATATTGAAGATGCTATTTCTTTATAGCTCTCAGAGTATCTTAAAAATAAATGTTGTCACTTGGCAGGCTTTACCACCTGATTTGGTTGCTGAGGTGATTTGGTGCTGAGCTTGGCACTCATACCCAAGTCTTTTAGCCAATGCCTCCCTTCCCTGAGTTTCAGTTATTTGTTAAAATGACCACTACCTGGTAGGGGCAAACTTTTTTTTTAAATGATTCCACAGGTGTCTTCAAGAAGTGTAACTGACAACTAGGGGGGTGGTCAAAAGTCCTAGAGGCTTATGGGTTTGTTGTTTGATTGGGGGGTATCACTGGGCTTGAATCTCTTCCCATCTGGGTTCTCTCTGGCTTGAGCAGTCTGGAGTTAATAGGTTTCTGGCTGCTTTTTGCGTCTTTCCGTGACAGTTTGTGATGGCTTGGATATTCATTATACTTATTTAACTATGTATACCTGACATGAAATTGGGTTTATGGGGATCATATCCTAGAAATGTACCTAGTAGTCCCAGTCCAGCTAATTTGTTGGCTTCAGATTGTACTCAGTCTCTCTTACTTTATGATGTTAATTATCGGTTATAAATTGATCAGCTGAAAATATGACTTGAGTGTTCTAACATGTACTCAGTTTAGAGTTCACTACAACACTGAATTGTTTTCCCTCCTACACAAACTGATGCCAAATGGAAGTAACATACAGACATTTGCAGAAGCCTGTACCTGCTTTTCACATCCAAGTACACCCAAATGCAATATAATGATTGCTTTATTTCTGGAAGTATAGGTTGTTCTGCGTTTTACTAGACTTGCTTGTTTATTAATGTCATCACCTGAATATCATTTAACATGTTTGTTCTGTAAAACATGGATTTGAAGAACTTGATCTGTGACTAATGCAACTGCTGTTACAAATTAACCATGAAAATGTTCTGTAGGCTGCATGCTATGCAGTCTGGTTTCAACCACAGGTGTATTAAGATGTTTACACTTTCAACACTTGACAAACAATATGTAATTTTACTTCCTCTCATCTTTTAATGAAATTATGATTCAGTGACTGAACATCCCTACCTTTATCCTTTTACCTGTCCCCCTGACTCACCTCTCACCTCGCTGAATTTCCAAACACTCATTTCAATTAGTCTCTCTGCAAAATGGGGAGTTCTCAATGGAGAGTATTTGTGACATTGCAGCGTGCATGCTGCTGGGCTCCAGAAATGGTAGTATGGACCAGATGTTCACAGGGTAATTGAAAATTCCATTTTATCAGAATAGTGTTTGCTGTCAAAAAGTTTTATCTTTACTTCAACAAGGAGGTTGATTAGATCCCCCTGGACCTGAATTAACATCTTTGAGGCTTGTTATACTGTTTTGCAATTCATGTGGTTATTTCTCCCCAGGTTTTACTCATATAGACTCTTTTAAAATATCTTCATCGTTTTACAAATATAACAGGTAAAAATGTTTAATTACTTGGATAGGAAATGTATGTATATACAGTGTAACTAGATAGGTGTGACTTTTGATCTATTCAGTTTTTTAGCTTCTTTTACCTTGTCTGTAGGTATCCGATATTCTAATACCAGGCAGGAACAATCCATGCACAGATGTGTATAATTCATTCAACAGTATTTTCAAGTGCCCACTATGTGCCTCGCTTTGAGAATTCAGTGTGTCAACTACTGCTGTTATTAACTGTGAAAATTATCATCTTTTTAATCTCTGCTTACCTGGGTTTACTGATATGACCAAGGTCAGCTCAATAATGAAATTAATAATTACTTCTGGTTTTAAATGTCATTGTAAGAATAGGGCTTGAAACTACTGAAAAACCTTATTCAGTTGTGCCAATAAAACAAAATAAACTGACTGACAAGGCTGTTAAAATCAAAACATTATTTCCAATGAGAATATCGTGAAAAGTGCTTCCTTGATGTTCTCATTTGAACAATGTCATGCTGGGTAACTTTTTTTTAATCCACCTGCTCTGAGGTTGAATTTCCTGTTTACCTTTGGTTAATGCCACTGTAGGATGATAGGATTAATCTTTACCTTTCCCAGTTACCTTGCTGGTTTAGATGCACTCAGTGCCCCATCTCCCTTTTCCTCTGATGCTCAGGAACTTGACTCTTGGTTTCAGCAATGGTTGGGCAGGTCAGATGAGAAGTGGCAGGTGGATGCCTTTGTTTGTTTCAACTACATTGCTGTACCAGATAATTGGATTACTTCCAAAGTTTCATTTATGTTTTATTAGCAAAACAGTCACTTCAATAAAAGTTGCCCTTTAATAATAGAAGCATCCATGCTGTTAAGTTGTTCACTACCATTATTTTGGCATGGGTCCTTTGGTCAGAAAATTCTTTCAGGAAAGACTACCATCAGTTTCTCCATTAGGACATTAGGAATAATACCAACTGTTTGTCTGCTTTGAAATAGAACTACTATTCGTTTTTTTTTTTCCTTTCTTCTTTTTTAAATGAAAATGCTTTCCTCATCCACTTGGAGCTTTTAGTTATCTCCTATTCAACATCTGTTTTAGCTTACTATTATTAATTACCTGTGGTAAGGGACTCATTATTATTCATCAAGAGAATAAATGTCAGGGGCTTTCTTGTCGGGTTGACACTAAGAATTTCTCTATTTCTAAGCATTTGGAAAGCACTGGAGGATGGAGGCTATATAAACGGAGCATACTGAACAATTAAGAATTCCATTCTCTAGGAGTTTATGGCCCAGTTGTGCAAATGATCCAATATGGAATAGACTTCATAGGATCAGTGAAGAAATTAATTAAGATTATTTGAGCTGGAAAGCAAAATGCATTTAAGAGGACACTTTAGTGTAATGGAATCCCTTTGGAAAATTAGGGGAAGTTGGGCCCCAACATGATGTGTTAGAGACAATTATGCTCTATTTGGGTGACTTGCTAGGTGAATGTTTTCCCTTTACTTCAAGAAAAAGCAAGTTCTTTAGGCTGTGATAAGTATGGAAACTGCCAATAGGATAATAGATATAGTAGGTAAGAAGCATGTCAAGTTATTTTATTGGGTGAAATTGTATGGACTGTTTCATACACTGAAAAAGTCCATTGAAATATCAACATTATTATCTTCTTGTGATCTTTCATACTATTTAACATTATTTCGTGTCCTGCCATAACATAGTTACCAACCAACTAACCCATTGCTGTCAAGTTGATTCTGACTCATAGTGACCCTATAGGACAGAGTAGAACTGACTCTACAGAGTTTCCAAGGAATGCCTGGTGGATTTGAACTGCTAACCTTTTGGTTAGCAGCTATAGCACTTAACCACTACACCTGCAGGGTTTCCATAGCATAGTCAAGAATCATAAATAAACTCTGTCAGAATGGGAGAATATAAATCTATACTCATATTTAAATATTTATTGCATACTTTGGAGTTCACTTTCCTTTTAGCCCTTTGACCCTTTTACTCCGAAATAAATGTAAAGAATTAAGGCCAATCATAGTTTTAAAAGTAGTTTAAAGAGTACCAAAATAAAGTGTCATTTAATGGTGTGAGCAGCATACTTGGGAAATGGCTTTTCTCTCTTATGGATACTTTCTGTCATTTTGGTTAGGTCTTGGCCACAGGTATTTTGATCTCTGTCTTCACCAGAAGGAGCCCTGGTTGCTCAGCGGTTAAGTGCTCAGCTGCTAACTGAAAGGTTGGTGATTTGAAATCACCAGTCACAACACAGGACGAAGATGTGACAGTCTTCTTCTATAAAGATTTATAGCCTTGGAAACCCGGTGGATTCTACTTTGCCATATAGGGTCATCAAGAGTTGGAATGGACTCCATAGCAGTGGGTTTGGTTTAGGGTTTGGTCTTCGTGAAATAGTTTGTTGCCAGTCAACTTTGGACCAGGGAAAGCCTATTTGATACATTCACTTTGGAAACAGGGCTTTTTGGGAAGAAAGTCTTCAATTTATCATCCTCTAAGATTTAGTCCTAATAAAACTCCAGTCATGGAAAAATCACCAAACACCAGATTGGAAAAGGTTTGAGCTGGCCTTGATGACTATCAGCAAAGTTGAGTTTCAGGGACTTACACATGGCTTCTTCTGGGCATGTTTTAAACAATCTCATGTAATTTAGGCCTATGATTTAGACAGATGTTTACAGCCCAAAATGGATAGACAAAACAGACTCTTTTCCAGCAGGGAAAAATGGAACCCCATAAGCCAGTCACTCTGCCACAAAGAGAGAATACATAGTTGATCATTGTTTGGGCTTAAGAAGTTATCAGTGAGATGTCAACCTTCAGGACTGCTTTGGAGCAAATTGTTTGGGACTAGACATACTTGCAGAACACTTGACTTAAAAGTGTGCAGGTCAGATCTCCTGTGTGGTTGGATGTTGGTGTGTAGCAGAGATGATCTGAAAGGCACTGAGTTCAGAAGGCACTGAATGAGTTTATCTGAAAAGGAATTCTTTGAGTCTAAATTTGCTCAAAATTTTGGTTCATTGAGGTGGCCTTATGAGAGACACTTTGTCTTTTGAGAGCTCCTAGTGATTTGAAATGACAGTTGTACTCTTTTATCCTCCAGAGCATTTTAGACAACAAATGTGCAAAAGCTGTTGAATCTGGAATAATAGATAGCAGTGTCTTGTGAATTTTGTTCTTTTTTTTTTGTTGTTGTTATCTTAATATCCACTTTAATGGCACGTGATTTATTTATTTATTTATTTCAGTGGTTCTTTTAATTTGGAAACCCTGGTGGCGTAGTGACTAAGTGGCGTGTGGCTGCTAACCAAAAGATCAAAAGATCAACAATTCAAATCTACGAGGTGCTCTTTGAAAACTCAACGGGGCATGTCTGCTTAGTTTGGTAGGGTTAGTATGAGTGGGAATTGACTCCGTGGCAGCAGGTTTTGTGTTAGTCTAGAAGAAGTATTTTTCTATCTGGCTGAAGAAAGAACCCTAAAACCAAGTTTATCACCTCTCCTACCCCATTCAGTTAAGCCTTCAGGTCTTTTTCCTTGTAAAAAATGTAGATAACATGAAATTTGCCAATTGAGCATTTGTCACTTGTGTAATTCATTGGAAGCAATTACTAGTCGTGTTGTGCCACTATCACCAATATACATCGCCAGATTTTCCATCCTGGTAAACAAAACTCCAGTGCTAGCTGGGCAAAGATTGTCCTCTTTCCCCTTCTCTCCAGCCCCTGGTGAAAACTAAACTCTGGTCTCTATACATGTGCTTATTTTAAGTGTTTCATGTTAGTGTGAAATCATACTGTATTTGTCCTGTTGTGTCTGACTTATCTCACTCAGCATGTGTTCTAAGGTCTACCACGTTGCCACATGTACCAGGACTTCATTTCTCTTTATGGCTGAGTAATGTACCATATTTTGTTTGTTTATTCATGTGTCGATAGACATTTGGTTTTTTTCCTGCTTTAGATTAATGCTGATTAGTGTCTATTACCTAGACTTTAGTTCATGCAGGAATGCAGCTGTAATCTGATTTAAATAAAAGCAGAATTTTTTATGTTGCTGCTTTTTAAAATAGAAATCTGTAGACAAATGGTGTTGTAATAACTTGGAGAAACTTAATCGTCTTAGTTGATAGAAGCATGGCAGTTTCCCAGTCATGAGTTTACAAATTCAAATCCAGAGTCAGAGACCTATTTTCCAATTTCTGTATGACTACTGTATGCATCTCTAAGCTCGTATATTCTCTCCCTTTCTAACTTGAGCTTGGATAATAATAGGTGTTTGACAATTTGCTCTCTTCCCTCTTTTTTCAGCCTGTATGGAGTTTCCAACCTGAATGAACAATAGAATCTCCCCTTTAATACATGGAAAAGAGGAATGATGTAGGCTCCAAGATATTTAGACTGGTCAGACTGTTCCAAGGCATCACCACCTGCTGTTTTTAATCATTAATGAGGCTGTCAGTTGCTCTAATCTGGGAGGTGAACCAAAAGAGTGGTTTTGATTTTAATTTAATTTAAAAATCAGCTTATTGGGAAAAAAAAGTGCCTGCAGCTTGTAGGAGTTAGTTTGCCTACTGCTGATAAACCAGAGCAAGTCAGATGCAAAAATTGAGTCATTATTGATAAGAAAACATGAGATATTTTAAACTTTGGAAAACTATTATTATTGCCAACACTAGCTATGAAACTGAATCCCTTTAATTCAAAGAGCTATTTTGTTCCAGAGACTTGGTGACTGTAAATATTTCTCCTTTTTTTTCCTAGAAGAAAAACTGATACACCAAAGGTGTAAAAGCTTTATTGACAGCAGAACATACAAATCAATTGCAAACTTGAGTAAAGCCTAAAGTGCAAATTCTTTTGCGTGCTCACTGCTCATCAAACTGCTTGTACGTTTTAAAAGCTGAGTGATTGTCTATTTGTACCCTATTAAGTTTGGGTTTTCTTACACTGGATGATTTTGCTTAGTGGCAAAATGAGAAATTGGAAATATACTATCTCTGTATAAAGTGGATTTTAAAAACCAAGAGCCAGACTTTTGTGCTCTTGACTTAGAAGGTTTCATTATGCCTCTAGGACCTTCTGAGATTTATAATTGATATCAGCTGAAGTTGAAGGCAAAGGAAATCCCTCTTTGACTGAAGAAAACATTACCTTACTACTGGGCCATAGTTAGCTGTAGGGTTGGTGTACTGAATCACACTAGCCTTCTGCTAACACAGCAAGTGAGCACTTCCTGAATTCAGCTGATTATGCAGCTAATGAGTCTGCAAACAGATTGAGAGGCTGGGGCTGGCACCAAGAAACCACCATTCCAAACTAACCATCTTTTATTAACCTTTGGTGTTCCCTTTGTAACGTAATTAGAGACCCCGTAAAACTATCTGTTCTGGATCTTTGGTTTAAAATATAATTTTCAAAGAAACATGATCCACTTTAAGGCTTCTATTAGCACGGTGTTTCCCCTCATGAGGGAAAATGTCTGACTTGCCATTTAAGTAAAGTTTGGGTGATTAATCTGTAATGTTCTAGTAATTAAAATGCCAGAAACACTTGCTTCTGTAGTTGGTATAATTTATAATGCTGTCCAGATTCTGGTGGCACAGAAATGGGCAGCAGATGTTTCCACCAATGTTATGCATTGGAAGTCTTGAGGAAACCATTCCCAGGTTGGAGCGCTGTCCACTAGACTGTCTGCCTTCTGTTTGCTACTGAATTCCTCCCAGTTGTCTGAGAGGGAGTAAGAAGTGTATTTTTCTTCCTTTCTGTGGGATGAATAGAAAAGAAACAAGCATTGTATTCTTGGGAGGAGAAAAATGTCTTCTAAGTTTAAAAAATGGTAAGTTATCAAGTGGACCCACCCAACTTTCAAATGGACCCACCCAACATTCAAACTGTTAGATTTGGATGATGAAGCTGGAGGAGCAGCATTGCTTGGTGCTGGAGTCGCCCATTCCACTCCCTCTCTGATATTTTTAATACCCAGACGTGTGTCACTGAGCATATCCCATTGTGAGAAGAATGTTGAAAGCCTGTTGGATATGTGTTCAACCTGGGCTTTTGTTTATCCTTCTACAGCACCTCTTAGTGCCTGTGTTCTCCCTTGTTTGTTCTAAATAAAAATTACCAAAATAAATGACTTAACGGTGCTAGGAGCCAGAATCTCTGGATGAAGGGTCAACTATCTGTTAAATAAGTGAGATTTGTAAAGGGAGACAATGTTTTGTCTGATTAAGGAAAGGGGCATTTCTCCCTAATGTGTGATAAAAATTATCTAGGATCCCATAAACCAGAATCAAACCCCTGCCACTGAGTTGGTTCCAACTCATAGCAACCCTGTAGGTCAGAGTAGAACTGCTCCACAGAGTTTCTAGGGAGTACCTGGTGGATTTGAACTGCTGACCTTTTGGTTAGCGGATGTAGCACTTAACCCGCTCGCCACAAGGGTTTCCTATAGGAATTAAAATACCGGTAGCAGAGATGCAGTCGCAGAGCCCAATATTGTACTTACAGCATTACCTAGAGCTTCTTCAGTATCCTAACTTTTTCTGCTGTTATCAATATAGAATATTTAGTATCCTAAAAAGTCCCCAATATCTTTGTGATAGGAAGGTCATATTGTAATGTATTTTTTATTCCTCACAGCAACCTTGAGAGGGAAATGAGCATAGAATTCCAAAGAGCCAACAGAGGAGTGACAGCCATTAAAATGAGCATCAAAGTCAGATTTTTTAGCTGACTGAGAAAGGTGGGGATAGTTAGAATGAGGTGATAAGAGAGAAATGAGGTAGAATACAAATATCTGTGCTTGATACTGAGGTTGGTAGGGGCTTGGGGAACATAATCCAGATGACTTCCATTAATATATACTATCCTGCTTATCCTTGGAAATCATGGTGTAGTAGTTAAATGGTACATCTGTTGAGAAAAAGGTGGGTAGCTTATCCTCACAGGTACTCTTGGTAATTCCGGTTGTCATTAGAGTCTTCAAGACAGTGTCTCATCAATGTAGGCTCCACATAATGTGAGCTAGTTCTAAAGAGTCCATACAATTACTTCCACCATACTCCATTATCCTCAAGATTGATATCACTAGTAAGGCTGTAAACCCCCAAACAAGCAAGATATTGTAGCAGCTGAGTACAGGTTTTGGAATAAGACAAATTTAGGTCCCACTGTTATCTTTGCTGCTTAGTAACTATTGGCCTCAGTCAAGCTACTTGTTTCTTTTTAAACCTTAATTTCCTCATCTGCAAAATGGGAGTAATAATAGAAATTACCTGTCAGAGTGCTTGGAAACCCTGGTGGTGTAGTGGATTAAGTGCTACTTCTGCTAATGAAGAGGTAGGCAGCTCAAATCTGCCAGGTGCTCCTTGAAAACTCTGACCTATAGGGTAACTATGTGTTGGAACTGACTTGACAGCAGTGGGTTTGGTGTTTTCTTTTTTTGTTATCAGAGTGCTTATAAAATGATCCAGGTAAAACGCTTAATGTACTTCTTGGCACTTAGTAAGTGCTTAAAAAAGTGCTGCTATTAATGCAGAAGTTGAATAGGTGAAATATCCATTTTGTATGATTTTGGGGACCCTACGCAAAATTTACAATCCACTTGCTGCTGTCTATGATCCCTTTAACAGAGAGTCAAGCGTTTCATTTTGTAATTATAGTTCAAAGTTCAAGCAACTCATGGGGAGAAGAAATTCATTTGTTCAAATTCTTGCTAAATTGTAATTGGCTATAACCCCAAAACAAGCAAGCTATTGTAGCAGCTGAGTACAGGTTTTGGAATAAAACAAATTTAAGTCCCACTGTTATCTTTGCTGCTTAGTAGCTGTTGGCCTCAGTGAGGATAAGCTACCCACCTTTTTGTCAACCGATGTATCACTTAACTACTACACCACGATTTCCAAGGATAAGCTAGATAGTGTATATTTAATGGAAGTCATCTGGATTATGTTCCCCAAACCCCTACCAACCTTAGTATCAAGCACGGATATTTGTATGCTACCTCATTTCTCTCTCATCTCCTCATTCTAACTATCCTCACCTTTCTCAGTCAGCTAAAAAGTCTGACTTTAATGCTCATTTTAATAGCTGTCACTCCTCTGTTGGCTCTTTGGAATTCTATGCTCATTTCCCTCTCAAGGTTTGCTATGAGAAATAAAAAATACATTGGCTAGGTGGTTTCTGTGTTTGGAATTTGGTGGGGGTGAAGGTGGTGGCTTCTAGAATATTGAACATTAAGAACATCAGAGAGACACAGAAAAGTGATGCCAAGTGTGGCAAATTCACAATATTGCCCAGAGTTATCAATGACCAAAAGAACTTGGGGGAACTCAGACACTGTGAAGTGTCTGAAAGATGACTTCACTATCAAATATTTTTCCTGAAGCCCAGAATTTGGCTTGAGAAGTTACAAGATGCCCACCAAAGGTATTCATGGAGATTTTAAAAGAGATTTTTGTTACTGGTGATGGCCTTGGTGGTTCTGACCCACCAAACAGGATTCTTGTTGGTAATCAGGAGACAAGCTATAGTTTTACACACTGTTCTTGTTAGGTGCAATCGAGTCAGTTCCAACTTATAGCAATGCCATGCACAACAGAATGAAATACCACCCAGTCCTATGCCATGCCCACAGTGGTTTCTCTGCTGAAGCCCATTGTTCGAGCCACTCTGTCAGTCCATGCTGTTGAGGGTCTTGCTCTTTTTCACTCACCCTCTACCTTACCAGGCATGATGTCCAGGGATTGAGCCCTCCTGACAACATGTGTGAAGTATGTAAGATGCAGTCATGCCATCTTTGCTTCCAAGTAGCACTGTTTGTTCTTTTGGCCTTCCATGGTGTATCCAATATTCTTCTCCAACACCATGATTCAGAGTCTTCAGTTGTTTTTCTGTCTTCCTTTTTCATTGTCCAGCTTTTGCATGCGTATGATACAGTTGAAGATACTGTGGTCTGGGACAGGTGCACCTTATTCTTCAAGGTGACATCTTTTCAACACTTTAAACAGGTCCTTTGTGGAAAATTTTCCCAATGCAATGTGTCTTTTGATGTCTTGACTGCTGCGTCCATGGACATTGTTTGTGGAACCAGTAAAATGAAATGCTTGGCAACTTCAATCCTTTCTCCATTTATCATGATGTTGCTTCCTGATCCAGTTGTGAGGATTTTTCTTTTCTTGATGTTGAGGTGCAATCCATACTGAATGCCATGATCTTTGATCTCTGTTAGTGTTTCAAATCTTCTTTATTTCCAGCAAGTAAGGTGGTGTTATCTGCATAACGCAGGTGGTTAATGAGTTGTCCTCCAATCCTGATGCCTCATTCTTTTTTCTATAATCCAGCTTCTCAGATTATTTGCTTGGCATACAGTTTGAAAAGGTATGGTCAAAGGATACAACCCTGACATACACCTTTTGTGACTTTAAGCCATGTAGTATCCAAGTACCCCTTGTTCTGTTTGCACAACTCCCTCTTGATCCATGTACAGATTCCTGAAGAGCACAATTAGGTGTCCTGGAATTCCCATTCTCTGCAATGTTAGCTGTAGTTTGTTATGATCCACACAGTCAAATGCCTCTGCATAGTCAATCAAACACAAGTAAACATGTTTCTGGTATTTTCTGCTTTCAGCCAAGGTCCATCTGACATCAGCAATGATATTCCTGGTTCCATGTCCTCTTCTGAATCCAGCTTGAATTGCTGGCAGTTCCTTGTCAATATGCTGAGGCAGTCACTTTTGAATGATCTTGAACAAAATTTTATTTGCGGTGTGATATTAATGATATTGTTCAATAATTTCCACATTTGGTTGGACCACCTTTCTTGAGAATAGGCATAAATATGGATCTCTTCCAGTTGGTTGCCCAGGTATCTGACCTCCAAATTTCTTGGCATACATGAGTTAACACTAGAAAAGATTTATTAGAAAAGAACTTGATATCCTATAGATGCATTTTCACTCAGTCGTAGTAAATTAAAAAAAAAAAAGGAGCTTGAAAGCAGAGATGAGGAGCGCTTAGTCAACTCTTAACCTTGTTTCCCCAGCAAAGGCTTTGCTGGCGTTCATAAAGGGTTTTAGGTGGGAAGGATCTCATGTTTTATTTATTACATGGTGGTGGAGAAAGTGGGATTAGGGCGATGAGGAGTGTGCAAAAGCAGACTTCAAGATAGCTTTAGAAATGGGGGCTTCTGACACTGGAAGCAAGACTTATTGTGGGCTGTTGTGCCTGCCCATTTCTTTGCTCTCCTGGGTCTGGTTCTGGCTCTCTGGTACCTCCTTTGGAAGGACATGTAGCAGTCACCTCTATCTCATCTGCATGTGTTTCTGAATTTGGTCTAAACTGCCTTTTCTGGAAAATAACTTCAGGGATAATTTAAGGAACTTGCCTTTTGATGTGGGTGGTAAAAGAAGTGGCTCATCACTCCAGAGTGTTCCAGAGTGTGGTTAGGTCGGCCCTTCACATATCTGTTTCAGCTTGGGTTAATTTGTGTTTTAAAATCTATGCCTGTAAGGCTAGCAAAACTCTGGTTCTTTTCTGGTAGTGTTGACGCTGACGCTGTTTTGTTCTATCTATGTAACAAAAGTATCTCCTCCTGGAGGATCTGTATTGTTTTTGCCCACACTTCTTCTCTTGCCTCCTGCTCTTAAATGGCTAATGTCTGGCAGACATTTTGCTTTTTTCTCCCCCTTTCCTTTTTTGCTTCTCACCTGATGCCTAGACTTTTTCGTTAAAAAATACATGGGAGTTGCATTTTTCATTTCTAGTCTTCCTCTAAAAAGTCACCCTGCAAAGGATCCTTTCATTCTTTTCTCTTTGCCAGTGGTCTGCAAAATGCCCAGCTCCTACCTGAAAGGTCGTGTCTCCTTGCCATATGAATGAGTCCACAGCAAGTCCGTGGGGACAGTGTCATCTGAGTAATGATTGGAATTTGTGTGCCTTTGAATTTCTGCCACGTTTTGTAGTGGAAAAAAATGATTGTGTTAATGACAGAAAACACAATCTCAATCACACCATCTTATAAAATCTTCTCTATATAAATGCCAAGAGTGAGCCACTTGGATACACAGTTGATAAATGAAAAGAATCTTTTTTTTACCCCTGCCTTGCTTGGAGCTGTTTGTCTTATGTTAATGTAAGTCAGGTGGCTCGCCTTCGCTGATTATCAGGTGTTGAATCTAGCTGGCAGGCTGCAGTTTTGTGTCATAAAATGCTTTAGCTTGTGAAGGGGCTTGTATGTTTGTGTTTGCTGACGTTCTAATTGGGGAGACAAGAAAGAGAAAATTTTTCTTTTTGATGCAGTGGAGACCTGACTTATGTGTACCTGTGTGTGTGTGTGTGTGTGTGTGTGTGTGTGTGTGTGTGTGTGTGTGTGTGTAAGAGGACAGAGAAGTGTATAGTAGTAGGGGATATGTAAAAACAACATATGACACAGGGCTAAACATTGTTCTTGAGAAATGCAAGTTCATTGTGAAAGTGAATTTTCTTTCATAGTTTGAATATAACATTCCATGATGAATATAACTGAAATTGCAGAATTTTTGCTCTTCTAAAAATCCAAATCCATATTCTATATGCAAAAATTCTAATAAGATAATTATTGTCCTTAAAACCATTTAATCCCAAGTAGCTCAGTGGAAACAGAGACTTGTAGCTTTCACTCTATTACTTATTCATCATAAAGGCTTGAATAAGGCACTCACCTTTTAAAAACTTCAGTTTGTTGTCTACAGATGGGATGGTGAGATAATGTTGTATCAATAACCAAAGTAATCTTAATATGTGAATAATGTCTAACAAAGTACCCTCTTCCCAGTAAATATAATTGTGAATCAGATAGCTAGTTTTCTTTGTCCACGTCCTCATTTACCTGTTGACCTGAGCACTTTACTGTCAGCGTGATCTTAGTTTAGTAGAAAGAACACTGACCTATTTGTCAGGGGGTTAAAGTCTTACCATGGTCCACCAACTAATAACTGTGTGAACATGAGAAAATTACTTGCCCAGTCTTCCTTTTGCGTTTCTCATCTGTAAAATGAGTGATATTGGTAGTACCTACCTTATAGGGTGAGTCTAAGGATTAAATGAGATAATGTATGTAAAACACTTAGCAACTGTCTATTCTGTAGTTGTTGTGTGTTGTTGAGTTGATTCCTACTCACAGAGAACCTATATGACAGAGTAGAACTGCGACAGATGGTTTCCTAGGCTATAATCTTTATGGAAGTGGAGGGTCAGGTTTTTTGTGCTGTGGAGCCACAGGGAGGTTTGAACCAGCAACCTCTCAGTTAGCAGCTGAGCCAACCACTGCACCACCAGGGGTCCCTCTATTTGACAGTAGATACTCAGAATGACCGGTGTTAAGATGGTGTTGATAAAGTCATCCCCTTTCTTGGTTTACTTTTCCCCCTCTTCATCACACATCCATGTCTCTCATTTTAAAATCTTGGTTATAATGTGTGTTCTATAAGAAGTCTTTACTAATATTTAGTTTGTCCTAATCTCTTCCTTACGTGGCATCTTTTCAACACTTATGTACGCACTTTAAATTATGTTAATTTGATTTTGTATATTTAAAAAAAAACAAAATCAAGGAGTGATAATTGTCAAAACTTCGAGTCTAAGGTTCTTTTATTCTGCATTTTGGGTTCTGGGTGCACAACCTTTTCAAATTCTTGAGCACACAGCCATTTGCCAATGGGTCAGTGATGAGTGCCATGGTGAAATTAACAGATGGTATGGTGTGCTTGCTTTGAGGAATAAATGTTCTTTCCTTTTAACTTCCTCCCTTTGGCATTTCTTCTTTGGAAGCTGTTCGTTGTCAATATCATAAAGCATGGGGACGAAAATGAAACTGAAATGGTAGATTACTTGTGTATTTTAGAAAAAGCAATTATGATTGAAAACTAAGAACTAATGAAATTCTACCAAAAGAGGTTATGATGGTTAAGGTTGTGTGTTAACTTGGCTGGTCTGTGATTGTCAGTGGCATGGGGGATTAGTGTAATGATATAATTTGGCAGTTATGTAATGATATAGTTATCCTCCATTTTGTGATGTTATGTAATCATTTCTATGATGTGACTACCTAGTCAGTTATAAGGGGCATTTTCTTGAGGGTGTGGCCTGAATCCCGTATAGGGACATCCTGGCAGTCTCATTGCCTTTTGATCACTCTGGATCCTGTGTTTGGGTTGTCATTGTCTGACCTCTGATTCTTGGAACTTGATCCAGCAGCCTCCCATATTGCCTACCAATCCTAGGGTTCATTGGTGTTGACTAGCTCACTGCTTTGCCACTAAACAACAGACGCTGCCCACCAATGTTTGATCTCCAGGGTGGTTCTCATCCTCCCTGTTTTACAGATGCCAGAGGTGAAATGATTTACTGTAAGCCAGGGCAGGGATCAGAGAAGAGTTTTTGTTTCCTGGATATATTATATGACTCCAGGACATTGTTCTGTTTCTTCATTTGAACTCTCAAAGGCTACTGGACTGGCAGGAGGTTTTCATTCCTGTTACGAAGGGGCTGCCTCCTCCAGTTTGGAAGAGATGTAGCTTGGGGAAACTGTAGCAGAATATAGCAGTGAATCTGGAAAGATTAGGGCACCAGATGCATTACTAGGACATGGAAGGAAATGACTGGTGTGGCTCGCTAGCCCAGGGGGCATGTTTGATAGTGCCAGGAATGTCTATAACATGGACATCTGTATAGATATTGGCCTTCTACTTTGTTTCTTACTTTTTACTTTTTGAACTGGCCTGCTGTGTTATCTGTGTCACAGACAACTCCGTTTTCCACAACACTTCAATTGAATCTCAGCTTGAGTTTTAAAGTTTCCTTGCTTCTAACCTTACTAGTTTCTTGCTCATGTTGGTGCCTAAAACCTTTCCTTTCAAAAAATATATGAGGAAATTTCAGTTCTTAGCTTTTGTTTCCCTCGTGATTTCTTCTGAGCTGGTTCTATTTTGGATTAGATTATTTTCCTTAAGATAGATGCCAAAAGTTTTATTGGCTGACTCCATTCTTTTTGGCTGTTGAAGTTTGCTGAGGCCTAATGATTCTAGATTGGCTACTGCTTTGTGGTATGTTGTATGGGACCTTTGGTGATGGTCGTTTCTTTCAAAGATGATCTGAGAAAAGATTTTCTACATTGTTAAAACACCCTGCGATCACCCTTGACTTTCCATATTTTTTGTTTTCTATTGATTTTATCTTTTTATGGGGATTTTTGTAGTATGGGGGAAAATCCCTAATTAAGGCATCTGGATCCAATAATTACTGAACAAGCTCTTGGTCTGCTATTAACTCAATGTGTCAAGCCACCTATTTCTCTCTGGGCATCAGTTTTCTTATGTGTAAGTGAAGAGTTTGGACTGGAATGATTTATAGGGGCTCATTATCGTTAATTCTCTGTAAGTCTTCATTGCTTATTTAGTATGAAAAGCTTACTGGAAAAAGAGAAGGCATTTAGTCTGAGTTTTCCTGTGTTTCTAAAAACCAAGACAAAGTAAGAAATCTGAGTTGGTTGGTCACAGGGCTTTGGGTTATAAAAATCCTTCCATCAAGACAAGGGAAATGAGTGAAAAACTGGTGAAGCTCTTTTGCACTAAACATTCGTCATTTCTTACTTTCCCCCTGCTTTTGTTTGCATTTGTTTAACTTAACTCTGCTTGCAGATGTGTGTATTTTAGTGGAAATGGTCCTCCATTCCTTTTACACGCAGCTCATGTTCTCATCTTCTTTCTCCCTTACTGAATCATCCATTTCTGAATAGTTTGCAATTTTCAACTTAATTAGGTCTTTCCCCTAAGTGAAGAACACAGCTGTTCCCCCTCTGATGCTTTGGCAGCTGTCTCTGTCTCCAAAAATGGAATGATTAGCTCTCTCCTTCAATTTTTTAGCTGGCCTCTAATTCAGGAGTACTAGCATATTCTTGTGTATTCTTGTGTGACAGGAGTACTAGCCTATTCTTATGTGATCGAACTATGAAATCTCATGGCCAGAGTTGTTCCTATTTGCCTTTGATACCTTTTAATATTTTGGGAGGCTTTATGCTCCTTAGCAATGAAGATGGTGAGATTTTGTCTCATACACTTTGGATATGTTATCAGGAGGGACCAGTCCCTAGGAGAAGTACATCCTGTTTGATAAAGTAGAGGGTAAGCAAAAAGGGGGAAGACACTAAACGAGATGGATTGGCACAACAGCTATAACAATGGACTCAAACATAGCAACAATTGTGAGGATTGTGAAGGACTGAGGTATGTTTTGTTCTGTTGTATACATGGTCACTTTGAGTATGAAGCAATTTGACAGTACTTCATAGTAACAATTCATCTGAAATGGGAGATTTAGTAGTCTTTCATTGCTCCATGTAGCTTATTATCTCCAGTGATTTCATCATAAAGCCTTGTTGAGATGTTATCCCATCTATAAGGAGAACCTAGCTCTGTTTTCCTGGTGTGGTTTTGATGGAGAATTGGAGGATAAGAAGATCCCCAATGTATTTTGTGCCTAAGTTAGATTCCCCTCATTTGTCTCAGGTTTTGTGCTTCAGTTTCTAAGAAGTCTTGTTGTCTATTAGTCTTTCAATTTGCTTTTATGTACCTATATTTAAGAAACAGATTGTCTCTTTTTCTTAGATGCTCAGACGTGAGCTGCACCCTAACCTTTGAGTTTATGATTTCCTACTCTCGCTGTTAATTGTTGGTATTTCCTTTTCATCACACCTTCCCTTGCATTTAAGCTATTAAGTCAGCTTCTCTACACCTTTCCAAGTCCCCTCTCACATTATACTCTCTGTTAATCAACCCAAAGTATTCTGTATTGTGGGTTTAGTACTGCAGTTCTAAATGTATGTGGCGCAGTCTGTTTTTGCTTCTCCGCCCCAAGTGCCTCATTCAATTTAATTCCTCATACTTAGCATTTATGCATATTGTCAATATTTCCTTTCTGAGGTCTATTTTTTAAATTTGAATGCATTCTGCATGTCTAGTTTGTTTCTTCAGTGATGAGATCTACTGCAACAGAGAGCCACAATTAGCTCTGTGTCTAGGAAGAAAAGAAAGTAGAGAGGAAAAAAGCATTTTCACATATTTAGAAGGAGGCCAGCCTTTGGAAAAATTATGACTACAGTGGAAAAACCATGGTAGCATAGTGGTTAAGTGCTATGGCTGCTAACCAAAAGCGCAGTAGTTAGAATCCACCAGGCACTCCTTGGAAACTCTGTGGTTAGTTCTACTCTGTCCTGTTAGGGTCTTTATGAATCAGAATTGAGTTGACAGCAGTGGATTTGGGTTTTGTTTTTTTATATCACTCTACCTGCACCTTTCCCTCCATTTGAAAGCATAGGAATCTAATACTGTCTTTGGGTTTTCTTAGTTTCCATCACTATTAGCCTTTCTACTGAGGGCATTGCATTTTTAACCTTTTGTTAGTTTACTTTTTGCTTGTTTCCCACTTCCCATATAAAAACGTGCCTGTTCCGTGTTCCATTTTCTCAAAGGATCCACCTATTTCAAGGGATCTGTTTAAGCCAACCATTCTCCCTTTCTAAATAGCATTTTTGTCTTCATATGATGATCCAATGGAATAATTAATGGTGGCATTTTGGTCACCATAGAATCCTGATGCGGGCAATATCTTTAAGATAGGGTCTTTCCCAACATCTCTTCATTCATATCCCACCAGTAGTTAGTTGGCTACATGGCTTCCATAAGGAAGGATGAGGTCAGCTTGGACTCCACTTATAGCCAAGAGTTTGAGCTATCTGATGGATAACAATATCTAATAGGTACTGAATGCTTCCTTTGTGCCAGACACTCTTTGGTTTGGTTTCTGTACATTTCTTCTTTTAATTGTCTCAACAAACTCATGAGATCCATGTAATTATTTCTATCTTCCAGACTGGAAAAACACACCAGAACAAAAAGGCACGAAGAATAACTTTAAGTAATTTTCCATAGGATAGAGGTAGTAAATAGTAGACCTGAGATTTGAACCCAGGCAGTCTTACTTTAGAGCCCCCATTCTTAGGCTTTGTCTTTTACTGCCTCTGGGAGAGGGATGGTGTCTCAAAGTGCTTATTTCACTGGGAGGAGCTGGCTTCAGATATGCTACAGAGTAGTAAGCTTCTCTTTGGCAGGGAGCAGATTACATCTTGAATTGCTCCAGTTAGATATAATTTACACTTCATACTTTTTGGTGAGAAGATTGCCTTTGGACAGAGTGTTGCAGCAGCCAAGTTTACTTCTGCTTTTCTGAACCCAAAGAATTAGCAATGTTCAAAACTTGCCTCACCAGCCCCTATGGCTTTGGATCCTCATCAGAAATGACTGTGAAATATCTAGGGCCAAGGTTATGTTCTATCTTTTCCCTGCTTCTGGTGTGGCTCTCCTTGATGCAGGTGGACAGGAACATGGGAAACTCAGGGTAGGGGTTCCATGAGGAGGCGAGCAGGCCCACCCATATTCTGAAGGGCTAGAATTTCTGGAAATCCACCTCTCTGAGGCAATTCCAGTCTCTTCACTGTAAGCAATTTTGTAGTGATGTAATGAAATGTTTTCTGAGGTAGATGGTTGTGTTTCTCTTTATTCCTGATTTTCCTTCTCGACTCAGCTTTTATTGGCTGCCTCCTACTTACTAGTTGACAAAAATGTTACAGCACCAGGCCACTGCAATCGTGGTAATGAACATTCTGCTGCAGGAGGGGAGCGTTCTCTCTCTTTGTCAGTGGCCATTCTCCCAACACTGGGTGTTTAATATATTCTTTTATTCTTCTTTAGACAAATAGGATTAAATCCAGAATGAAGCAGGGAGCAGTCTTACCCATTCTGTGCTTTGCATGATTTTTGAGGTCTGCACAGTTCCAGCTGTGTAAACATGATTGTAGAACTTAGGTATTGTCTAATGGGGGAGGATTGCAGTTTGGGAGAGGCACACTATGGCTGGACTGGAGCCAGACATTCTTTCACCCACTCAAGTCCACACCCTGCGGGGTCAGCTTGCTCAGCTCCTCGAGTCAGAAGTGAAGATGGGGCAGCTGGAATTAATTACACTGTTTTATTATAGCTTTGTATCGGTAGGGGATGAGAACTAACAAGGGTTTAGGAAAATCTAAAATCATTATCCTTAAAGATGCTCCAGTTATTGTGCTAGGAAACAGAGAGGCAGAAGAAACTGGACAAAATAAGGAAGCTAAAAATATTAAATACGACAAGAAAAAATATCCATTAAATTATAGCTGCATTTTTCTTTCATTTCTTTTTCTCTGTGGTCACTGCAAGCAATGGCAGAGAAATAGTATTCATTAGAAAAGACTGATTTGTTCTAGCTGATATCTGGACTCAGCTTTGCTTTTGAAATTTAACTAATGACTAGCTCAGTAATGCTAAGTTCTTCTAATATATGACCACCATTATTGTGGAAGGAAATGTGGTTTCTCTGCAGCAAATACAATGAGTCATCCAATTCATCCATCCACACCCAAGATTATATACAAAGTTGGTTCTTCTCCTTTCACTAGTTGGAAATCTATCAATAGTTCCATCCCTGTAGAGAGACACATAAGCATACATATTCCTGAGCTCCTTTGTGATGAGAGAGCAGTTTGAAATGCTATAGATTCCCTGGGTTGTCTTGGGGAAGGATCACTGATGATTAACGCAGGAGTGTTGGCTTTCCACTGGATGTGAAGGTCAGGATATGAAGGAAACAAAAAATTACCATTTATAGGCACTGGGGTGCTGTTGCATTTATGGACAACCCAGTAAATGATATTAATTCCTGATTAAATAGACCACTGAAAAGCTGGTTTCCTGAGCAGCTTGCTTCAAGACAGTATCTCCAAGACAGAATATTCTTTCTTAGGATGGAAAGCTCTGGTTTGAGAAGAAAAGGCAGCTTGCTAGAGCATTGAGCTTGAATCACATGTAAGGTATTCAAGAATAGAAAGGAAAGCAAAATTCAGTACATTATGACTGATGCAATATTGAAATATCAGGGAGATAGGAGACTCTCTAGAGAGGTCTGGACTATAATATGTACACGTGTACTCCTTGGTTCATTAGCTATAGAAATCTAAAGAGGCAGAAGCATACCTCTAGAGTACCAGGTGGGCATATGTGAAGCTCATCTATCTTCCATTATATTCAACTAGGGAGGTGGGGGGCAACCCTGTCTCTCGGTGAGGCCCGTGTCCTGCCCCTGGAACTTGAGACTGAGAGGTACTGAACGCTGAAACTGTAGCATGTGCAGAGCATCCCAAATTGCTTACCTTGTGGATGCTTGTCTGAATCATTAGGTACAAGCATTATGGGTGTCATAATTTCTGCAGCTAAAAAAGAGACACATTTGGCTTGTACTTCATCCACAATCACTTACACTTAAGCTATTGATAGTTGATTGCGATCTGTAGACTGCTGGACTTGTGCCATGGAACTTCTAAGAATATTTGATGAGTAGAACAGACAGCAAGGCTGTAGCTTTTGGCAAGATCTGGTCCCCATTAGTCAAGCTGACTGTATCTGACATGAGAGATTCCAGCTCACCAAGATGAAGCTTACTTCTCTAGGCTTTGGCTGATGGCCCGCTGATGTTAACGTGAAGGACAGGAGAGCACCGATATTACATTAGGCTGTGAGTTTCCAATGAACAAGTAGTTTAGTGATCTCTTTGAATACCCTGTGATATTTCCTAGGTAGACACAAAATGTATGGCAGCCTTTTGGGAATTTGAAAGAATTCTAATTTTTTAAAATTTTCTTCTATAGTAAATGTTAAGCATTCACCCTCCTAATAGGAAAATGTGAGCTCTCCTATAGGGTGTAGCTGGACCATTAATATTCCTCTCCTCAGGTTTTTCCTCTAAAGGGGTGCTGGTACTCTGCTGAGGAAATTCCAGACACAGCTGTTTCCAACAAAAGGGAGGGATTGAAGGTTCTTTGGTGGGATAGAGTGAATGTCTCAGAAAATAATGCTTTTCCTTACAGGGAGAGTTTCATGGCAGAGATGTGGCCACTACTCTCTTCTCTGATTGATTCCCTGTAGTTGCTCTAGATGTGTGAGTTTCTAGGCAGAAAGTTTTGCTGTGATGAGGAAAGGCCACGAAGCTGAAGGAAGAGAGATGAGGTCTGAACGGAATGGTATAACAAGAGGGTACTTTTGGTCATGGTAGAGATGAGTTGAATTCTGTGGAATGGAGACAAGGGTGATGAGATGAGAAAAGAGAAATGGGAATTAATTCGTGAAAGCACTTATTATTTATAGGTTGGGTAAAAGATTCATTAAACTCAAGGGGAACCTTCCTTTCAGCAGTGCCTGTGAATATGTTGAAATCCTGTAAAGGCAATACCATCTTAAATGCACTGGGGGAGCTGACAACCCGCATTTTGTGGAGTATTCTATCAAATGCATAATCAGTCTACCATTCCCTGCCCTGGCCAGTCTTTGGGGAGAGTGGTTAGGGGAAAGTAATAGAACGGGCGGGAGATTTTTCTCTCAGGAGAATTCAAGAGCTTCCTTAAACAACCTTTGTGAGAACTAGCTTAGACATTTGTTTCTGTTTTCCTCGCAGACCCTAAGTAATTTCTGAAACATTTAGAGCCTGTGCTTAGTTTTACTTCTTAAAATTAAAGTTGATTTGTACTGAAAAACAAAATCTTCTGGACTGCCTGTATCTAGCTGGGTGGTGCAGCAAAAAGGCAAGCTCTTGTATCAATTTTTATTCCCTCTGTAAACCCAGATAACCAAAAGGGAAGGCTGTTGTCAATGGTCATGCAGACAAGAAAAAAAAGACTGTTACTTTCAGTCTGTTGAACAGTACAAAAATGCTTCTCAAGCACTGTGTTCAGATGTTTCTTTTTATTAGCCATCACACAAGGAATTAGACTCATTTCAAACAGTTCATTTTCCCACTCTTGTCTCTGTAAAATCATTACTCATGAGTGGTTTCTTTGTTGAAATACTGCTGACCTCCCGTATTGGAACGGACAAGAGGGTGTTAAAAATATCAACTTTCACTTTGCATAAACTCGAGAAGAAGGGTGACAGAGATTCCCCAAGAGGATAAAATAATTTGTAGATGTCCTTGTTTGTTAGTGTCCTACGAGCATCTTACCCAGGAAGCTGTGTCAGCAGTATAGTTCTGTGTAGATTCAAAGTGTGTGTGTGTGTGTGTGTGTGTGTGTGTATGCGTGTACATGAGTGTGATTAATAACAGCAGAGAGCTCTTTGAATGCCAGCAGCAGGTTTTAAAATGCAATTCTGCATCTGCTCCTCCTTTTTCTCATTGCCAGTCTTTTATATCCCCCTCCCCAGGGCCATTAGGGTAGATAAAAGAGTGATGCCATGTCTTAATATATGAGTAGATGTTGTGAGCCTTAGCTCTTCATCTAGGCACCGTTTGCATTTTGCCAAAGCTGATTATTTTATCTGAAATTTTAATAACAAGCTAGATTATTTGCTGTTCACTAACTGATAGAAGCAAATAAAAAAAGATTGCAAAGTGGGATTAAGGGGATAAGAAAGCTCTAGGGCCAAAGAAGGTTTGTGCTTTAATTAATAATTTCAATTTACTCTTAGAATATTTTTATGCTGGAAATCCAACATCCTACATTAAACAAATCTCAGTCCTCCTTTTCTATAACTGCTAAACTGGAATCTCAGAGAGTGGAAATCATATAGGCTTGAACGAAGCTTCAGATTCTCTGTTCTCAATGCTGTCTTAGTCTCTGTACACAGAATGATACTCCTCAGGGCTGCTTCTGCCACAGGATGGCATTACTTCATTAGCCCCATCTTTTACAGACCCAGTCATGAAAGATTGACATTTTAACCAAATGAAATAAAATTAGAGCTCAGGGATGCAATGTTTTGGAGAAAAAGATTATTCTGGGGGTGTAAAGACAACATGATCTGTAGTAAATGGATAGAACATTTAAATTCACTAGCCTGATTTTTAGCAATCTTTTGATTTGTTAGCTTTATTAATTTGTAAATGAAAGTAAGTATTTGGGATCATGAGGACTGGCTGGGACAGTGGCAGGGTGGTAGTGGTGGTGGTAGTGTGTGTGTGTATGTGTGTGTGTGTCTGTTTCATGGCCATGATCCGCTTTAACGTCTATCCAGCTCTCATATACATTTTTCTAGACCTGTGTCAGAATGTCTCAACGCAGGTTATCTCAACCTGAGAGCCTTCTGCTACTTCTGTATTTTAGGGTGCTAGCCAACTTTAAAAAAAGCCCCCACAGCTGTAGCCCAAATATATTTCAAGATTTTCCTAGTGTCTTAGATGAAAAAGCCATTCTCTCACCCAAAGAAGATTTGAGAAGCCAGAGGCCAGGTAGTCATCCTGCAACTGTCATGTGCTAACAGTGTAAACGACTCTTCTTAACAAGAGTAGTGGAACAAACATAAGTTGCCTTCAGATTATCAAGCTTCCTCAGAGAATAGATTAATTGGCCCTTTTTCTGAATTTGTCTAATTGCTTTTGAGGCAGTACTCTGAAAAAATATGGGTTGTCTTCTATTAGTATGATTCAATGGATAACTGGAAAAGGAATAAGTTTAAGTAATTTTAAGAAGAGTAAGAGACTAAAACTGAGCATTGTCTCATGAAAGATGGATAACGACAAGTGAACATAGAAGGTAGCATTTGATCCCTTCAATTTTGGTATTCGTTTTCCATAGATATTATTAATAAATTCAAACACAAATGTTAGGCTTGTACCCTAGTGACACATCTGCGTTTTATTTCAAGTTGATTTCTACCTGGTTTTGCAAATAAGGATTTAATCGCTTGGGCTGTCTCCGTCTCCCTCTGTTGGTATTGCTTTTCTTTTTCGCATACTGGCTTCTATCCCGTTCACGCTCTATCTCCATCATCCACCTCACTACCCCTCCCCATACGTCTCTCTCTTTTTTCTTAATGTTTTAGAAAAAAAGATTTCTGACATGTAAAAGTGATATTTGAGTAGATTCCCCTAAGGCAATCAATTTACTTTTAATTTGTCTGGAACTAAGCTTTTCTTTGTTGCAATGAGGAAGGATTGGAACTGCTGTAAAATTTATTAGCTTCCAGGAAGATATTTGAAATGAATTTTTTAAAATGATTGTGCTGTTTTCTGTACCCAGAAGCAGTGTCACTGCAATTACAGTATTCCAGATGGTTGCAGAAGTTACACTGAGACATCAAGATAATGCTTGACTCTTCTAGGAGGCTTTTGTTGATAATGAATAGTCCAAACTAGGTAGCTAACAGATTTGAATCCCTCTGACATTCCTGTTTGCTTCTCATGGCCATTTTTAGTGATTTCTACCCAGTTGGTAATGTGGCACACACTATCCCTTTGAATAATTCCAGAGACAGTGATTGGTTTCCTGAGAGTTTTATTTTTTCAAATGGGGAAGAAGTGATTGGAGAGTTACGAATGTTGGTTCTTTGCCTCCCCACCCAGTCACATGAACATTTTTGGCAGTCAAGAATCTTGAAAGAATTTAGCAGTTACAGTTGCAATGTTTTTTATTGACTCATGTCTAGCATTGCCTTTTCTGCAAAGCTGAATGTCCTGGGACTTGACTGAAGGAAATGTCAGTTCCTGTTAAGGAGAATACCAACTGCTAGGTGCCTTTTTTTTTTTTTTCCCTTTTCCACCATAAAATTTTCATTAAAAAGAAAGTTTTTTTTTTTTTTTTTCCTTACAGTTGAAGTGCCCTATGCCAGCTTTGTTTGTTCTGTCCTCACTTTGTGTTCTCTCAGGCACTCCGAGCTCACAACCACCATAAAAGTAGTTTTTCCACAAGCTGTGATGGGCAGGAAATTTCCGTAGTTTTCAGGAAAGAGAGCAGCCATGTTGGAGGTAACCCTGGTTCAGAGCTACTCACAAGCATCATCTAAAGACTCTTTTCTTCCCAGCAGCACAGCTGCCTCTAGAATGTGTGAAGTGATCTGTTTCTAAATGATAAAAAGTCAACCAATCAGTGTGAGCTCTTCAGAGAAGTGACTAGATATTGCAGGTGTCTTTCAGATATAGTCCAAGGGTCTTAATTTTGTGGGCATCTTAGAATGAAGCTTTCAAAAACAGTTCCTGCTTTATTCAGTGTTGCAGCATCTCAATGGTCCTTTTTTGGGGGGGGGGAGTAATTTATTCACCTTCAGTGACACCTCACATTTAACTTGTAGAGATGCTTTTCCAAATGATTTCTAAGCATCTAGATGAAGTCCAGCACTTTGTCAGATACTTTTCTCCATTATGGAAGCTAAAATATAAAGATTCCAGTTGAGTCAGTCTCTGCTTATCTCAGTCACTGTCAGCACCTCTTATTTCCTAGTCTCAATTTTCCAGGCAGCCTTCTGCTTCATTTCCTTGTTCCCTGTGCATCAGCACAAATGATTTAGACTTATACACATTTTGAAATCTCTTCTTTATGGATTGAATTGAATTGAGCCCCAGTTCAAAAATGAAAACTCCAGGAACTATTGTGATTGTGTAAATTACAACTTAGATTGTATGTCTGTACATGCCACACTGTCATCTATCATAAATATTAAATTCTTAAGCACCTCTACTTCAGTGTGTTTTAACTTTGTCTCTTCAACCAGCTCAGCATGAAAGATTCCATTGAAGATAATTCAATTGCCTTGAATTCTGAAAGGGGCATCTTATTAATCTGTTTCTGTGTTATACTGAGAGTAAGTGAATTTCAGGTGCATAGACTGTGAATGAGGGGAGAGATCTATCTGCCATTTGGCATCGCAGGTCCCAGATATTGGGTGACACTTGCTAACTGATGCTGGTCTGACAAATATGTTCCAGGACCTGCTTGGGGTTCGTCACTATTTTCTGCTACCTTCCCCATCGAAAGCTAAAACTAAATTCTTCAGAGTTCCTGCTGTTTAACTAGTGAGCCACCCTGAAAGTGCTGAGCCATGATAATCAGAGCTGGCTTTTCTCTCTGCCTGAAACCTCTATTTTGGCAACAGCCTTTTGCCAATCTCAGACACTTTTTTTTCCCTTATCCCACTTACCCTCATCGTCCCTGAGGCAACTTCACTTCCTATCTTTCTTACCCTAATCGAAACTCCACCTCACTCAAGGGTTGAGTATTAGGACCAAAGAAAATCTGATAGGCTCAATGTGATTGTAGCTTCTCTTATTTTAATAGAGGCTTTTAATGCCTGCTCTCAGATAAACCAAAAACAGGAGGATTTATTTCCACATTGCAAGGCCTCATCTTTGGATAGTGCTTCTTTGACATCTGTAAAATGATAGCACATAGGTGTTTCGAATGCCAATCACAGTTCTGGCATTCTACCTCTTCTGCTTGTTGTCTGTCAGGCCCATAATTCTATAGGAAGGCCTGCCAACAAGCTGGCAAGTAGGGAATAGGGGGAAAAAAAAAGAATCAGCTGTTAGGGAGGAATTGAAAGGGAGGACAATGCTTAAAAAAAGAAAAGAAGGGAGCGAGAAAGTGACAAGTAACTGTAGTGGAGTTTATAATTTGCTTCTTGCCATACTAGAGCAGCTATAGGATAGTTTGGTATCATTGGTTCACAAGTCTCTTGAATGTTTTACAGATGGAACTCCATCTTTTTTTTTTTTTGGCCAAAACTGTGGGTCCTTTAGGAAGTGAATGTAAACTCCTCCCAGCATTGCAGCTGGTGTTGTCATTTTGCAAAGTCCCAAGCCTTTACTGAATTTTTGCTAAATGCTCAGCAGATATTTTACCAAATGGTATCTAAACACACTGAAGAAGCCCACTCCTTTAGGAGTCAGCCAGACCAAAACCAAGATGAAACATCAAAGCCTAGGTAGTACATCCTGCTGTGCATCTCCCTTCTTCCCTCCCTCCCTCTCTCTCTCCAGCTGAGTCTGTTACTTGCTTTTAGAAGGTCCAGCAATACAATGGATTTTCTTTATCTTGTCTCTTTGCAGGCGTTAAAATGTTTTCAAGGACTTATGCCTGGATAATTCTTTCCTTTGATACTTCCCCAGCATATTTGGCTGGAGCATTAGCTCTGCCATGTATATTTTAACTACATTTGCCAGAAGAGTCAGCATTAGCATCAGGTCTAATGGGTGACCATGGGTCCCATATTTTTTTTTAATATATTTTTGGAATTAACAGCAATTTTACTTGATGCCAGAAACAGTGCTCAATATTTGAGCAACACATTCATATCAGAAACAAGATTTTTCATTACTGTGTTGCTAACATCACAGTATACACAGACACACATTCATCCATTGATGGGAAGTTAATTTCAACTCGTGACAACCCCATGTGTTAGAGAATAGGACTTCTCCATAGGGTTCCTTTGGCTCTACTCTTTATGGAAGGAGATTGTGAGGCCTTTCTTCCATGGCACCACAAGGTGGTTGAAACTACCAACCTTTAGGTTAGCAATCGAGCACAGACTGTGTTACCCAGGATTCTCCTTAATTCAGTGATTTTTTGTTGTTTGCAACTGTCAAGTCAGTTCTGATTCATCGTGACCCCATGTGTGCAGAGTAGAACTGCTCCATAGGGTTTTCAAGGCTATGTGTGACCTTCCAGAAGCAGATTGTCAGGTCTGTCTTCTAAGGTGCCTCTGGGTGGGGTGGACCTACCAACCTTTTAGCTGGTGGTTGAGTGTTTAGCTGTTTGCATCACTCAGGATACACAGTCACAGTATAAACCCCAAAAAACAAACCCAATGCCATTGAGTGGATTCTGGCTCATAGTGACCCTGTAGAATACAGTAAAATTGCCCCATGGGGTTTCCAAGGCTGTAAATCTTTACACAAGCGGATTTCCATATCTTTCTCCCCCAGAATAGCTAGGGGGTTCAAATCACTGACCTTTTGCGTAGCAGCTGAGTGGTTTCACCACCGTGTACCACCAGGGCTCCTTGATCACAGTAAAAGCCCTATTGACTATTGCTGGGATAGAAAACTCCCAAGTACATGACAATGTACTTTCACTTGGATATCAAAGCATATTGATCTCTTTAAGAACTGCAGACAGTGTTAAGGGAACCACTCAATGGCCAACATGACACTTGGCTTTAATGTTTATCAGTAAGTTGTACATTTACTACATGGTGTTACAAAGCTACATAGTTTTCTTTGTTAGTTTCTATAAGATAAAATCATTATTTCTACTTTTAGGAGTTGTATTAGTGGTACAGTATCTGGGGTGTTAACCAAGATGCTTTGTTCTCTTGTGGTCACTGTTTCTTGCACTTTTGTCATTCAATTATGTTAACCTGCTGTTGAGTACCTGTTCTGTTCTCGACACTTTGCTATGTTCAGTGGTTATGGGAGTGAACAAGATAAAGATAATCTTTGCTTATCCAGAGTATGCAAGCTAGCAGGGGATACAGACATTAAACAAATAGTTCCAAATGTGATGAGTCCTAAAAAAGAAAGGTGTTATGAGACCTGTCTCAGTTAGAGGGAATGAGGAAGGGCCCTCTGAGGAAATAGAATTTAAGGTGACATCAGGAATGATGTGTCAGTTATGAATTGTATTAAACTGGTAATAAAGAGGCCCCCCTCCCAACTATAGAAAATAAACCAATGGCTTAAACAAGACAAATTTTTTGCCCTCTAATATAAAAGGATTCTAGGCCTGGTGAGGTAGTTGTATAGTATCTTTAACATCTCACACTCCTTTTGTCTTTCTGTTCTGCCATCTACAGCACATGGCTTCCGTCCTGAAGGTTGACTCAGGGTTATAAAAGGGATGCTACAGCTCTAGCCATTTTTGTTTTCCATTCCAAAATGGGACAAAACAGGAAGGAAGACGAGCCAAAGGATCTCCTAGCTAAGCCAGATCTCTCTCTCAAGGTCTCTTTTTTTGTTTTAAGCTCTATCCAAGACAACCTACCTTCAGAACTTTGGCCTAATCTTAGTTACATGGTTATCAGTATCCACAAGAGAGACTAAGAAATGTACATTTTTTTAAACTGGGACTATTGCCACACCTAATAAGGTTGCTATGAGTCAGAATCCACTTGATGGCAATGGGTTTGGCTTTTATTTTTTATTTTTTTGAGTTTTAACAAAAGTGTGGTTATCTTTCCAAATAACAAAAACAGATCTGAATGTATAGTATGCAATTAGTTATCTTTGTCTCAAATGAGTAGGAGGGAGCGGACACCTCTCAACAGTTACATTTTCTTGACTAGGTACATGTGGCCAATTTTAGTAGCACTTTTTGGTAATCATTGCCACAGTTCCTTCCATCTGCATCTCACAAAATTGCCTCTGTTTTGGTCATAGATTATCTTGTTCAAGGCCAGAGTATTGCACAATACGTGGATATACAGGAGTATAAGCCAGAAGGCTTTTCTGATTTATACATCATCCACTGGTAGGTTGTGTTACTACTGCTGCTTAGATGTAGCCAACTACTTGAGCTCTCAGGAACTGGAGCTCACATTCCCTTTCCCTTTCTGCCTCATTGACTGCAGATGACTTCTGAAGAAGCAACATATTGCTCTTGTAGCTGTTACCTTGAACTATTTTAGTGTGGGATTTTTGTCTCTAATCATTAGGATCTTTGAGTTAATATACCCAAATTCTGAATACACGCTGAAGAACTGCCAGCATTATTGAACACATCTATTGTGACTGGACATCTATACAAACCCAGCAGAGCCCCTAAGCTCTTCTATTCCACTAGGACTTCGAAAGTTTTAACAAAGCCTGAGATGGTATTTTAATCATTTTCTTTTTTCTCTTTGGTTGAGACCATGGGTAGGCTTTTTCTAGTATTGAAGTATGTTATTTGCCCATGTTAAGGGCCAGAAGTTTCTCATTCTGAAGAAGGTAGTAATACTGTATAAGAATTTGGCATTATCTACACAAAACAATATATTCTTGTTCTTTTATGTATTAATTACTTCTTTATCAATCATGATTTGGTCACTGCTGCATCTATACCCTCACAATACTAAGGCCTTTTATTTAAGATTTATTTATTTATTTGTCAGAGGTTTTAGAGTTCTCCTACCAAGTTCGCAGTCTTAGACTGAGTTCTCTAGAGAAACAAAACCAGTGAAGCACACTGTGTGTGTGTGCATGTGTGTCTGTGTATACACATGCATACAATAGAAACCGTGGTGGCGTAGTGGTTTAAGTGCTTTGCCTGCTAACTAGAAGGTCTGCAGTTTCAATCTGCCAAGCACTCCTGGGACACTCTATGAGGTATTTCTAGTGGAAACACTGGTGGCACAGTGGCTAACTGTTACAGCTGCTAACCGAAAGATCAGCAGTGTGAATCTACCAGGCACTCCTTGGAAACTCAATGGAGCAGTTCTACCCTGTTCTGTACAGTCGCTATGAGTCAGAATCTACTTGACGGCGGTGGGTTTAGTTGATTTGTTGTACACACATACAGACACACAGACACACACAGAGCAATTTGTCTAAAGGAAATGGCTTTCATGGTGTAAAGGCTGGCAAGTCTCCAGTCCGTGTGCCAGGTGTCAGGCTGGAGGTTTCTCCTAACTCACAATGCTTCAGGGGCTGATGAACCCAAGATCCATAGATCAAATTATAGGTTTCTGGCCCAAGTCTTAAGAACAAGAGGTCAGATGCTGACAAAATGAATGCAGGATCTGGAGCAGAACAAAAGTCAAATAGCTTTGCCAGAAAGCCCACATGTATTGGATGCAGGCCACACCTGAAGGAAAACTCCCTTTCAACTGAGTGGCTACTCATAGCAGATCTCATCATGGAGGTGATTATATTGTATCAGAACTCATCATGGAGGTGTTGTATTATTATACAACTGCCATATTATATCATAACTGCCAAACTACTTAGAATCAGGACCCAACCAAGTTGTCACATAGCCTTAATGATCACAGTCCCTAATGACAAATTGTGACCAAAATATATTTATTACTACTTAGATTAGAGAAGCTGTATGTTTTCTTTGTTTTTTTGGTCTAAAATAATCTGATCTATTTTGAACTAAGGAGTTGTTTTGCCCCAGGATCTGTGTCCCTCTTCCAAATGTATATACTCCCTTCATTTTTTTTGTACATATAAAAATCAAACCCTAGGAAAAACTTCAGAAGCAGGGAAGACCAATTTGAAAACTCCTGTCTATGTTTAATTAAAGATTCCCGCCGTCATTCATTTATACGTGGCAATGTGTTTGAATTTCTACAATGGTGTGTAGGTTTTAGAATCTTAGTGTTTTGCTGTACCAAGGCTCAGCTCAGTACTTTCAGATAAAGTTATAGCAAAATGTAGAGTCACAGTTAGGCACATAAAAGAGGAATCTTTGCAGGAGTCAGTGAACTTTAGCCTACCTCTGTTTAAGCTAGCACCAGCATCTTCACAGTTTATTTGTGATGGTACATATGATTCCTCCCTTGTCTCTTACCTCTGTTCCCAGATGCAATACTGCACAATGGTAGATACATAATTTCTACCAGACCCCAAAACCAAACCCACTGCTGCAAGTTGATTCTGACTATAGTGACCCTGTACATACAGTAGAACTGTTATGTAAAAGGATTCTCAAGGAACACATGGTGGATTTGAACTGCCGACCTTTTGGTTAGTAGACATAGCATTTAACTGCTACACTACCAGGGTTTATGGTTCTTACCAGTCTTGTGCAGTTCCAGAAGTAGTTTTTGTGCCTCTCTACATCTGGTATATGGTTGCTATTTTTATGGCCTTTGTGTTGTGACTTTCTCAGTTTTAATATGCATCTAATTTACTTACCAAGTTGAAGTTTTGATTTTAAAAAGGTAATTCATCTTCAGTACATTTATGAATGTAGATTACTTTGTACTGGGCAGAGACAGTCTTCCGTCTGTCTATAGTAACCATGTTTTCTTTCATTTATAAAGTGGATATGAGCACTAAAGCTAAGTTAGATTTTATTTTCATATTGGCACAAATGTCATGAAGTGAAAACCTACCTATTATAGTTGTTTGATACCCAAAATGGTAAACAACAACTTGCTGCCTTTGGTAAGGGTTGAGGTAAATAGAGATATCAGATCCAAACCAAAGGTGAGACAACCGGAGTAAATAAGTTTCTTAGATTCAAGTCTCCACTTGCATGTGGTAAGAGCAGTGCATCTAATAAGTTCACATAATTCATCAAAAGTTACATGTTGTTCTTGATCATATGGATCTGGGTAGGCTTAGGGAGATTGGTGGGTGGACTTAAACTGATTGCATTCTTGAGTTAGTTTACCTTTTCCTCTTTTCAGAGTGTGATTTATTTGCTTAGGCATTAGGTAAGTTGAAGTTAAATATTGTCTTGGTTGAGAAGCTTTGAGAAGACTGATTTTCCTGAGTTGATTGTCTTGAATTAAAAAGATCTTGGTGGTGTCTGCCTATGAGGTCTCTGTTCTTCCTTCTTGGATGCAGGAGATTCAGGTCTTCTCATACCTTTCATTTGAGGCAGCCTAATATAGAATTGGAGTCCCTGAGTAATGCATATGTTTAATGTGCTTAACTGCTAACTGAAGGGTTTATAATTTGAGTCTACCCAGAAGAGCCTTAGAAGAAAGGAGTGATGATATACTTTTGAAAAATCAAACACTGAAAATTTTCATTTCACACCGTTGTACTCTGACACATAGGATCGCCATGAATTAGACTCAGCAACAACTGGTTTAGAGGCCGTGGGTAGTGCAGATGGTTAATGCTCTTGCCTGCTAACTGAAAGGTTGAAGATTTGAGTCCTCCCAGAGGAAACTCTGGTGGCATAGTGGGTTAAGTGTATGTCTGCTAACCAAAAGGATGGCATTTCAAATCCGCCAAGTGCCCTTGGAAACTCTATGGGGCAGTGCTACTCTGACCTCTAGGGTCACTATGACTTGAATTTGACTTGATAGCACTGGGTTTAGAGGTGCCTTGGAAGAAATATCTGGTAATCTAATTCCCCAAACCTAGCCATTGAAAATTGTTAGAAGCACATTTCTATTCTGATACACATGGGGTTACCATAAGTAAAAATCAACTCAATAGCGACTATGAGTTATATAGCCTTAGGATTCGATTTAACACATGGATCCAAACTTAAACCAAACCTGCTACCATCGGGTTGGTTCCAACTTATAGTGACCCTAAGGACACCATAGAACTGCCACATAGTTTCCAAGGAGTGCCTGGTGGATTTGAACTGCCGACCTTTTGGTTAGCAGACTTAACACTTAACCACAACATGTGGATGGCATTCCCTTATTGAATGGTGATAAAACAACAACAAACTTGTAGGTAGCCACATCATACTAAAAACTTAAAAGAAAGTAGAGCTTTATATTGAGCATATTGGATAGTTTCTACTTAATTTTTGTTTCACCACTGTGCTGATTTAGCAGTGTGAACAACTGGTATGTAATCTGATTGTGAATGTTGGCTGGGGTTTCTTCTTCATAGCTCATCAAATGTCCATAGATCCAGACTTCATAGGTTAGGGCCTCTATGCCCTAGATTAGGGACAAAAAGGACATTGATGTCACAGCATTCTTGACATTTCTTGATGGTCTCCAGGAGAATCTCATTCTTATCTATAGGAATAACAGTCAATTATTGAACTGTTTCCCACCCCTGTCCTTCATGCCTCACATGGTTGTAGAGACTGGCAAGTCCCAGTTTCATAGGCCAAGTATCAGGCATCAAGCTTCTCGGGAGTCACATAGCTACAGGGGCTGAAAAACCCAAGATTGGCAGGTTGCATGGTAGGCCACAGGCTCACAGGCTATGGAGGCTGGAAAATCGAAGATGAGCAGGGTAAGACAGTAGGCAGCTGGCTAAATCCCAAGAACTTGAGGTCAGGTGATGATGAGTCAGATACAGGGCCCGGAGCAAGCAAACAAGCTTTGTTAGAACTTCCGTATATATTGTACGCAGGCCGCACCCCTGAGGAAATTCCCCTTACAGCTGATTGGCTAATCGTATCATGGAGGATGACTGCATCATTACATATAGCCAGATTACATCTTTATGTAATTGTCGAGCTGTATCATTTCATTACTGCCATACTACTGAGAATCATGGCAAGCCAGGTTAACACACAGTCTTAACCATCACAGTTCACCCCTTCTCAACTCGGCCCTGTACGCATCTCCTTAAATCATATACAGTCTCTAAAACAAAGACAATGATAAAGATCCTTGTGCTCAACATGATACAAGGACTGCCAATGAAGTTTGTGAATTCATACTAGGAAAAGTGCTAGACACCTTGTTGCTGAATACACTATGGTCACCTTCAAAGTACTCCCCTTGGGAAGCTGTACACTGATACTGTGCTGAGTCCACCCTTTTAAGAAATTTTGGAACTCTTTTTCTGGAATGGCCATCAGAGCTGTTGTTGTATTGTCTTTGATTTCCTGACTGTCATCCAGATATCTTCCTTCCAATATTTCCTTTATCTTCCAGTAAAAAAAAAAGTTATTGGGGGCCATATCAGGTGAGTAGGGAGGGTGTTCGAATACAGTTATTTGTTTATTGGATAAAAACATCCTCACAGACAACTATACAATTAAGTTCTCCAACTTGCCACCTTGCCACCATGTGCAATGGCCATTCCAGAAAGAGTTCCAAAATTGCTTTGAAGGGTGGACTAGGTGCTAGCATCAGTGCCTGGCTTCCCAAAGGGAGTACTTTGGAGGTGACCATAGTGGTGTTCAGCAATGAGATATGTAGCATTTAGAACAATTAAGTTCATGGACTTAATTATCACATCTTATACAACTAACGTGTGTACAACCAAAAACTGGTCCTGTTTATATCTTACATTTTATAAATGATGCATACAAACATATTAGATGCACACATATCAGGAAGAAATACTCATAACAATTAGTCCTCATTTCTACCACTGGTCATGTGGTTATAACTGGTATTTATAATCACCTTCTTCTACCACCCATTCTGCATTCCTTTTACCCTCAACAAGTACCTCAGCTGGTTGTCTGGTGGGGTAATCCAAACCATCATTCCTGAAGGGTCTGGGCCATTTGTAATCATATTGGTTCCCTTCTGTTTTCTTGGCTTTGAATTGAAGTTTCTCTTTGATTTTGTTCTTGATCTGTTGGATTTCAGAGTACTGATATTCCATCAGATCAAACAGCTTGTTTAGTTTTTCGTTTTGCTCTGCTGCATTTTGTATAAGGTCTAGTAGGGCCCTATATATAACCCTTATGTATTCACCTTCCAATAGTTTCAGAAAAGCTTCTTCATCTGGGAAGTTCTGAGGTGGTTTCTTTTGGGGGGCCTTCTGATGTCATTGGTGACTTCCAGGTTACTGTCTTCTCCAACGTTTGCTGCTTTTTGGCCTTCATGTGGGTCAATAGAGGTTGGGAGAGATGCTGTGAGGATGGACTGCAGTTGTTTCTCTAGGCTGTCTTAAGATGAGAAGTAAAAAGTATTTGGCAACTTCCAAAGTCAGTCAGGCTTTCAGGTGTAAATGTCCTTCTTCCCCAGTGGCAAAGTAAGCACCTTTATTTTGAACACCAGATGTTATAAAGTAGCTCAAAATACAGAAAGGCTACTGGCCTGCTGGCCTCTGCTGTCGGGCCCCAGCTGTAGGCAATACTGTGTAGAATTCTGCTTTTCTGTTGGAAAAGCAGTCTCTTCTGGGTAGGAACTACCTCCCAGCCCAGGAATTAGGTCCAGCTGAGGCTTCCATATGGCTGACCCCGCCTCCCAGCGAAACAAGATGGCGTCCCATGTAAGCTTGCCAGCTGGCTGGACCAGTCTCCTGGCGGAAAGAGAGGCCAAAGTGCCATAATGCCCAGAGTCCATAGCCTCCACCACTGGGCCCTGGCCCCAGGTGGCACTGTGCAAAATACCGCCTCCCTGCTAGAAAAGCGCTCTCCCCCTGGCAGGCGCCACCTCCCAGCCTAGGAACCAAGTCTGGCCAGGGCCTCTGCCTGGGCTCCTCCTTTTCCTGATAGGCCAGAGGAGCCAAGGTGTATAGAGTCGAAAGCCACGCTCTCAGAACCTGGCAATTACACTTGCCAGTCACACTAGCAGTGCATCCAAGACCAGCAGCTAGTCAAGTCCCAGTTCTGCCCGCTGGCCAAGACAGAGGAAAAAAAATCAAAATGGTGAGTTACCTTTGGCCTGTGCAAGCCTGTGCTCGCAGAGAGTGGGGTCAGTGAAAAAGAGGAGGTTTTGTGTTCAGTGGTATGAAGCCCAAATTAACAGCCCTGTGTCACATCCCAGGGCTCACTAGGTGTCCAGAAGGCTCCATTTAACTATCATTTCAGGTCTTGGTTTCCAGAGGGATTTAAGGAGACGTGCATTTAGTCCGCCATCTTGACTCCACCCCATTTGTAGTCGTATTGGAATTGAGTTTCTGTAGTTTCAATTGACACTGTAGTATGAAGAGATACACTAAGGAATCTCATATATCCTAGAGATACTATTTTTTTTACATCCATTATGTAACATCCATTCAGTTCCCTCTTAGCAGTCAGGGTCAGTCACACCAGCCAGCATGGTAAATCCCTTCTTTGCCTGTTGATACAGAGGCATGCAAACCCCAAAGTGGCTGGATGACATTCTTAACTTCTAGTTAAATGGCACTTGGCTTGGCATGTTGTGTCTCCAGGTGGGAATAGTCATCCATTTGGAACTAAGGCCTACAGACATGCAGAGCATGTCAGGACATGAAAATTTTGCTAGTGGATTACTAAGGGAAATAATGAATGGTGCCATTTGCCTGTCCACCTCTTGGTTCCTGGAACCATAAATACTAACAATGGCAGAGACAGCACCATATATTGGATGCTGGTTTAGAGCATATACAGACTCTTAGAGATCAATGCCCCAACCTGGAAAATTTTGCCACCTAGTTGACACCGACACCGTAACTGTCCTTAGAAGACCATTTCATCGTTCGCTCAAGTCAGTTGCTTCAGGATGATGGGGAACACATTAAGACCATTGAATTTCATGAGCATGGGCCTATTGCCATACTTCTTTTTCTGTGGAGTGAGTCCTTTGATCTGAAGTGACACTGTGTGGGATACCATGATGGTGGATTAGGCATTCTGTGATTCTAAATACAGAAATTACTAAATGATATTATTAGTATCACACACAAGTAAAATTTTGCTCAAGATCATTCAAAAACAACTGCAACAATATATTGACAAGGAACTGCCATAAATTCAAACTGGATTCAGAAGAGGACATGGAACCAGGAATATCATTTCTGGTGTCAGATGGATCTTGGCTGAAGGCAGAGAATACCAGAAAGATGTTTACTTGTGTTTCATTGACTATGCAAAGGCATTTGACTATATGGATCATAATAAATTATGGCTAACATTGTGGAGAATGGGAATTCAAGAACACCAAACTGTGCTCTTAGGGAATCTGTATATGGCTCAAGAGGCAGTCATGTGACCAGAACAAAGGGACACTGAATGGTTTAAAGTCAGGAAAGGTGTGCATCAGAATTATATCCTTTCACCATTATATCCTTTCACCATTATGTCCTTTCAATCTGTATGCCGAGCAGATAACCTGAGAAACTGGGTTATGCGAAGAAGGAGGCTTCAGGATTGGAGGACAACTCGTTAACAACCTGTGTTATGTAGGCGACACTACCTTACTTGCTAGAAGTGAAGAAGACTTGAAACATTTACTGACAAAGATCAAGGACAACAGCCTTCAGTATGGATTGCACCTCAATATCAAGAAAACAAAAATCCTCACAACTGGACCAGTAAGCAGCATTGTAATAAATGGAGAAAGGATTGAGGTTGTCAAAGATTTCATTTTACTTGGTTCCACAATCAACACCCATGGAAGCAGCAGTCAAGAGATCAAAAGAAGTGTTGCACTGGGAAAATCTGCTGCCAAGGACCTCTTTCAAGTATTGAAAAGTAACGATGCCACCTTGAAGGCTAAGGTGTGCCTGACCCAAGCCATGGTATTTTCAGTGGTATCATGTGCATGCAAAAGCTGTCGATGAACAAAGAAGACAGAAGAAGAATTGATACCTTTGAATTGTGGTATTGGAGAAGAATGTTGAATGTACCAGACCGCCAAAAGAACTAACAGTTCTGTTCTGGAAGAAGTATAGCCAGCGTCCTCCTTGGAAACGAAGATGGCAAGACTGCATCTTACATACTTTGAACATGTTGTCAGGAAGGATTAGTCCCTGTTAAAGGACATCATGTTTGGTAGAGTGGAGGGTCAGCGAAAAAGAGGAAGCACCCTTGATGAGATAGATCAACACCGTGGCCACCACAATGGGCTTAAGCATAAAAACAATTGTGGACATGGTACAAGACTGGGCAGTGTTTTGTTTTGTTCTGTTGTTTGTAGGGTCACTATGAGTCAGAACCAACTTGATAGGACCTGACAACAACAACCACATTGCTAGCTTATCACGTGAAGGAGTGGTGCCATATTTAGGACTCACTGTTGATCTCTGCTGCTGGCAGATTCCACATTCAGCAGTGGTTGCAGCAGTAGGACTTACTGAGTGAAAGTTTACTTTGCTGAGCCTGTGCATAAACTCCATCCCTGCCACAGTAGCCACATTGTTCATGAGCCCATTGGGCAATGATAGGAAATGGCTGGGGCAAGAGGATGTCTGGTTTCCACAGGATGTGACATCCTATCAAATTAATTGTTAAATCCTTCTGTGCTGAACTCACTGTTTGGTGAGTATTCGAATGAGACACATATATTTCCACTTCCTTGGCCCATTCTGAGACGTCTATTCACACACCTCTTCCCTATACCTTCTTGTCTCCAATTTTCCAGTCATGTTCCTTCCAGGTCACTGGCCATGCAGCAAAACCCTTGCCCACCACCCAAGAATCAGTGTACAGTGGTACATCTGACCATTTCTCCTTCTAAGTAAAGTGAACAAACAGGTACACTGTTTGGAGTTCTGCACATTGGAAAGATTTCCTTTCACCACTGTCCTTCAAGGAGGTCTCAGAAAGGGGTTGCAATGCTGCCACTGTCCACTTTCAGGTAGTACCTGCATATCACACAGAACCATTTGTAAACCAGTTTATTCCAATTGTACATTCTCCAACTGGGGAAATCGCTATAGGATGGGTTCAGAGACCCCTGTGGACCCATTGTGAGACAAACCTGAGCTAAGAAGATTGCCACACTTCCCTACTCTGGTGGGCCACAGTGTCATACTGGATCTCGGAGAATTAGTGTCAGTTCAGAGCCAGTATCCAGTATTGTTGTTAGTTGTTAGGTGCTGTTGAGTTGGTTCTGACTCATAGCGACCTTACTCCCAGAAAATTCTAATTATTTCTTTTTGCCCAATGAACCACCTCTCTCATAAAAGGCCATGGATTCCTTTGGGGAAGGCTAGAATTAATGGTATAAAATTTTAACAGCATAATAGCGTTCTTTGTCATGTGGGTCTGGCCTCCCCTTCACTCAAGAAGTTGTGGGTCTGTAAGTTAGCTCAAGGCTGATAATTGATTGAGGGACTGTGACTCCTATGGTGATATGAGTTAGATCACCATTCACTTAACCTAGAATTCTTCTGCTTATACAAGTCAAGTAAATATTTCATAGATTTTACATCTATCTCATTCCTAGGGAAACCGTGACTAAGTAGCCTATGTCATAAGTCCATACAAGTTAGACTATTCTGACTACTGCTTTGACTCTGCTGTCCATTAAAGTAACCACACCTACCTTGTCTTTGTTGAATGAGTGCCACCACTTGGTTTCTACCACTACGCTATGGGGTCCAATCAGCCATATTGTAGTTCGATGTCTTAATTCAGTTAGGGAAGTTCCCACCATCAAATCCAATTTACATGAAATAGCAATCACAGCAGTCTTCAAGGATACTGGGGTTCCCTTCACGAATTTGTGTCTCTCCGTTGTGGTAAAACGTTGGTCCTCTGGGTGCCATAGGTGTTGGTCAGTGGGTCTAACCTGGTAAATCCACTCTAACATGGCAATTTCACTAAGTCTTTTAATAATTTCTTTTGTAGTATACCAAGGTAGACTTGGCACTTCAGCTTCATTTAATGTAAGCTACCATGAAATCCATGCTTCAGTGAACCAATAGAATAAAACTATTATGTCCTTCCCAAACCTCTCAAGCTGAAACATTGAACAAAGAAGCTGTGCTTAGTGGCCCTGTGTCAATTAACTCAGACTGACTCAACTTGATATTCCTTCCACCATTATCCTGGAGCCTTGATAGTCATTCCCACATATATTCCCCAGGTTTCTGTTTGTACATATTAGGCAAGTCAAACATTTTTTTTGGAGTGTAGCGTACTTCCTTCTGGGTCCTACTTTGTGCTTCACATTTTGGGGCTTGCTGGGACGTAAATCTAATTATAGGCCTAAAAGCAAAAATGCATGGTGGTGGTGGCTCCTGGTAGTATTCAGCAATATCTTGTAAGGCATATACCTCTGGTGCTGCTCCAGGCAGTACATCAGACAAGCACATGGTAGTACAGCTGGATTAATTTCATCAGATAGGGATAGATGGGGTAATTGTTTTCCTGCGAAGGGTTCCATAGCAGACAAAAATGGAGTAGTCTCTTCAGATGGAAGTGAGAGGGCTGGTTCTATTTGCAGGAGTCATCAATGGAATTTAGAGACTTAGTGTCCCCAGCTTTCTAATTACCTGCCCATATGTGTACAACCCAAGTTTCAGGATTCCATTTCTTCCCACTCAGTGTCCTCACTTTGATTTCATACACCATTTGAAGCTAGTAATTCAACTGATGTTATATTCAGACACTCTTAGAATAAGACTCTGGGTTTGGTTTTAAGCACTATTATCTCTGTTAACTACAAGAAATAAGGTTTGCATTCAGGGCACAAGTAGCAACTTTCAGGTCTTTTATGTGTCACTTCAACTGTGAATCTGAAGCTCTAGGAGCTCGTCTCTTTCTTTCACCACTTTGTCTAGTGAAAGCAAGACTGACCAGCCAACTTCCCTATACTTCTCATACTGACAAAACTGTAGGAAAATATCAAACATATGATTAACCAGAGCCTTTCTTATCACTAATACTTGATCTATTTGTGGTGATATTTTGTGTATTAATATTGCCACCTCATGCCATAAATTAGTAGTGCCCTCTTTACTGCTAGAGAGTCATTAGCACCTTTAAGACTAGTCAGATCTGAGAACCAATTTAGAACACTCATCGTTAGGCTTTTCTTTCAAATGACTCTTAGTACCAGATATCTTAGGCTAGATTTTCTAGAGAGGCAAAACCAATGAAGCATATATATACACATGCATGTGTGTGTATACATATATATAAAGAGAAAGAGAGAGAACTGGCCTCTACAACTGCAAGAGCTATGAGTCAGAATTGACCTGATGGTAGTGGGTTTAGTTTGGTTGAGAGAGAGAGAAAGAGACTGAGAGATTTATCTCAAGGAAATGGCTCTTGTAGTTGTAGAGGCTAGCAAGTTCCCAGTCTGTGGGTCAGGCTGGAGGCTAGAGGCTCCTCCTGATTCATGTAGCTGCAGGGGCTGATATACCCCAAATCAGCAGGTCAAATGGCAGGCCTTTGGCTCTTGGACTGCTGAAACTGACAAATCCAAGATCAGCAAGTAAGATAGCAGGCAGCTAGCTCAGGTCCAAATAAGTGGAGGTCAGATGATGATGAGCCAGATACAAGATTCAGAGTGAATAAGCTTTGCTGTAACATCCACATATGTATTGGATACAGGTCACAACCTTGAGGATACTTGTCAATCACATTAGGTCACATCATGGAGGATGACTACAACATTGCACAACCTTTAAATTACATTGTTATGTAACTGATGAACCACTGAGGATCATGGTTCATCCAAGGTGACACACAACCTTATCCATCACACCAAGTTTTGTCCAACTCATCCCTTACTTTTATATTTTCTGCCTCCCAGGAGCTAGTTCAGTAAGGGAACATAATATATACTGAGTGATGATAGCATATCAGATGGCAGGACCATAAGTTTGCAGGGAAGGGACAAAGAAAGGTCTTTGACAAACCCTTCACTTTGCAAAAGCGGTCATGCAGCTCTGATGTGTATCTGTACTGGAGTTTGTGGAAACATTGTCCTGTTCATATGGAAAGCACTTATCTTAATTGGCCAAGCCAAGTGCCAAGATGATGCTATTTTCTGTTTGCTTCCAACTTAGCACAAGTCTGAGTGATTCATTTCCCAGCATTCAAAAGGGGCTTAAAATGGCCACCTTAAAGATAAATTGGCAAATGGAATTCAGAAGAGGTCTTAACCTTTGTTTAGATTTCAGATAGCTTAAGTGAGGTCAGGGCCATGCATAGAGTTTTGCTGAATTCTTGACCAAGCCCTTGCCGTTTAGCTGCTTCCAAGACATTTTCCCCAAATGATGAAGTATATATCCAACTCAACCATTACCCTCCTCTTCTATGCACCTCCACCAAAGAACTTTTGATTAATGAAGTAGAGCAGTGTCTTGCTTTACTATGCCATTCTATGTTTAAAAGCAATCAGTAAACAAACAACTGCAACAACATAGAAATGCAAGTGTACAAGAATAATGTGTTATATATGGATTGATGTTAGGAAAGGTCATGAATTGCAGAATTCTTCCATCTTGGAAAAATGGTGGCGATGTACCTTTCTAGCACTTTTAAAAAAATCTTTTATTGCAGGTGTACTTTTGCTTTTTAATTTGCAGTCTCTTCTTGCGCTCCCACCCCCAGTCCTGTCCCATGGTTTCCTACAAGTATTAAGCTACTCATATCTTGATTTGTTATGACATGTGATGAGCATTTTCAATAGGTAGTCCTTATGTAGGTATTTAACAAAAAGACACATGGATCTGGAAGACTATGACTCTAATAGAGACATTGAAATTAAAGTTTTCCAATGGAGAGGCAGAAGTTAACCCTGGGTCCATGTTTTGGCGAAGTCCATGTAGAAAGTCTTTCTGAGAGTAAAATTTAAGTCTTACCCCTTAATGAGACTGGCATGGGAAGAGAAAAACATGTCTTCTCACTAATTATAAAATCTTGTTGCTGAGATCTTCCATGACTGTGTTAAAGTTATGTATGAAAGATTTCTTTATTTTAAGAAATATGATTCTAATAAAACTGCAAATAAGTGACATAAGGAGTGAATGCGAATTGGGTGCAATTAAATGATGCTAAATATCTGTGTGATGTGTAAGCCCATGAAGCTTATGAGTTTAAATAGAAATAATGGATCTCAGTATGTTCCTTCTGATGGGAAATCACATCATGGAAATGGCATCATGAGGAGAGTAGCTGGTAACACTGGTGATCAAAAAGATGGGATGTGATTGGGTTTTAAAAGAGTGTGATGGCAATGTAAAATTAAGTTAAACACTATATATTAGAAATTGATGGGGGGTGGAGTCAAGGTGGTAGACTAAACACACATCTCCCTAAGTCCCTCTGGAAACCAAGACCTGAATTGATTATTAAATGGAGCCTTCTGGACACTTAGTGAGCCCTAGGATGCAGCATAGGGCTGTTAATTTGGACTTTATACCATTGAATGTAAAACCTCCTCTGTTTTGCTGACCCCGCTCTTGGTGAGCACAGGCTTGCATGGACTGAAGGTAACTCACCATTTTGATTTTTTTTCTCTATATTAGGCTGGTGGGTGGAGCTGGGACTTGATTGGCCGCTGGTCTTGGACACACTGCTGGTGGGTTCAGCAAGCTGTGGATCTCGGTGCTTTTGGCCTATCTTTCTGCCTCCACCATGTCGTAGCCACACGGATGCAGTGAGGAGCTTGTGCAGGACGCCATCTTGATCCACAAGGAGATGGAGATGCCCAGGCTGCGGCCCTGGCTGGACTTGGTTCCTGGGCCAGGAGGTGGCACCCGCTGGGGGGAGAGTGCTTTTCCAGCAGAGAGGTGGTGTTTTGCATGGTGTTGCCTGGGGCTGGGGCCTGGCAACAGAGGCTGTGGACTCTGGGCATCTTGGAACTTTTGGCCTCTCTTTCTACCAGTAGTCTGGTCCCAGCTGGGTGGTGAGCTTGTGTGGGACGCCATCTTCTTCTGCTGGGAGACGAGTATACCCATAATGAAGCCTCAGCTGGACCTAATTCATGGGCTTGGAGGCAGTGCCTGCCCAGAAGAGAGCAATTTTCCAGCAGAAAAGCAGAATAATACATAGTGTTGCTTACAGCTGGGGCCTGACAGCAGAGGCCAGCAGGGCAGTAGCCTTTCTGTATTTTGAGCTAGTTTATAACATCTGGCCTTGGATATAGAGGTGCTTAATTTACCAGCTGGGAAGAGGGATCTATATACCTGAAAACCTGACTGACTTTAGAAGTTGTCAGATACTTTTCACTTCTTATCTTAAGACAGTGTAGAGAAACAACTGCGGTCCATCCTCACAGCATCTCTCCCAGCCTATACTGACCCACATGAAGCCCCCAAAGCAACAAACTCTGGAGAAAACCATAAACACCTTAACTAAGAAATCACCTGTGGCATGAGAAGGCCCCCCAAAGAAACCACTTCACAATTTCCCAGACGAAGAAGCTTTTCTGAAACTATTGGAAGGTGAATACGTAAGGGTTATATATAGAACCCTCCTAGACCTTATAAAAAATGCAGCAGAGCAAAATGAAAAATTAAGCAAGCTGTTTGATCTGATGGAACACCAGTACTCTGAAATCCAACAGATCAAGAACTAAATCAAAGACATGGAAACTTCAATTCAAAGCCAAGAAAACAGAATGGAACAAATGGAAAAGAGACTTTCTGACTTGGAAGACAGAGCTACTGACTCTAGTATCTATAAGGAGAAATCAGAAGAAAAAAACAAGAAAAATGAAGACACATTAAGAAGCATGTGGGACTCTATAAGAGGAAGAATCTACAGTTAATTGGAGTTCTTGAACAGGGCGAGGCACCTGAGAACGCAGAGAGTGTTGTTGCTGAGCTGCTGACAGAAATCTCAGAAATTATGAAAGAAGAAAATGTAGATATCCAAGATATATATGGAACATCACTCAATATAGATCTCAAAAGAAAGACTCCAAGACGTATTATAATCAAGCTTAACAAAATGAAACATAAGCAGAACCTCTTAAAGGCAGCAAGACTCAAAGCAAAGCTAACATTCAGAGGAAAACCCTATAGGCTTTTGTTGGATTTCTCAGCAGAAACAATGCTGGCACGGAGACAGTGGCATGACACATTCAAAGCCTTGAAGGAGAAGAACTTCCAACCAAGAATTATATATCCTGCAAAACTATCTTTCAAATATGAAAATGAAATCAAGACATTTGCAGATAAACAGAAACTCAGAGACTTTGTAAAAACCAAACCAAAGCTACAAGAACTATTGAAAGAATCTCTTGGCTTAAAAGAACAAAACCACTAGCTTTATATTTTATGAGGACACACCATCCAGCATCCTACTCTGTTAGAGAGGGCTTCAAACTCAAACAAACCTATAATAGTGAAAGAAATGATCCAGTGATCATATCATGAAAACAATGTTGTCATCATATTAGAAACAGGGATGCACTACAGTCGTTGTAGTCATTCCAGATGGAGAGGAAGTTGACAAGACTGGTAGTAATTAAAGTTAGGTTTATACATGGTTTATTAAGGGGGACTCCAGGGGGAGCTATAAAGCACAATAAAGATGCAACATACTATATCAAGAAACATAATACAGGAGTCTCAACAACCACAAAACCAGCTCTGAAAAAGGTGAAAAATCAACTCACAAAGAATGTCCCAGAACAGATTAATAAGAACAACAGAGAAAACATCAACACAGAAATAAGCACGTCACAATGGCAGCACTGAACACATACCTATCAATAATTACATTGAATGTGAATGGACTGAATGCTCCAGTAAAGAGACATCGAGTGACATCTTGGATGAAAAGACACAACCCATCCATATGTTGTCTACAAGAAACTCACTTGAGACTTAAAGATAGGAACAAACTGAAAATTAAAGGATGGAAGAATATATATCAAGCTAACAATGAACAAAGAAGAGGAGGTGTGGCAATTCTAATCTCAGATAAAATTGATTTTAATGTAAAATCCACCATCGTGGACAAGGATGGACACTATTTATTGCTGAAAGGTTCAATACACAATCAGGACTTAACAATATTAAATATTTATGTGAATATTAGAGCACCTAAATATGTCAAAGAAACACTGACTACACTCGAAAAAGAAACAGATCACTCCACAATAATAGTGGGAGACTTCAGCACTGCACTTTCAATATGGGACCAATCATCTAGAAAAAAGCTCAGTAAAGACACAGACCTTATTGCCACAATCAACCAACTACACCTCATTGACATATACAAAACTTTCTACCCATCAGCAGACAACTACACCTTCTTCTCCAGTGCACATGGAACATTCTCCAGAATAGACCATGTGTAAGGACATAAAACATTCTCAACAAAATCTATACCATTGAATCAATGCAAAGCATCTTCTCAGATCATAAAGCCAAAAAAGTGAAAATAAATAGCAGAAAACACATAGATGGAAAGTGGAACTCATGAAAACTGAACAACATCTTGCTTGAAAAGCCATGGGTTGTAGAAGAAATCAAGGATAAAATAAAGAAATTTATGGATTCCAATGAGAACAAAAACATTTCCTACCAGAACCTATGGGATACAGTCAAAGCAGAGGCTCAGAGGTCAGTTTGTCTCCATAAATGCATACATCTGGAAGGAAAAAAAAAACCGAACCAAAGAACTAACCCTACAGCTTGAACAAGTACAGAGAGAACAACAGAGGAACCCCTCAGGCACCAGAAGAAAACAGATCATAAAGATTAGAACAGAACTTAATGAATTAGAAAACAGAAGAACAATTGAAAAAATTGAAAAGACTAAAAAAACCTGGTTTTTTGAAGAGATCAACAAAATTGACAAACCATGGGCTAAAATTACTACAGAAAAACAGGAAAGGAAGCAAATAACCCAAATAAGAAATGAGAGGGAAGTTGTCACAACAGATTCAACAGAAATTAAAAATATAAGAATATTACAAAAGACTGTACTCTAACAAATTTGAAAACCTAGGGGAAATGGACAAATTCCTTGATTCATATCACCTACCCAAATTGTCACAAGGTGAAGCAGAACAACTTAATAGACCCATCAAAATGGAAGAGATTGAAAAAGTCTTCTGAAAGCTATCAATGAAAAATAGCCCAGGCCCAGATGGCTTCACTGCAGAATTCTACCATGCTTTTAGAGAACAGTTATCTCCAATACTACTGAGACTATTTCACAGTATAGAAAGGGATAGAATACTCCCAAACTCATTCTATGAAGCCAGCATAACCCTAGTACCAAAGCCAGAGAAAGACTCAACAAAAAGGAGAACTACAGATCAATATCACTCATGAATCTAGATGCAAAAATCTTCAACAAAATTTTTGCCAATAGAATACAACAACATATCCAAAACATAATCCACCATGAGCAAGTTGGATTCATATGAGGGATGCAAGGATAGTTCAACATTAGAAAAACAATTAATGTGATCAATCACATAAATAACACAAAAGACAAGAATCACCTGATCTTGTCTATTGATGCAGAAAAGGCATTTGATAAAGTCCAACACCCATTCATGCTAAGAACTCTCAGCAAAATAGGAATAGATGGCCAATTCCTCAATGCAAGAAGGGCTATTTATACAAAGCCAACTGCCTACATCATCCTGAATGGAGAGAGACTGAAACAGTGTCCCCTGAGAACAGGAACTAGACAAGGATGCCCACTCTCACCTCTCCTATTCAACATCGTACTAGAAGTTCTAGCCAGGGCAATTAGACAAGACCAAGAAATAAAGGACATCTGCATTGGCAAAGAAGAAGTAAAAATCTCCCTATTTGTAGATGATATGATTGTATACACAGTGAATCCTAAAGAATCCATAAGTAAACTACTCAAACTGATAGAAGAGTTCAATAAAGTCAGGATACAAGATAAACATAAGTAAATCAGTAGGATTCCCTTATACCAACAATGAGATTATTAAGGAAGAAATCACCAAATCAATACTGTTTACTGTAGCCCCTAAGAAGATAAAGTACCTAGGAATAAATCTGACCAGAGAAGTAACAGACCTTTACAAAGAGAACTACAAGTGCTTTCTACAAGAAACTAAGAGAGACTTACATTAGTGGATAAACCTACCCTGCTCATGGATAGGAAGACTTAACATAGTGAAAATGTCTGTTTTGCCTAAAGCGATCTACTTATATAATGCAATCTCAATACAAATTCCAGTGACATTTTTTGATGAGATGGTGAAACAAATTGCCAACTTTGTTTGGAAATGGAAGAAGCCCCAGATAAGTAAAGCACTACTGAAGAAGGAGAACACACTGAGAGGCCTCTCACGATCCTACTTTAGAACCTATTACACTGCCACAGTAGTCAATACAGCCTGATACTGGTACAAAATGAGACTGATAGATCAATGGAACAGAATTGAGACCCAGAGATGACAGCATCTTCCAATGAACAGCTGATATTCAACAAAGGCCCTAAGACATTAAACTGGCATAAAAACAATCTCTTCAACAAATAGTGCTGGCAAAATTGGATGTCCATCTGCAAAGAATTGAAACAAGACCCCTATCTTACACCTTGTACAAAAACCAACTCAAATTGGATAGAAGACCTAAATATCAAATCTAAAATGATAAAGCTCATCCAAGACAAGTAAGAACAACAATGGAAGTTTAAATACACAACTTATACAGACTTCAAAATCTGTCAAACAAACCACAATCAACAGAAGAGAAAATACACAAATGGGAACTATTAGGAATCAAACACTTTTGCTCCTTCAAAGACTTTATTAATAGAATTAAAAGGCCACCTACAGAATAGGAAAGATTATTTGGCAACTATATGGCAGACGAATGCCTGATCTCCGTAATCTGTAAGGTACTACAAAATATCAACAAGAAAAAGATAAATCATCCAATTAAGTGATGGGCAAAGGAGATGGACAGACACTTCACTAAAGAGGAGATTCAGGCAGCCAAAAAACGCATGCAGACATGCTCGCAATCATTAGCAATTAAAGAAATTCAAGTCAAAACTAGAATGAGATGCCATCTCACCCCAGCAAGGTTGGCCATGATCCAAGAAATGCAAAAATAGAAATGCTGGAGAGGATGCAAAGAAACTGGACCTCTCCTACAGTGTTGGTGGGATTTCAAAATGGTGCAACCTCTTTGGACAGCAATCTGCCACTTCCTTAAAAAGCTGGATATAGCTACACCATTTGACCCAATAATTCCACTGCTTGGAATGTATCCTACAGAATCAAGGCCATTCACACCAACTGATACATGCACATGAATGTTTATTGCAGCACAGTCCACAATAGCAAAAAGATGGAATCAACACAAATGCCCAACAACAGAGAAATGGATAGGTAAACTATGGTATATATGCTCAATGGAACACTATGCAGTGATAAAGAACAATGATGATTTTAGGAAACATCTCATAACCTGGTTTAAATTGGAGGACATTATGTTGAGTGAAAGTAGTCAGTGACAAAAGGACAAATATTGTATCAGACCCCTATGAGAAGAACTTAAAAACAGATTCATGCATAGAAGAAAAGACTCTTAGACAGCTGCAACGGTGGGGAGGTGTCGGAGATTTGAGATATCTCCAAATGAACATGGTGGGCGGAGGAGAGCGACGCCGAAACATATAGAAAGGATAAACCTGAAACAGCTTGGGAGTCGGGGGCTAACGGCTATCTGAGCCGAGAGCCTAGAGCAAAGTTTTATTACAGTATTTATACTCTTTTGGTATCTAGGGTACAAGGAAGTGAAACATACAGTAACTAAGTAAGTTGGGCACAGTTTTGGTCATACATTGTTCTACATGTTCAGGCCAAAGGCTTGGAAGTATTCCCAAACTGTCTCTAGGTTACAGTACACAAATGTCATAAGAGGTTACACAGAGTTGAAGTAACAGTTCAGCATCCAAGATGGCTTCACTTATGTCAAGAATGTTTAACATGATTTCCCACAGGGAGGGATAGAGGGCCAGGTGGGGAGGGTTTAGATGAGGCAGTTAATAGAAACTTGGTTGGGTGAAATCTGGGACAGCACACATTAGAAAGAAGATCAATATTAACTGGACCTCAACATGATTACTTCTCCCATCTTAATCCAATATTACAAGGACAGAGTAGCTGGGGTGGGGGGCCAGGGACTATGTTCTCTGGGGAAACTGAGGCCAATTGGCACACCTAGCATTTTGCTAAGAGAGCCGTCTGCACCCCAGATTGGTAAATGGCATCTGGGGTCTTAAAAGCTGCCAAGCTGCCATCTGAGGGTACAGCGCATGGTCCCAACTTAGCACGAATGGATCATCACCAAGGACCAAAACAACATGGGGGAGGGGAACCCAGAAGACAGAGAGACCCACATGCGTGGGTGGCTACATCGACATGTGACCAAAAGAACTGGGTGGTGCCCAGCTACCACCAGTGATAACGATGATGGAGCTCACAAAATTGAGTTTCACTGGCAACACAAGAATGAAAAGGGGTGCACTCTGAGAGCTCCATTAAAAGACTGCAATTGATGGTCCACGGACCTCGGGGTTCCCCTGGGAGCATGGCCCCTGGCCCTGATGCTGCCTCTGTCTATAAATCATAATGGAGGTCAACTCTCGGACAGGAATGGATTCGACTTGGTGACACAGAGTGACCATATCATGTGTGTATTTTATGGTTCTATGCGTCTATAGGATGTCATCCTGATGACTTCTTACTCGAGGAAGGGGAGTGGGTGGAGAGGAGGGGATAGGAGATTGTTGGGAGGATAAGACATGTATGGAGTAGAGAGGAAGAGTGTGTTGTCACCGGGCAGGGAGAGCAATGGGAGCTGCATTTAGGGGGGCATGCAAGTTTATATGTGAATGTACATTTTCATTGAATCATAAAAAAGAAATTGATAGGGTAGAAGGGTGGTTGAGTGTGCTACTGTTCATAAATATGGGCAAGCCTTCTGAGATATACTGAGTACTCAATTTCTTGCCCTGCCTCTGCTCCATTTTCTGTTGGACCCAGTTTCAAAGACGGCAATTTTTAGCAGGAGTTGCTGATAACAAAAATGCTGACTGTCAGCACCTTGACTTTAGGATAAACGTTTTAAAAAATATATAATTTTTCATCATAACTTGTTTCCCTTTAAGGTTTTTGGTTTTGTCTGCAGTGGGGACAGGAACAAAAATAAAATGGGGGTGGGGAGCACGTAGGGGAAGATACACAACCTCTTAAAAATCCAGTTCTTTACACTTAATACCCAAAGGCAATAAAACCACAAACCAAACCAAACCTGCTGCTGTGGACTCAGTTCTGACTCGTAGCAACCCTAGAGGTTAGAGTAGAACTGCCCTGTAGTCGAGTTTCCAAGGAGCACCTGGAGGATTTGAACTGAGGACTTTTTAGTTAGCAGATATAGCACTTAACCACTGCCACCAGGGTTTCCGACAGGCAATAAAGGATTACCTAAAAGGGACGTTTACCAGAAGAGCCTGTGAGTACCTAAGAAAACAAAAAACTAGGGAATAACAGTGATTCCTAGGAAAAGCTGATGAAATTGATGTTTCTTTTCTCCAAACAGATCAAAATGAAGGATTTCATTGCCGGGAAGAATGCCGGATTCTTGGCCACTCTGATAGGTGCTGGATGCCCCGGAATCCCATGCCCACCCGCGCCAAGTCCCCTGAGCACATGAGGAACATCATCGCGCTGTCCATTGAAGCTACTGCTGCGGATGTTGAGGCTTACGACGACTGCGCACCCACCAAGCGGACTTTTGCAACCTTTGGGAAAGATATAAGCGACCACCCAGCTGAGGAGAAGCCCATCCTTAAGAGCAAGAGGACTGTTGATGTGACCATCTGCAGCCCCAAGGTCAGTGGTGCCATCCGGGAGGCAGGGAATGGCTGTGAGGCAATCAGCCCGGTCACCTCTCCCCTCCACCTGAAGAGCTCTCTGCCCACCAAGCCTTCTGTGTCTTACACCATTGCCCTGGCTCCCCCGGCCCGTGATCTGGAGCAGTATGTCAGCAGTGGCCTCTCTCGTCCCTCTGAAGCTGAGCCCCGTGGAGCCGACAGCGAAAAAGTCATGCATGAGGTCAACCCTATTCTGAAGGAGAGTCGTGACAAAGAGTCCCCTGGTGTGAAGCGTCTGAAGGATATCATTCTCTAAACCAGTCTAGGGGAAGGAGAAAGAAACCATGCTGGCTAGCAGAAAAAGCAGGAACTGATCATTTTAATTGCTCACCAATGGTTGGTTCTTGAGTGGCTGTATTTCAGAGCTTTCGTTAAATGTATTGTTTATAAATAACTATCGTTCTATGACAATCCCTCTCTTTTCAACAGGCAGCAGGGGTGTTCAGTTGGAGCAAATTAGCTTTGGCTTGAGCTGTTAATGGGGCCTTGATGTTGGGGAAACGGAGACAAATTCAGTTGTGAAAAAGTATTATGTATTAAGTGTTTGAATTTATATATTTTTCTATGTCGAAATTATAATATAAATTACCATTGTTTGTGAAGGATTACATTTAAGAAAAGCAAAAAGCAAAAAAAAAAAAAAAAAAAAAGCTCTGGATACCTTTAATAGGCTCGCCACTGTTTTTGTAGTGTAGACAAGTTAATGGTCATTTATTGTGTACTGTTCATTGATTCAGTGATGTGAAATCGAGCCCCTAAAAAGTTGTTTCTGAAGCTCGAGTACTTTCCAATGCCGCTACTTTGCTGTGGACACCCCTGCTTTAAGAACCCTTTTGCTAGCTGTGCTATTGTTGTATTTGATATTGCAAATTGCTATGTGTGTGGTGATGGCAAAAGGCTTTTAAAGGTTGGTGTTTTCTTTTCTTAAAAAAATAAAACTACAGACAAAAACAGCGCAGACAACTGAGACGGCAAATGAATGAGCAACACCACACATATAGACTGAGTACTTGGAGGAGACGTTTCTTAACCCGTGTAATGATTGCTCACCACCTTGCAAAGTATTTTTCTCTGCCTTTCAGTCTTCTGCCTAGATCCATGATAGATCATTGCAGAAAGTCATTTTTGGATATTCTGCTGTCTGATTTGCAGTTGTCAGAAATACTGTGCTGAAAGTTTTATGAGATCCATTTTTCTAATTTTCAGGTCCTGAACAGGAAAGTTGTTCCTGAAGTTGTCAGTTTCCATGCTTCAGAAATTCCCTGTCTCCAGTCGCCTAAAACTCAAAACAACTGAATCTATTTAGAGATCTAAATTAGCATTTCTTCAGACACACATTTCCTGATTCAGTGTTTCCTAATCATGATTAGAATTAGACTGCAAAGCATATCGTGGGCTGGAATTGAGAACTCCATGTTGCTCTGTAATTTTGGCTTATAAATAGGGATAGAGTAAGCAGTACAAAGTGTACATTTAGGAAAAGACAGGTAACAGGTAACAGCATCACTAATCCTATTACTGTGCCTTCTGAATGGAGACACTTGGACACTTGAACTCCTCTTTTTATGACTAATACTTTTTGATTAAAAATGTGAACAGGAAACTATTAAAATAAAAATCCTATAGATTTAGTTAACTTTGCTGTAGGCTAGGACATACTTTTTTTAAAATTAACAAACTGCACATTCTTTTTTTGTTTTAACATTCCTCCTACTCTCCTCCATTTATCAAATAACTATTTGTCTATTAATAGTCATTAGCCAATATAGTATTCTTGCAGCCTAAGACTTCATTATTTAAACATAAGTATGCCACCTTTGCTCTGCCTTGGTCTTCAACAAGTTGTTTCTAGAGAAACAAGTGTTGTGGTTCTGTACTCACTTGTTTCATTTCTTTTTTTTTTTTAATTCAAGAGTACCCAGGAAGAAGGCTTAGAAGTTAAGAGCACTAGAATGCAAAAGAGGATTTATTTTCTTATGTTTAAGTAGGTAAGTCAGCTCTTTTAAATGTTTTTAGTTAATTTTGTCTGAGATCCTGGCATTATATATTACTAGGAATATTTTCTTTTATGGGAGGAAGAAGGGTTTCAGGGAGGGGGGTGGGTAAGACAGTGGGAATGGGGTTAGACAGGAGAGAACATTTCTGAAAAGGAACTTATAATGAAGCTACAAATTCATCCTTCTTTCTTATTCAGTGCTGAATACTACCTCATGTGAAATATTGGTGTGGCTGCCAATTTCCCTCTGAAACTGACACAATTAGAGGTCGATTACCATAATGACATCCTCATTTTGGCTCATTTCATTCTCTCAGATATATATATTTTTTCTCTCTGATTCATGTCATTTTGGTTGTAGATTTTGAATTAGGTATTTCTCTTTGAAAGTGACTATTTGATTAACACATTTAAAAAACAAACAAAAACCATCTTTTGCCCTTTATGAGGGCTGCCTGTAGAATTTAGGCTGTTTCTCATTCCCATCCATTCTGATATATTGTTATCTACTATCTCAAGGTCATTTGGAAGTAAGAGTTGACAGTTTGTATACAGATGTATTTCTTACTATGCTCAATGGGACTGAGAGAGTTGAGAAGATTGTGGAAAGTGGGAACAATAAACGTCGTGTAGCTGTTGAGCCAGAGAAGACACTGGCTGCTATGCTCTTGCCAACCATATCTAAAATGGTTAGAGTCACAGTGGCATTGATTTTGCTTTTGTCTTGTGTTTTTTTTCTTCTATGTTTTTTTCACAATTCATTTTCAAGCTACAGATCCATCATTTTTCCCTATCCAAATACCTTGTCCTCATTCAACTGTGAATCAGTGGGCAGTCAGAGATTTTTGTGGCTTCCAAACCCTTTACTGAGCACCTTCAGGGAATTCCCCTTATTAAGAAAATATCACATTTCCCCCAATTGTCAGAAGCACATGATGTTCTAGGAGGGCTTTGTAAGCTGCTTTTATAGGCAGGCCCTGTCTCTAAATAGGAGTTTTGTGCAAAAATCCTAAATTCCCTTTGGCTCATTTTTCTTTTCTTCTTTTTTTTTTTTTTTTTTTTTTTAAAAAAAAAAAAAAAACCATGCATGATGAAAAGCTACAAAGGCCAGTGGGCCAAATATTCTTCCTCTTTCCTCTGGAAACAGGTTGCAGATTTAAACTCAAGGGAACAAGTTGAGTCCCTAAATCCTAGGGAGCTCTGTTCCATTTATTCTGATGTCCTGTTTGGAGAGAAATTGGTGTTGAAGTGTGACATGCTTTACTAACAACTGTGTAGGGAAATTCCCTAGGTAGGTGAACTTCTTTATGCAGTATCAAGGGTTTAGTTTGCATTGATTGATTGCTTTTTCCCCAAATATGGGAATATAGTATATACAAGGAATAAGGAGTAGTGAGTCGTGCTGTGAGGAATTTTTTTCCTTCTGTTGACTAATTTATGAACCTGTTGAAAATGAAATTTACCACCCCTTTGATCCTCTTAAAGGTAGTGAGCTAAATTGCTCTTTTTGCCCAGATAAGTAATGGACCAAGGCAGCCTGCAGTTGCTGCAGAGCAGTGATTTTCAAAGTGTGGTTCCTGATCAGCAGCAACACCATCACTTGGAACTTGTTAGAAATGCTAATTCTTGCTTCTCATCCAGACCAACAGACTCAGAAACACTGGGAGCAGAGCACTGCAATCCACAGGATTCCGATTACTACTAAAGGTTGAGGGCTTGTTAAAAGCACAGATTGATGGGCCCCATCCTCAGAATTTCTGATTCAGTAGGACTGGGGTGAGGCCTGATAATTGGCATACCTAACCAGTTCCCAGGTGACGTTGATACTGCTGGTCCAGGGACCACACTTTGAGAACCACTCCTCCAGAGTAAACCTGCCTGATTGAGCTAATTGGCATCTAAGGTTCTCATTTAAACTCATGTTTTGACATGATGACCCACTGATTACTAATTAAATATGTTGAAGGAAATTCGATTTAGAACTCGAATAACTGGAATGACCCAGTAGTGTTATTTCAACATAAAATTGGTTGTATGAAGGGAAGTCACTTGAATTCTTCGTATAGCTCTATTATTAAAAAGTGGTCCACTTAAAGTAGAAAAGACAAAAGACAGTTTGGGGAAAGGCAGGGACATAGAATGCTACATTGGGCATGCAGGGTGGGAAAAGGATTATTATTGTACATAATACATAATATCAGTTCTGGCTAAGATTACAACTCACTTTATGGGGATCATTTTGATGTTGAATGTTCCCCAAAGCATTCTGACAAGTCTGGTGCATTCACCTTTTTACCTAGGGTAATAAGACCCTTACTGACTTTGAAAAACTGGCATAAATGAGCTTAAAAGTCCATTGTATACAGTCCTAGTGTTTGCCTTCTTGGTAAAATTACATTTAAGGATATCATTTCATGAGTCAAATTGTATCTGCTGACACTGAAGTGTATTGAGATGTTGTTCTTTAGTTTATGTAACAAAGTAATATTCAAAGGGGATATGTGTGGGTGGGACTGGGACTGGGTGGCTTTATATTGATAATGAAATATTCCAGAGCAAAACACATTGTCCTAATGAAGTTGTTGCAGCTCTCTTTGTTTTCTTGTGACGCTGGAATTGGCCTGTGGGTCACTTGTTGTGCAAAAGTGAATTAATTTCAAATAGGAATCATATTGCTTTTGTAACACAAAGAACATCAACCACCTTGTCTGAAATCTCTATTGTAAGGCGCTCTTGGTAAGGAACAACCCACAAAATCCTGATCTTGATTGGAAAGCATTGTAGGTCATTAGGGACAACTGATGATGCTGATTGTTGCTCCAGCTGTGTTGGCAATTAAAGATGACCTTGTTACTAACTGAAAGTTGCTGTCAACCTTAGCAAACAAACCAGCTAACACCATTACAGCACTGGTTAAGTAGATTTTTTACTGGCACTGGCTGGCGTTCAGCTGAGGAAGGCTAGGATACAGACTTTAATGACCAAGAGCCAGACTAGCTCGAGCTAGAAATTCAGCAACAAATACCTCCTTGTGCTATTTGAATGCTAAGGTATTAGTTGCAAAAGGCTTACGCCTTCGCTCCTCTAGTGAGGGGAATGAGCCTGATGACACTATTACTGTTTACCTGTCAAACCAGGGTGGACATTTAGAGGGATGCAAGTACAGTATGTCTCATTAAGCAGTCTCTGTTGCTGATTATATGAAGATAAAATTGTTGTATATGCTGATATGTATGTTATGTACATTTTCTCAGTGATTGAATCATTGTAAAAAGAAAAAAGACAAAAAAGAATTACCACTCTGTCTATTTTATGAAGATGATAAAACAGCTTTATTAAATTATTACAGTTATGTTTAAAATGGTGTTATCTGCCACATTGTTTCCTTTTATCTGGTGGTTCTCTGTTTCCCCCTTAAATGTGTTTTCTCTGCTTCAAAAATTTAATGCATTTTAGTATTAAAGGCTATTATGGAAAAATCACTGTGTGTTTGGTGATATGTATCTTGGGGAGTGTTGGTGGTTGGAGTGTGGGTTGGGGTGGGTTGACTATTAGGAGAAAATGTGGTCTATGGACCTAGAAGGTAACCAGCCTTTGATGGAATTGTTGATGTTCAGACCAAGAGGGCTCCTTCTTGCCTTTTCCATTTCACATAGTCCTCAGTTTTCCAACTGAGAGGGACCTCTTCCTTTAACCAACACGCACACACAAAAATCCATAAAAACAAAAACTTCATTGCCATCGAGTCCATTCTGATGCATCCAGGCTCCAGTTACTTCCTGAGTGCCTTCTCTCCCTGTTCCTACCCCAGGCATACCTTTGCCTAAGGAGGATGACCTGTTCTCACCCAAAATGGTAAAGACTTTCCTGGGTGACACGTTAAAGAGCACAAAAACCATTCTTTAAAAAAAAAAAAAAAAAAAGTCATTTCAGGGCAGCTTCACAGTGGGACTTCTCTGAAGAATTAATTTTTTAAAAAGGTGAGAAATAGTAGAGGCTAACAGCAGGGGAAAAGAGGGTTTAAAACAAAGATGACCTGGATGCCCCTTTGATGTGTTCAGGTTTGAAAGCGAAGGAACAGGAGAGGCTCTGACTTTGCACATAACAAGGCTGCAGTGAAAGCTCTGACAAGCTCTCTTTCTCCAAACCGTTCTTCTCTGGGACTCAGCACTTGTGACTGTAAGTCCTCATACTCACTGAAACCTGGCAGAAAAAAAATCTGAGTAGAAGAAGAAAGACAAAAAGTGGGGCTGGGGTGGGAGGGCATGGCAGAACACTTCCAAGTGGTGCCTTTAGTAGTAGTTAAAGGCTAAATTGCTTCAGCATGACCTGTTTTCTCAGAACAATTAAAAATGATTTCAAGAAGATCCACTGTCTCCATGGATCTCCATATTCCAGTTATCTCTAACCATCTGTATTAAATTGCGATTGCATCTTTACTACCAGAATTAGCCCTAAAGCCACAGCAATAGCCAGTGATTTGGCAATGCACTTTAGTGGGTGTTGCATCAGAATGCAAGCACAGACATGTTGGGCCACGTGAAGTCAAATACACTTGCGTATGTACGAACATCCACAGAGACACACAGATGTTCATGAAGGCATGTTGGAAGGAGGCCGGTATGTTACTGGTTTGGAGGCTGGCTTTCTTAGTCATCGAGTGTTGCTATAACAGAAATACCACAAATGGATGGCCTTAACATAGAGAAGTTTATTCTTCACAGTCCAGTAGGCTAGAAGTCCTAATTCAGCATGTCAGCTCCAGGGGAAAGCTTGCTCTCTCTGTCAGCCTTCTCGTCAGTATTCCCCAGGTACTTCTGAGGCATAGGAATGCTAGGTCCAAAGGATATACTGTGCTCCTAGCACTGCTTTTCTGGCAGGATGAGGTCCCTCTGCTAGCTTCTTTTTCCTTTTATCTCTTGAGAGATAGAAGGTGGTGCAATCCACACCCAAGGGAAACTCCTTCTACATTGGATCAGGGGTGTGTCTTAGCAAGGGTGTTACAAACCCACACTAATCATCTTTAACATAAGACTACAATCGCAAAATGGAGGACAACCACCCAATACTAGGAATCATTGTCCACCCAAATTGATTCAACACATTTTTTTGGGGAGACGTAATTCAATACATGATATTATCATATTATAACAAGTTTTAACTCCAAGTCCAAAATCCAAAATTTCCTCTTCATTTGTGAAATCTAGAATATAAGTTAACTACTTCCAAAGGCATAATTGCAGAACAAGCACAAACTAGACGTTTCCTTTACAAATGGGAGAAACTGGAGGAAAAGAAGGAATAGTAGGCAGCCAAGCAACTCAGCACAACACAACACATTAGTTCTCAAGCTTTTTAAAATAATCCACCATTCTCTGAACCATTTTACACAGTGGCCCTGCCCTCCAGATTCTAAGTGTTGGCCAAACCCTCCAGATTCTGAGTGGAGGTCTCTTGGCCCTGGGCTTCAGCTCTACCTTCCAAACCCCCTGAGAGAGCAACTCTGCTTCCTCAGCTTTAAATTTACCATTCTCCTAGTCCATCTGAGTGGCATCTCCACCCTAGGAAATGCCAGAGGCCATGGCTCCACCCTTTGAAACCACTGAGGTCATGACCATACTTTTGGGGACTGAGGTAGCTTAACTTCTTGTATTCCTTGTCTCTTTCAGCTTCTGCTTCTTGTGACCTCTTGGGTCCTTAAGCCTCAGGCCCATGTCTTCCCTGCTAGGGCAAGTGTTCCAAAACTCCCTAACTCCACCGATGAGTACCTGGAGGCACCCCACTGTTCCAGGAAGCCTCTTGCACACAGGTTCTCAGCTCTATTGCTCCTTAGATTGGCTCCAGCGCCATCTTACACTAGTTTCCTGGTTCTCTGCTGCTGGTGTTCCTATGCCACTGCTATTCTTCCATCCATTCAGTTTCAAAACCATTTCTACATTTTAGGTATCTGTTAGAGTAGTACCCCACTCTCAGTACTGAATTCTGTCTTAGTCCTTTGCTGCTGCTGTAACAAAAATATCCTAAGTGGCTGGCTTTGACGAAGAGAAGTTTATTCTCTCACAGTCCAGTAGGCTAGAAGTCCTAATTCAGGGCATCACCTCCAGGGGAAGGCCTTCTGTCTCTGTCAGCCTTCTTACCAATGTTCTCCCTGACTAGGAACTTCCTGCACAAGGACCCCAGTTCCAGAAGATGCACTCTGCTCCCAGCAGTGGTTTTCTGGTGGCATGAGGTTCCCAAATCTCTACAAGCTTCCCTTTCCTCTTGAGAGATAAAAGGTGGTGTGGGCCATACCCCAGGAAACTCCCTTTACATTGGATCAGGGATGTGGCTTTATTTAGTGTGTTAAAATTCCATCCTAATTCTCTTTAACATAAGATTGTAATCACATAACATTGGGAATCATGGTCCACCCAAATTGATGCACATACTTTGTTGATGGACAGAACTGAATCCATGACAGAGGCCATTAACACATAGGTGGTCATATGAGTACTTTTGGTTATCCCACATCAAAAGTGTGAAGTTTACTTTGACCTTCTTCTGGCTACCATTTTGATTGGCCCTGAAAAGGAATGGCAACTCGTCCTTAAAATCCTCTAAAGAATGAGCAAGAAAAAAATAATTCTTCACATGACCAAGGCTGTTCACATATTCAATACAAGTATATAAAAGGTCATGGACAATTATCAAAACTCTGCTTAAATATGTTGGAACCATGGTGGCATAGTGGTTAAATGCTACAGCTGCTAATCAAAAAGTCAGCAGTTCAAGTCCACAAGAGCTCTTTGAAAACTTTATGGGGCTGTTCTACACCGTCCTAAAAGATTGCTGTGAGTCATGATGGACTCCTTGGCAATGAATTCTTTGGTTTGGGGCTTAAATGTGTAAGAGTGATCCCATTAGAGGGGTAACTTCAAATCCACTAAAAAAAGAGTAAATTATTAAAATTATCTAGTTTTTCATTTTTGGTAACAAAGTGCTTGTGGCACACCACATATGTGTCACTGAGATACTATATGGGGGATCAAGAAACAAAGTGGGAATTGGTACATAAGACAGAAATCTCTGGTATGGTGTGACAGCTGCTCCAGGGACAAAGACAAAGCAAAACCATTCTCATCATTTTGATTTTGGGATACAGAACTGACTTAGAGAGGTTTACTTTGGAAGCACTATCCCTGTTTATAAGAGAGTGAAGCCCTTACCTGTAACACAAAATTCTCCGGAATAAAAGTGCAGAGATATTCCCTTAGAATTTTGAGCTGGAATCTTTCTGACATTTTGACAAATGCCTGCTTATATGTGTCTGACCCTTCCGTGCTTTTTCTACTTTTGATGGGGAGACGGAAGATGAACAGGAAGATAGACAGGATTTTTTTAAGTTATATGCAATACTTGGCTCATTAGCTCTAACCCTACCACCCCCCCCCCCCCCAAGATCATTGCAGTGCAGTGGGTCTAGAAAGCCCTGTTGGGAACTCTTCTTAGTCTGGATTGTCTAGAGGAACAAAACTGGTGAAGCATATATAAATATTTGTAGAGAGAAATTAAAGGAAATGGCTCATGCAATTGTGGGAGCTGGCAAGTCCCAAATCTGAAGATCAGAAGGCAAGTTGAAGACATTTGCTGCATCACATGGTTGTATGTGCTAATGAACCCCAAATCCATGGGTCAGGTGGTAGGTTGAAGGCTTCTTCAGGCTTATATCCCAAGAACTGGAGGTCAGGCAATGAGAGGAGTCCAGGGTTGAGAAACAGAGAGAGAATACAAAAGCCTTGCCCGAACATCTGTTTACATACTGGAGGCAGACCACACTCAAGAAAACTCCCCTTTCAACTGACTGGCTCATCACATCAGATCGCATCATGGAGGAGATTACATTATGTTACCTTATGTGAAAGCAATCAGTCCAATGTTTGCCAAACCACTGACAATCATAGCCTAATTGACACATAACATTAACCATCACAGAACACCTACTGTTTCTGCCTGGGGGTGAGGAGCAAGGAAACTGTGCTATTCCTTCTAACACTTCCCTGCTATCCTCACCCTGTATTTTAGTGTCTTAACTTTCTTTGTGAGCCCAAAGTCTTTATTCGCCCCTAACTGTCTAAGTTCTCCAGTATGCTCCTCTCTTCCCAACTAGGGATCTCCCCTCTCTTGAGTGCTCCTTATTCTTGAGTTTTCCTTACCTCCCCCCCCCCGCTTCTGTTTTTGCTCTATCTCTGAAGTTTATGTTTTCTCTCTCCCAGCATTTGTTGTTGTTGAGTGCTGTGACTTCTGACTCATAACAACCCTATACAACAGGATTTTCTAGGCTGTAATCTTTATGGAAGCAGATTGCCAGGAGTTTCTTCCTTTTGTTAACAGCTGAGCACTTAACTAACTAACCATTGTGTCACTTAACTAACTGAGCACTTAACTAACCAACCATTGCTGGGGTTTAAGGGACTTAAACATTTATTGAATACCTACTATGTGCCAGACACTTTGCAAACACTATCTCATTTTATCCTCAAAGAAGCCTTGTATTAGTAGACAAAATCTTGATTTAATGCACAAATAAATGGAGGATCAGAGAGCTTAGGCGAGTTGCCTAAGGTCACACAGTTACTAAATGGAAGAGTTAAGATATAAAGTCTAACAGTAGTTGAAAAAAAGTTATGATATTATGTACTATTCCTTTTAACAACTGTTAGGGAACAGGTAGCCAACCTGATAAGTTCTTCATAACTAGATGATAATGGGGATGCTAGTGTCTGTCTTAAGACTTTCCTGTACCCTGGATAACATATTGACATTTTACGAGATCTTTGGGAACCTGAAGTCATAGCCCAAAGAAGTGACTGCAGCTGTGGGATTTTTAGGACAGGGAGCTTTTGATCAGCCTCATAAGCACATCCCTACTCCTTCTATACACACAGCCTGCCTTTCACATTGCGTTAGTCATGCATGGCAGGACCGTGGCTTCTTTTAGAGTCTGCACTCTAGCTAGTCAACAGCCCTTGAAATAAAGGTCTGGTAACCCCATATTCGTCTGTCCCACTGGGTTTCAAGCAATCTGTCAAGGAAGTATTCATGTGTGTTACAGATCATCACAGCTGGAGTCCATCCCGATATATGTTCAACATAGGCCTTGGTTCCTTTTTGAGATCCCTGAAGTCGGCTGGTGGTCAGGGAGGTTGAGGCCTGGAGCATAGTGGTGAGGAGGTTTGGCATGTTTGAAAAAGAAGTTGAAACTCCAGGCTACTGCAAGGAAATATACTAAGGAGTAGAAAAACCAGCTAGGAAAAGTGGCTGAACCAGTTGTGAACACTGTGTTAAGGCCACCAGAGGCCTAGGGTATTGGTTTCCATGCCTGCCTCATAGTTTAGGTAGAGTTGAAGAGGTGTTGATAGGCCCCCAAAGGCTTTTTGTCTGGCCTGTTTCAGTCAGCAAGAGCCCTGGTATGAAGCTCAACTAAGAAGTGAGGTCAGACAAAATAAAATGGGAAGGGAGGGAGAAATGGTCTGTGTTACATGAACAAAGCCATTGGTAATGAATACACCAGCTTTGCCAGCAGAGGCCTCTATAGACAGAGTTTAACAGACCAACCCATTTCTAAATTTCTACTGTTGAAGTGTTCTTGTCCAGTTTACCTCAGTGTCCTAGCATTTTCTCAGTCTAGAATGCAGTTCTCAAGATTTGGATGTCAGAGCTGAGTGACACACAATGCTGAATAAACATTGAGGTGCTCTACCAACAGTGTTCTAGCATTCATCCTCTTTTTAAATTTTTTGGTCCTTTTAGTAGGAAATATGGGTAGTATCAGAGACCAAGACAGTAGTATTTTATACTTCCAAATCAGTACATAGAAGCATTTCCCAAAATGTCTGATAAACTTTCTCACTGCAACTACCATGGTCTAGGCCACAGAGTCCCTCAGGTGGATTACTGACATAGTCTCCCAGTTTGCCTCTTGTCATTCATTTTGTCTCTCTCTAACATGTTCTTCATACTGCAGCCAGAAAGAGCTTGCTATAACACAAGTCTGTTTAAATCACTATTCTGCTTCAAACCAATCAATGGTTTCTCTTCCAGCTGAAATTCAGACTGCTTAACATGGGCTACAAGAGTACTTTTCAATTTTTTTTGATTGTTCCTCATAGTCATAAATGTATTTTATATCAAGATTCACTACCACACACAAATAACTGAAACAAACATTTCACAAACAATACTTATCTTTGTTACCTGCAATGCACTCTGAGATTTTCTATTGAACTCTGTGTGCCAAGGGTCATCAAACTTTTCTGTAAAAGGCCAGGTAGTAAATATTTCAGACATCATGGGCCATACAATCTCAGCTGCAATTGGTAGACTTTGCCACTGGAGCTGCATACATAAATTGTTTGACTTACAATACCAAGGGTTTACTGCATCTCCCAGACAATGAATCTGTGGTTTTGAGAGTGCAGAGAAGCTTCACCTGACCCCGAGTGGTAAAGACTCTAACTAGAGATGTCTCAGTATCACACAATGCCTTACTCACAGGCCCAGGTCATGAGTGGCTCCGCACCAATGTTGCCTTTATATGTCCTCACTCTATTTTTACACTTCTTTCCCTTGACATACAAATGAAGTACTCATCTAACCTGGCCTGATAGGCAATGATCTAGAAAAGAATGTCCATGGTGACTAAAAAGTGAAAAAGAAACAGTGAGTCATTAAATAAGTGCTTGTTCTCTCTCCTTCTCTTTCTTTCTCGATAGATATAATTGTTCACACATATGTAAGTAAGTAAATATATACCTACATATGGCAAGTAAATCACAATTTAAGAAAAATCCAATTTCTATGTCCACCTCACAAAATAAATCTTTTCAAAGAGGGCAACTCAGAGGGAGAGTCACCATTGTTTAACAGCACATAAGCTTGGCATTTTTCAGATTATCTGCCTCAAAAAACCAAACCTGCTGCCATCAAGTCGATTCTAACTCATGGTGACCCTATAAGACTGGGTCTAACGCCCTATAGAGTTTCTATGGCGTGCTTGGTGGATTGGAACTGCTGATCTTTCAGTTAGTAGCCGTAGTACTTAACCACTATGTCACGAGGGTTTCCGATTATCTACCTACATCTTACAAAGTTTGAGGGAGAGTGCTTCAGTCCAACTCTTTCTGTAGAGTTAGTTTTTCCTGTGTATGTATTTTTAGACTCTGTTACTATTGTGGATGAGAAGTTCTGTCAATGATTTTTCTCTTCAGTATAATTCTCCTATGTTCAAGCATTAAATTCCTCTCTGTACTTCAAAAGAAATCTAGCTGTGCCCACCCTCTTTCTACTTTGCACCTTATGTGCCATTGCTCTACATCTACAGCCCTGGGCCCTTTGCGTACAGCACTAGATCTGAGGGGCCTGCGGAAAGCAATTTACTGATTCCTTCTACTCTTCTGTGTGCTTGCTGCTTACCAGGCTTTGTGAAGAATGAATTGGACAGTGGCTTGGGGAAACCAAATGGAGAACTCCTTGCTAGTTAAGGCACAAGAAGTGAGGACCTGAATTAGGACAGTAGCAATAGTGCTGGAAGAAAACTGGACATGTCTTACTAAGAGGTGAGAAGGCATGAATGAGAGACATGAGTTGGTAAATAAGAGAACTTATAGTGGTCTGACTAGTGGAAGATGATTATACAATACTATTTCCTACCCTATCCTCCATCTGGAAACCCTGGTGGTATACTTGCTAAGTGCTATGTCTGCTAATCCAAAGGTCAGCAGTTCAAATCTGACAGGCGCTCCTTGGAAACTCTATAGAACAGTTCTACTTTGCTCTATAGGGTCACTATGAGTTGGAATTGACTTGATGGCATTGGGCTTGTTTTTCTTTTTATTCCTCTGTCTACAGCCCTACAACATGTGCGCGCACACACACACACACACAACACACACACACAGAGTGAGAGAGAGAGAGGGACAGAGAGAAAGACAGAGAATCCATCGTGATTTCTGATTCATTCATTTGCTTATTCAACAAATGTTAATTGAGCACTTACCATGTGGTAAGCACTCTAGCAGAGGTGCTGGGGATAGAGGAGTGAGCAAAATAGACAAAAATTCATATCCTCATGTTGTTTGCATTCTGATGGGGGAGATACACAATATAAAGTATTGTATGTATTATGTCAGGTTGTGACAAATGCTGAGAGGAGAGAAAAGCAAGCATAAAGTGGGAATATTAAGATAGGGTAGCCAGGGAAGCCCTTGCTGAGCAGATAATTTTTTAGTAGACCTGAAGAAAATGAGTTAGCAGCCATGTGGAAATCTAGTCCAGAGGTCAGAGGCGTCTCTGTGTTTTGAGCAGAAGAGTGACATGATCAGATTTTAACAGTGCCACTCTCATCGACAAACTGCTAAGGGCCGAAGACAGAAGCGGGGAGACAAATTAGGAGGGTACTGCAATAATCCAGGCTAGAGAAGGTGGTAGCTTGAGCCAGCCACATGGTGGCTGTTGAAGGTATGGAAGTGATCCAGTCAAGATTCATTCTTCACTGTCTCTTTCCAGTCATAGGTGCTGATATGAATTGACCAGAGAGTGGAAAGACAATTGCTTAGTGCTGCGTGGTACAGTGTCCTGGTGGGTAACATAAAGTGCAGGAGGGAAGGAAAGATTTTTGTGAGAAATGAAAATAGTGACATGTGAGAGAGAAAAGGCAGAAAATCAGAATGTGTTTTGAATCAGTTTTCAGTACTTAGGTGTTTCTAATTACATAGAATGGGCCACAACCGTATTATTATTATTATTTTACAATTTTAGCAGTTTTTATCATGGACTGCCAAAAGAATAAATAGAAATGTATTAGAAGAAGTACATCCTGAGTGCTCCTTGGAAGCAAAGATGGCAAGACTGTGTCTTACGTATTTGGCCGTGTTGTCAGGATGGATCAGTTCCCGGAGCAGGACATCACGCTTGGTAGAGTGGAGGGTCAGTGAAAAAGAGGAAGACCCTCGACGAGGTGGATTGACACAGTGGCTGAAACAATGGGCTTAAGCATAAAAACAATTGTGGACATGGCTCAAGACTGGGCAATGTTTCGTTCTGTTGTGTATGGGGTCCCTACGAGTTGGACCCGACTTGACGGTACCACCACCACCATCTCCCTGCTGCAGTCCCCAGGTAGTACAAATGCTTAGTGCACTTGGCTGTTAACTCAAAGGTTGGTGGTCTGAGGCCACCTGGAGGTACCTCGGAAGAAATGCCTGGCTATTTACATCTGAAAAGTGAGTCACTGAAAATCCTTTGAAACACATGTGGGGTCACTATGAGTCAGAATCAATGCAATGGTAACAATCTTTTGTTTTTAAAGAATCTTATAAAATAGTTCTGAAGAAATTTTTAAATAATGAAATTATTAGTTATTTCTAGATTAAGGTGATACTTGCTAAATGATGCAAAAGGAAATTCTAATTGGCCCTGGGAAAAGTAATTAATAGGTAAGAACTTTCTTATCTATTTGGCGTACTCATACGCCCTGAATGAATACTCTACAGGCACATCCCCTCTGTAGTCTTCTCTCCAGCCATCATATGTGACATGCCCCTTCTGGGTTTCAGGACCATCTAGAAAACTTAGAACTCTTTCCTTTTGGTGGCAGGTTGGAAGCAGGGTAAGTGATACCTGGAAATTGTTTGGGCCTTCAGATTTTGAGCTTTATGAAGTATTCCAAACATATATAGTAGTTGAGAGAGTAGTATAATGAATGTGATGCATCCATCCCAACTTTAATGATTATAAATACACCTGTGCCTTGCATTTCATAGGTAATAAAGGCTAAGCTAAACCCTTGGGTTAGACTCTGTCTTTTGGAGTCCTGGCATTTTGCCTGATATTCCTGCAATCAGAAAACTCAGATTATAGCCTGTCAAGAGATGGAAGGCATCTCCTGGTTTTTCAGACTGAAGACTATCTGGGGGCAGGGCAAGGGTAATGATAAATTTTTGAACTGGAAAAAAATTTACTAAGAAAAAAACACTGAGCTGCTGGTGGAGCATGCCTCTCCACCAGGATTATGGGGTGGGTGACCAGAAGTTGTCAGCTCAGTTCATTAAGTTCACCTGGGGCTTTTGCTCTGTTTTCTGTGGATCCGACACTAATTCAATGTTACATTTCATCATTGAAATCTATGAGGAAAAAAACCGACTTTGCCAATAGTTGTTTTTCTCTCAACTTCTTTATTTTTTGCAATGCACTGACCTTTTACAGTTCAAACTCTACATTTCTTGAAAGATATAAGGTCTTTGAAGTTTACTGTAGTGCTTCCTCATAGAATAAATGTCAAGCTTAACTTTGTGCCATCTTCATTATTATTATCCTTGAATTTTGATTACTCCAGAGGAAAAAAAGGATGTGTGTTTGTATGTGTGTCTATTTGTGTGTGTGTGTGTGGCACAGGGTGCTCGGGAAGTCTGGGAGGAGAGTACCTAAAAATGTTTCTGTTGTTTTGTTCAGTAATTTCTGCCAATAAAGGGTCCCACTGACAAACACTAGGGTGATTTTGCTAGAAAACAGTCTGACACAAATAATTTTACCCACCAAAAAATCCACTGTTGTTGAGTAGATTCTGACTCATAGTGACCCTAAAGGGCAGAGTAGAACTGCCTCATACTTTCCAAGGAGCCCCTGGCAGATTTGAACTGCTGACCTTTTGGTTAGCAGATGTAGCACTTAACCACTACTCCACCAGAGTTTCCAATAATGCTCTTAAAAAACAGCAACAACAACAAAAAGACCCAAAGCCACTGCTGTCAAGTCCATTCCAACTTGTAGGCACCCTGTAGACAGAGTAGAACTGCCCCATAGAGTTTCCAAGGAGCACCTGGTGGATTTGAACTGCCAGCTTTTTGGATAGCGGCTGTGGCACTTAACCACTATGCAACCAGGGCAGTGAGGCTTTCTTGGGGAGGAGTACACTCATTTGCCATAGATTAGCCCTAGCAGTGGTGGAAGTGTGGAGAGCTGGTCTGTAGAACCTGTACCTGAGGGGACCTTGAACTGAGTATATGGTAGGGTTTCACTTACTTATTTTTAAATGGCATTTCAAATATTTGGCCTGGACCAATCTCTCTGGAGTTTTCCAAAGACAGCTGAAGATATTTTCAATCCCTCCTGCTATTTTGTGAGGAAGCTGTACCTGGCTTTGATAAGTCAAGGAGTAACATGATTAAAACACCAACCTCAATCAGAAGGTGATGGGCACAAGAAGCCTTTCTTTCTAAAGGTAACATAAGAGAGAGAAGAGAGTAACAATAGCAAATCTGAAACACTTGAGGAGACACACACACATTCCTGGGTTGCCGCTTAGTGGGGAGATGGGCACTAACACTGCCTAGCAATGTGATACAGGTAAGAAAGTTTTGCAGGGGCCAATGATTTCTTTTTTAATCTTGCAACTCAGGCCCAGCTGAAAAGAGGTGAAATCCAAAGGCACTTCAGAAAAATAGGAATGATATGGAAGTTGGCCCTATTTGACCTCTACAGTCAAAGCTGGCCTTATGGGTGCAACTGCTCACATAAGGCTTTAGAGATTGCATAGCATAGACTGACAGAGCTTGAATAATATTAGCCACAATTCACTGAGCATTTAGTATGTGCTAGGTGCCATCAAGGTGAAATTAGAAGCATTCCCAAATGCATGCATGTGAGCACATACATACATACCTATCTATTCCACCTAACAAGATAGCAAGACAGTAAATATTATTATAATTCCCATTCTTTTAAATAAGGAAACTGAGGCTTAGGCAGCCCTTTATTTAATTAGGTTTGTCTGGATGAAACCTGAAACTTCAGCTGATAAATAAATTATTTAAAACACACTATTCAAATAAATAAACACATAGTCCATCTCACAGAATAACATGTTGTAACCTCCTCATCCCCAGACCTCTTTGCCACTTATTTTAAAAACCACTAGTATCATTTCTTGATCTTTTGGTAGCTTGTCCATACTATATCAGCAGTGTGCTTTGCTGTGTGGGCTCTCAACGACTAAGTTAGCTTCGCAGTTTCTGAAATATTGTTGGGTCTGAGATCTCTAGAAAGTTGTTTTTAATTTAAAAATGTCACCATGTTCCTGGGTGGAAAATAGTATGATGTAGTTGTTAAACTTGTGATCTTTAGACTTACACAGCACAGAATTCAAATCCAGTCTACTGTCCCTTGCTAGCTATGTGACCTTGGGTAAGGTACTTTGTATCTTTGTACCTTAGTTTTCCAGAAATAGAAGCAATTTTCCATACAAGGGCTTAGAAGAGGGAAGATTTTGAAAAAGAATTAAGTATTTTTCTTGAAATGCCATGTGTATGTGTGTGTATTGAGGGGTGTGTGAGTATGAAGATATGAACTCAAACTCATTATTCTCCATCTTCCCAGCCCAGTTGACTACTATATAAAAAAGTATTGTTGCCATTCATTGTCATCTTTTACGACTTTCCTTTGAAAAGGGGCTGTATAACAGAGTCACACATAAAGGACATTGCATATCCGTACTAGGTGCTCACTCTTGACTACATTTGTTAAAAGTGGTATCAAATCATGATTTGTCACTTATTGGCAAATGTTAGCAGCTTTGTATCCACCTCTAGTTATCATATAACAGTCAAGCATTAACAGTTATTGCTAAGTGTTAGCAACTCTATAGGGCTTTGCTTAAAATGTTTGGTGGCTCACAATCTGTTGGTACAAAAAAACTGTAACAAAGCAAATGACAGGAGAGCAGATTATAATGGAATCTGATGGTTCATCTTTAAAATGGAAGCCTATTTCCAGAGAGAACATCTGCTCTCAGTGCAGAGAAGGGTCTATAACTGGGGCTGCTATACTTTTAGCAGATGGATATAGCATGGACTGGAAATTCGCAGAATGCTGGAGACTGAAGTTTGTCACCTTACCAGACTGCTTCCTGGATAATTTCTTATCTAGTAGCTTTGAACCTACAAATAACAAGTGAGTACACATTGTAAAAAGACCTTCCCATGTGTCAGTTTCAACATTAATCTTTTGCTGCGAGATCTATGGATCAGAAAATTACATGTTTCCATGTACTATGTGTGTGGAAAGATTGTGGTCCATTTGTCTGTAGATATATTAGTAAGAACTGAATAACAAAGTCAAATATGGAAAGAGCCTATCAGATCAGCTAGCTCAGTTCTTCCTAACCATGGCAGCATTGTTCCCCCAACAGTCAATCTGGACTTTGTCCAATTTCTTTTTAAAAGAAAAGCTTTTGCAAAGTTCCCTTTCACATAAGTCCATGAGCTTCATGATTGCAATATGCTTTCTCTCTTTTCTCCTCCCTCCGTGTTTTTTGGTCAATAGTTCTCTTAAGATAATAAAATCCATAATGTGTTAAATTGCTCAAAGATCTAAAAGTAAAACCTTATTATAATATGATGGGACTGTACTAAAATAATATTGTGTGTTAGTAACTTTCCATTATATTAACTTTCTATTGTGCCCAGAAATGGAAAAAGCAGAACCTTTTAGCAATAACTCTAGGTTCTTTAACAGTCTCACTTAAAGACAGGTAGTTCATTTTGAGGGAGACATTTAACACTGCCTATTCATACTTTGAAAATTTGGCAGTCAAAAGGTGATTTTTGGCCTCTTAAACTTTGTGTTGCAAACACTCATTAATGATTAGAATGTGTAACATACAGCATGAATCTGAGAAAATTCAAATTTGTCAAAAAATAGGTGGAATCCATAAAGATCAATATCCTAGGCATTAGTGAGCTGAAATGGACTGATAATGGCCATTTTGAATTGGACAATCTTGTGGTCGGCTATGCCTGGAATGACCACTGGAGAGGAATGGTGTTGCGTTCACCCTCAAAAAGAACATTTTGCGATCCATCCTGAAGTAATTATAATGCTATCAGTGAGAGGATAATATCCATATACCTAAAAGAAGATGTTAATCTGTGCTTGTTGACTATGGAGATCATGACAAATTATGAAAAACATTGTGAAGAATGGGAATTCTAGAACACCTAATTGTGCTCATACAGAACCTGTACATAGATCAAGATGTAGTCATTCAACAAAACCAGGGGATACTGTGTGGTTTAAAATCAGGAAATGTGTGCATCAGGGTTGTATCATTTCACCATACTTATTCAACCTGTATGCTAAGAAAATAATCCAGCACTGGACTATGTGAAGAAGAATGCAGCATCAAGATCAGAGGAAGACTCCGTTAACAACCTGTGACATGGGGATGATGCAACCTTGCTTGCTGAAAGTGAAGAGGACTGGAAGTACTTACTCTTGAAGATCAAAGACTGTAGCTTTCAGTGTGGATTACACCCCAACATAAAAAACCAAAAATCCTCACAACTGGACTGGTAAGCAACATCAGGATAAACAGAGAAAAAGCTGACGTTGCCAGAGATTTCATTTTTTTTTGGATCCACAATCAGTATTTGTGGAAGCAACAATCAAGATACCAAAGGATGTACTGCATTTAGCAAATCTTCTGCAAAAGATCTCTTTAAAGTGTTCAAAAGCAAAGACGTCACTTTGAGGACTAAGGTGCACTGACCCAAGCCATGGTGTTTCCAATCAATTCACATGCTTGTGAAAGCTAGACAATGGATAAGGCAGACTGAAAAAGAATTGATGCCCTTGAATTGTGGTGGTAAAGAATATTAGGTTAACCTTGGCACTACAGAAGAATGAACAAGTCTGTCGTGGAAGAAATATAGCCAGAGTGCTTCTTGGAAGTAAGGAGGTGAAAGTCTTACTTTCACCTTGGGCATGTTATCAGGAAAGACCATTCCCTGAAGAAGGACATCATGCTGGGTAGAGGTAGAGGATCAGTGAAAAACGTACAGCCTTCACAACATGGATTGACATAATGGATACAATGATGGGCTCAAACATAATAACAATTATGAGGATGGTACAGGGCTAGGCAGTGCTTCATTCTGTTGTACACAGGGTGGCTGTGAGTTAGAACCAACTTAATGGCACCTAACAACAACAAAAGATCAGTTAATATGACTATTATTCAAATTTACCCACCAACCACTAATGCCAAGATGAAGAAACTGAAGATTTTCCAACTTCTGCATTCTGAAATTGGTTAAATATGCAGTCAAGATGACTTGATAATTATTGGTGATCTGAATTTGAAATTTGGACGTAAATAGGAAGGATTGGTAATTGGAAAATATGGTCTTGGTGACAGGAATGGTGCAGGATATCACATGATCGAATTTTGCAAGACCAACAACTTATTCTTTGCAAATAACTTTTTCAATAACGTAAATGGTGACTGTACAGGTGACCTTCATCTAATGGAATGCACAGGAATCAAATTGCCTATGTTTGTGGAAAGATACAATAGAGAAGCTGAATGATCAATGTCGTCAGTCATAACAAGGCCAGGAGATGACTGCAAAACAGACCATCAACTACTCATATGCAAGTACAAATGGAAGTTGAAGAAAATTTAGAAAAAGGTCACAAAAGCCAACATGTGACCTTGAGTATATCCTACCTGTACTTAGAGACCATCTCAAGAAGAGATTTGACTCACTGAACACTGATGACTGGAGACCAGATGAGTTGTGAGATGATCAAGGACATCGTATAAGAAGAAAGCAGAAGGTCATTAAAGAGATAGGATAGAAAGCAAAGACCAAAATAGATGTCAGAGGAGGCTCTGAAACTTGCTCTTAAACATACAGTAGCTAAAATGAATGGAAGAAATGATGAAAGGGCTGAACGGATTTCAAAGGGCAGTTAGAGACCACAAAGTATCATGAAGAAATGGACAAAGACCTGGAGTTAGAAAACCAAAAGGGAGGAACACGCTCAGCAGTTCTCAAGTTGAAAGATCTGAATGAAAACTTCAAGGCTTTAGTCGTAATACTGAAGAATTCTATGGGTAAAATACTGACAAACACAGGAATTGCCAAACAGAGATGGAAGGAATACACAGGATAAGTGTACCCAAAGAACTAGTTGACATTCATCCGCTTCAGGAGGTAGCATACAATCATGAACCAGTGGTACTGATGGCACTGAAGGAAGATGTGTAGGCTTCACTGGAAGCACTGTTGATAAACAAGGCCCCAGGAATTAACAGAATATCAACTGAGATGTTTGAACAAATGGATGCAGTGGTAGAAGTACTCATTCATTGATGCCAAGGGATTTGGAAGGCACCTACCTACCAACTGACTAGAAGAGATCTATATTTGTGCCCATTCAAAAGCAAGGTGATTCAACACAATGCAGAAGTTATCACACAACATCATCAGTACCACACAGAGGTCAAATTTTGCTGAACATCATTCAGACGTGTTTGCAGCAGTGCCTCAACAAGGAACTCCCAGAAATTCAAGCTGGATTGAGAAGAGGACATAAATGAGGGATATGGCTGGCATCACTGCTGATGTCAGATAAGAAAGCGGACAATAATAGGAAGATATTTATCTGTGTTTTATTGACTATGCAAAAGCATTAGACTGTGTGAGTCATAACAAATTATGGATAGCACTGCCAAAAACTGGGATTACAGAACACTTACTTGTGCTCATGTAGAACTTGTATGTAGACCAAGAGGCAGTTCTTCAAGTGAAACAAAGGGATGTTGTGTGGTTTAAAATTAGGGCAGGTATGCATCAAGGCTGTGTCCTTTCATTACATTTATTCAATCTGTATGCTGAACAAATAACCCTAGAAGCTGGACTGCATCAAGAAGAATACGGCATCAGTATTGGAGGAAGGCTCATTAACAACCTGTAACAAGCAGACAACATAACCTTGCTTGCTGAAAACGAAGAGGACTTGAAGCACTTACTCGTGAATATCAAAGACCAAAGCCTTCAGTGAGGATTACCCCTCAACATAAAGAAAACTAAAAAATCCTCGCAACTGGATCAATAAGCAACATCATAATAAATGGAGAAAAGATTGAGGTTGTCAAAGTTTTCATTTTACTTGGATCCATGATCAATGCTCATGAAAACAGCAGTCAAGAAATCAGGGGATGTGTTGCACTGGGCAGATCTACTGCCAAGTGTTAAAAGGAAAAGATGTTACTTTGAGGACTGGGGTGCGCCTGACACAAGTCATGATATTTTTAATTATCTCATATGCATGTGGGTACTGGACAACAGCCATGGAAGACTGAAGAATTAATGCCTTTCAATTACGGTGCTGGTAAAGACTGTTGTATGTACTATACATTGCCAGATGAACAAACAAGCCTGTCTTGAGAGAAGCGCAGCCAGAATATCCCTTGGAAGTGAGGATAGCAAGACTTTGTCTCCTTTATTTTGGGCATGTTATTAGGAGGGATCAGTCCCTGGAGAAAGATATCATGCTAGCTAAAGTAGAGGGTCAGTGGAGGAGAGGAATGCTCTCAGTGAAATGGATTGACAGAGTGGCTGCAATGATGGGCTCAAAAACATAGCAATGATTATGAGGCAGGCACAAGACTAGGCATTGTATCATTCTGCTATACATAGTGCAGTTATGAGTCCGAACAGGCTTGACTGTACCTACCAACAACTAACTTTGTGCTGAAGTGTCATTTCTGTCTAACAGGAAGGGACAAATATTTAATATATCTGGCTTAGTGCTTATGACTTATGGGCTAATGGACACTGGAAATATGTAGATGGATATATTTAGATAAGAGAGGCTAGTGATTCATGCTCACTTATCAAATGATATTTCATTCACAGTTATGAATAAACCATAATAAACAGAATTATGATCTGTAGTTGAGCATCAATAAAAGAAGATATGTATGAGCAGTGAAAAAACTAAGCAATAACCAGAAGAGATCTCAAATTTACTGTAAGTAAGACTTCTCATCACTTTCTCCTTTGTGTCTCTGGGAGTAGGCCATTTTTAACCTTTTCTTTTTTTAAGTAATTAAAATTAAGACAGGCATTGACAATATGACCACACTTTGCACCTTAAATTTGTGTAAAGTCTACTGTTGTTCAGAGTACTTCATATTATTCAACAGCCACAAAATCTTGATTAACCACCTCCTTTGTAGACAACACTGTTGTTCTAGGTGCTATGAGAAGAACACAAAGATTTATCATTATCTTTCTGAAATCTGGACTACCACAGCCCAGTGCCCTATCCAATGTGCTTGCCTTTCCACAGGTCCTTTATATTTTATGCTTTGGAAATTCATCAACTTATGGCAGTCTGAAAATCCGACTCAAATGCTGACCGAAGAGGATGCTAAACAGCAGCAAGATTTTTATCTAAAGAGCCAAGAAATGGCACACACATTTGTGAAGCCCAAAGGATCTGTTTCAGTGTGATGAAATGCCCATGAACCTAACTCATCCTATAGGCTAAGGACTAGAAGAATTCAGAAATTTAACATGTGTGTGTTTATAGATGCATAGTAACTAAAGCTGCCTGATCTGAGTTTGTGTTCAGGGAAGAAGACCATAGTGTTAGCTGTTTTTGTCAGGTGTCTACAGATGTATATCCTAAGTATTTGGATGATGGATTATCCCCCACCACATTTTGTATCTGCAGTTTCAGAAAGTTGCTGATGGTTAAAATTATTTAGGCATAGTTGTTTGAGATATCAAAGCATTTTGACATTGCTGTGCACAATATGTGTACATTAAAATGTTTTGAAGAAAAAGCATAAGGTTTCTTCAAAGGATTATTCTCAGTTCTGAGATTTTTGGTTCTATGCAAAACAAACAGATCCAACCTGCCTTGTTTTGGGCCTACTTTGAAAGTTGCCTTGGGCTTTTTCCTTTCTTCTGTAGATTTCCTTTTGCAAATGTCTGGAATTCCATCAACAATTTAAAAAAAAAACAAAAGATAAAACTCATTGCTATCAAGTTGATTTGGACTCACAGTGACCCTCTAGGACAGAGTAGAACTGCATCATAGGGTTTCCAAGGAGTGTCTGGTGGATTCGAACTGTAGAACTTATGGTTAGCAGCCGTAGCTCTTAACCACTGTGCTGTCAGGGTTACCCCTTTAACAATGGCTGGGAAAAACTCAACGGGTAAGTTCAGTTTGTAGGAGGATAACTCTTACAGGTCTAAGAACAGGAGTGCCCGTGAGAATCAAGTAATGGTTAACATGATCCAGAATGACCCAGACTCTTTTCTTCTTTTTTTCATTACTCTCTATAAATTAGCTCATTTATTCCTTACCATGTTGCTATCAGTTAGAATGGACTCGATGGCAGTGGGTTTTCTTTTCTTTTTTTCTTTTAAAATTTCTGGGTAATTCCTAGGAATTACTGGGTACTGCAAATGGTTGACACACTCAGCTGCTAACAGAAAGGTTGGAATTTAAAGTTCATGGAAAGACACCCTGGATGAAAGGCCTGGTGATCTACTACCAAAATAAACCAGCGATTGAACACCCTATGGAGCATAATTCTATTTTGACACACATGAGATCTCCATGAGTTGGAGATGATCTGACAGCAACTGGTAAGTCCTCACCATACCCCTGTGATTTAGGTCATATTATTACCTCTACTTTGCATCTGAAGCAGCTGAGGCTCAGAAAGGTTAAATACCTTGTCCGGTGACTCAAGATAAGTGACGAAATGGGTATAATATCCAAACAGTCTGGCTTCAAAGTCCAAGAGAACAACCACTTAACTAAACTTCCCCACCTCTGGGAGTCTCATTCAGCTGATTTGAGGTTGGTGTGGCCTGGTTAATTGTTATTCAGTAAAAACAAATGAACAAACAAACAAACAAACAAACAAAACTCCTCTGGAGATTCTAGTGATCTTCTAGGACTTAGATGCTTTGTCTGAAAGCAAGCTGACCTCACCTCTTTGAAAAAGAGCCAGTGCCCAGGTCTAAGGGGAAAAGGAAGGCAGACAGCAGAGATGCTCACGAGCCATTTGATGATAAACACCCACCATATGGTCAAAATGATTCCCACTGCCTCCCAGTGAGGGAAGCAGACACTTTGCGTATGTAATGCACTGTTTATTTTCTTGTGCAGCGGTTTCAGTTCAAATTAAATGTTTCACGTCAGACAAGGAACTAATAACAAATGATCTCCTCCCTCAGTGGTGCAGTAACAAATATGTAGTAATTTGAAAGCTGGGAAGAAAATTATTACTCCCAAAGATGCAATAAATATACGATATGTTTAGAGAGTCCTTTGATGAAATGAACACTGAAGGTGCTGCTAGCAGTACTTCTGCTTAGGAAAAAAAAAGAAAAAGAAAAAAGGCAAAAGCAGCATTTAAAAATTCTGTCTGATCTGTCAACATTTTGTTAACATGTAATACCTTAAGGACACAACTTAGAAGTAGAATCTTCAGTGAAGCAAAAACTCATTCCTTCTCCACATCACAGGAGAGGAAACTAACAAGTAGAACAGCCAGGCATAAAATTTTGCAGTTTAAAAACACCTTAGCAAGATAGGCTGCTTCTGCCCCTTTCTTTCCACTGGTGTCTGAAAAGGGCAACAGCCAAACGTTATGGTTTTCTTCAGCGAGGTACCCTGAGGCCTGACCCTGAAACCCATTTCCATTCTATTGCTTCAGCCCTTGCAGTATTCTGGGAGATCTGCTATTTTTCTTCTCTCTGCGAAGTTTACTGTTTCAAGGACTCCAAAAGAATCAGTCTCAGTCCCTGTATTCAATTGCTTCTGGGCCCCTAAAACATCGCAGAAGCAAGAAAGAAGTCCAAGGCCAGGAGGAACTGCTGGGGAAAGTCCAAGGTCAGCTCTCTGCAGAGGGACTTACTTCCTTAATATTTGCCATACATAGCCAACCTTCCTGTTCCTGGAACCTAACAGACAGGACACCACAGGGAGAGACAGCAACATGCTCATGTTGGGACTGGGCTTTCAGCCTAAAAAAATCCGAATAATTCGAAATAATTACAGATTCAAAGGAAGTTTCAAAAAAATGTAGAAAGAGGTTTCATGCACCATTTACCTGTCCTTCCCCGATCTACAGGGTCGTTATGAGTTGGAATTGATTCAATGGCATATTTGGGGTTTTTTCATCTTGCATAACTACATATATCATAATCCACATACTGCAATATGAACATGATGGAATTGTCATTGGTACAATAGAGTTTATTCAGATTTCGTCAGTTACATATGCACTAATTTGTGTGTGTATATGTGCTTCTTTGCAATTTTATGACACCACAATCAAGATGCAGAACTGTTCCATCACCCCAAGGCAACGTCCGACTGACTACCAATTTATAGCTATACCTCCCTTCCAGGGTCTCTGTGAGTCAGAGTCAACTCAACAGTAATGGGTGTGTTTTTTGTTTTCTTCCCTCCCAAACCTTGAGCCCTGGTAACAACTAATCTGCTTGCCGTCTATGTATTACATTATTTCAAGCATGGTATGTATGTAAACGGAATCATAAAGTGTGCAAACTTTGTTCATTCAGTATAGTTCTCTTGAGGTCCATCCAAAGTGTTGCCTGACTCAATAGTTTTTTTTTTTTTTTAATTGCTGAATAGTAGTCCATAATGTGGATAGTACCATAGTTTGTGTAACCATTCACTGGTTGAACAATATCTGGACTGTTAACAAGCTTTTGAGTATTACAAATAAAACTGCCATTAAAATTTATGTATAGTTGTTATGGATCATGTCACAGTTCATGTTTAGTTTTATAAGGAAATGTGAAACTATTTTCCAGAGTAGCTGTACTGATTTATGTTCTGGTTTATTAACATTCTCTGTAGCATTTGATGTTGTCACTATTTTTTATTTTAGCAATTCTGATAGCTATGCAGTGATATCTCATTGTGGTTTTAATTTGCATTCCTGGAGTCCTTGTGGCCCAGTGGTTAAGAGCTACAGTGGGCTACACCTGCTAATCAAAAGGTTGGCAGTTTGAATCCACCAGCTGCTCTTTGGAAACCACATGAGACAGTTGTTCTCTGTCCTATATAGGGTTGCTATGGAATTGACTCATCAGCAGTTTTGGGGGTGGGTAACATTTAATGATGTTGAACACTTTGCATATGCTTATTAGTTGTCTCTGTAGGTTCAATGAAATGTCTTCTATTATCTTTTTCCACTTTTCTAACTGGATCTTTTATTTTTTACTGTTGGCTTTTGCAAATTCCTTATATGGTTTAGATATAAGCCCTCTGTCAGACAGGTACCTGGAAAATATTTACTCCCAGTCTGTATTTTGTCCTTTTATCTTAACAAGATATTTGGGGGGGGGGGATTATTTTGATATAATCCTATTTATCAATTTATCCTTTTTTGGATTATGCTTCTGGTGTCAAGTCTAAGGATGCTTTGCCTAACCTTAGATCTCTAAGAGTTTTTCTTACGTTATTTTCTAGAAGTGTTACTGGTTTATACTTTATGTTTAAACTCACGATCCATTTTGGGTTCATTTTTGCACACTGTGTGAGGTTAAAGATGAGGTTCATTTTTTTTTTTTAACCCGTGATCATTCAATTACTCCAGTATCATTTGTTGGAAAAGCTATCCTTCATTCATTGAATTACTTTCAAACTTCTATCAAAAATTGGTTGAGCATATTTGTGAAGTCTACTTTTGGGTTTTATGTTTGGTTCCATTGATCAGCATGTCTATCCTTCTGGCAGTACTACACTGTCTTGATTGCTTTAGCTACGTAGTAAAGCTTAACATCAGAATGAATGATTGCTCCCTCACCTTTTTTTTTTTTTAAGGAAAAGTAAAATCCTCCCTTTTTTGTTTCTTTTCTCATTCCACTCAAGAGTGCACTCGTCAGCTTTCTGGCTTACCCCCAAATAATCTATAGCTAAACAGTTTGTTCTTTCTAGTTTGGATAGAAATAGTACCATTTGGGAATGGACAGACGAATCAATTTTACTATGGGGAACTTGCCAGGTACACAGCTCAGATTTCTCCTGGAGAATGCGGCAACGGGAGGATGGATGTACTTGGTTTGTTTCACTATTAACTGCAGAAATGTACTCTCAAACATCTCAGCCCAGAGGCATCAACTCTTTAAGGCACAAAGGAATATTCAGTCTGGGTGGTCTTCAGACTGTTAACTAGAAGAACCTCCAAGAAGAGCTGAGTCATCTGATTACAGCATCTGCTTTATCCACCCCCATTATGGGGAAAGCTGAAGACCACAGGGGTTAATCTATTGGTCTGACTGGGAAACAAAACAAAATGAAACCAACCAACAAAAAGCCCAAACCTCTAACTTTCTAGCAGAGTCAAATGAAAGACTGAGGAAAAAAATGCTTCTTGGTGATGTGGTGTGATTTGGGAGTACACAAAGCATTCTCATTCCCCAGTGTTTCTCCCCAGCCGCTGACTGCTGATACACCACTTCATTTCTTTAGCTTAAGGTTTAAGTCCTTATAACATGCAAACATCTCTGGGAGGGCTGATGCTTTCAAAGACTTCTTGATAATTTAGATCTTAATATGAATTGGTGCCTTTCCTCCTTTACTGAGACTGGATTTTTGTGGGGGTAAAGAGAGTCCATGAAGGGCCTAGGATGGAGAGCACATCGTTGTGAAACACACTTTCCTGTTCACAGTGCTTTTTAAAGCCAATTTTACATTGGACTCCCTGCTTTATGTGCCAACTATGCAATTATTCTTCTCTTTTAGTTAGATGGTTGTTATTATAAAAACAAACAAAACCCCAGCTCTACCTCTGTTCTTCCTATGGTACGTTTCATTGATCATTTGGTTTTCTTCAGGTTGTTGTAGGAAGTTTGAAATGATAGAATACTTGGAGGACTGCCATATGTGTAGAAGGAAAGACCCCATTTGATACATCCAAACCAATTTCATTGCATTCAGTTCAACGTGATTATATGTGGTTCAGTTCAGTGCAATTCAATTCAATTCAACAAACATTTAGAGCATGTTAAGCAAATGCCAGGTGCTGAGTTCTGGTGCTGAGTGTGTTAAGCCAATACAGAATCATATCTGTCACATGGTACCAACACCCAAGTCAGTTACTTCACTCTCACTAGGGCAGAAAGTGGATTTCTTTTTTCTTTTTAATAAAGGCAAAAGGCAGCTAGGTTACCACCTCAGGATAAAAAAGGATTTCTGAATGGAACTCACATCTCTTTGAGTCAAACAGCAACATGCTCCCTGGAGGGTAAGTCCATAATTTCCTGGCTTTGCCTCCTTTGACATCTCATCAGCTGATCAGAGAGCTGCAGATAGAAGGAGTGGGCTGGGACATGACAGTCAGGCTGAGATAGTATGTTAATTGTACATTGAGCCTCAGAGCAAGCATCTAGTATCAGGATTTATTCCTGAAAAGGGTTGTAGGTTGATGCCTCCATTACCAGCCCGTTATGTTTTCAAAGAGATGCAAACTTGTGCTGACTCTATGTCAAACTGGGTAAGTGCAAATGGGCTCCAGTCTTAATACACCTCTGGTGGCTGTTCCTGTCATGTTGATTAGTTGTGTTGCCTGGCTAACACAATGGTGGCCTTGCTTCAGAAAATGGTGCTTGCTAGTTCTTGGATCCACTTGGCTTGGCTTGGCAGTTCTTGGATCCAATTAAACTTCAGAAGCTGAGCAAGAAGAATCTGAATCAAGAAGTGAATTTCCACATCATATACCAAGCAGCTTCAAGTTTTTCCTCAGGCTGGTTCTCAGAAATCAAACTCCATCAAGTGCAGAGACATTTGAGGGCAAAGTCTTCTCCTTTATACAAGAAAGTCATGTAGCTGGGCCTGGATGAATAGTCACTGTGACGAACCTGGCTAGTAGGCATCTAAAACTTCATAGGGAACTTCCAGGTGTTTCTTATGCTGGGGAGGGTAGAACTCAGGGTTTGTTCAGATCCCTTTCAGTGCTTCCTAAGCACAAGCTTTCACTGGAATCACTGATGGAAAAGCTGCACACCTTTCCCTTCCTCAAAACTCTCCTGACAGAGTAGCGAGCCAGAGGTCAGCCTAAATCATATTTTGGGACGTGCCACTGACATCTGTGTGGGTGTGAGGGAGGTGGGGTTAGAGATAGGTGTGAGAAATATGTTGGGTCTTGATGCACAAAGAATTACAACATGCCACACACTCCTTGTAAATCAAGAGGTCTCTTAGTGGTAAGGAAAGTTAAAAGCAGGCAGGATGAGTGATTTAAGTGCCTATTAAGCAACATCTTCTAAGCTGAGTTTTCTAAAGCAGGCATTTCTTGCTTGTTCTCTTTTAATAAGCCACTTACTGGTTATGTTTATGAACCCCGGAGGCAGTGGGAAGTACCTCACTTCCTAGCTACCTCAGATGTAGCTGTCAGTAACTGGAATGTTTGTGGGGGACAGACCTGAAGGAAGGAAACACTGTGGGAAGGAGACTCTCTAGCCATCTGTTTGTATAGTTAAATCAAATCGTTCAGGAGCCAGCTTGGAGTTTTGAAGCTTTTCCAGAGCATTGTTTTTCCCTCCTCCTCTCTTCTGGGGGTTACTTCCAGAGGCGGAATAAGGGAAATGTGAATCAGTAAGATCAGTAGTGTGTCAGCATCTCTGGTCAAAAGGTTCTGTGGGAACATAATGGAAAAAATGTTCAGCTTCACTGGTAATCAAAGAAATGCAAATTAGGACAACATTAAGATTTTTGTCCCTGTCAAAATGGTGAAGGAGGAGAACTGAAGATATTCAGTGCTGAAGAAGGTATGATGAAATAGGTCCACTCATATGTTGCTGATGGTGCTGTAAGTTGGTACATCCTTTTGGAAAGTAATTTGACAAGGTTATACCTTCTGATGCAATAATTTAACTTTTGAGAATCTATCCTAAGGGAGCAATCTGAAATAGTTTTAGGCATAGATATGCTCACTGTGACATTTACTTTAGCAAAATATTAGATATAACTAAAATGTATGAGTGTGGGAATATGTTTAAGTGCATTATGGCATAACCACATGATGCACTATTAGGCAGTCATTAAAAATGTGTTTACAAGTACCTTTTTAATAACGTGGGAAAATGCTCATGTTGTAACAGTAAATGGAGAAATGAGAGCATAAGCCTTTTACAGGGAGTGAACACAACCATATTTAAAAATATGTATATAAACACACGGTGAAAAGGACGGAAAAAGGCAACAAAATGGTAATAATGGTTGAGTTTGGGTAGTGGTGTGTGACTGAATTTTTTTCTTACTTTTTTCATTTTGTAAATTTTCTACACTAAACATGTATTGTGGTTGTAATTTAGAAAAAGGACTATTTAAAAATATTCACTGGGCGTGGAGGTGAGAATTGAAAATATTGTCAAAACTGGATTTGGGAGATTTTCCGGAGGTTTTATGAAGCCATATTCTTCATATTTCCATTCATCCCAAATTCTGAGAATTACTTTATTTAAGCTCCAGTCTGTGACCCTGCACAACTCTTTTAAAAATTCTTTCCACTCTGTATATATATCTCTGTACTACCAAACACCAAACACATTGCCATCGAGTCGATTTCAACTCATAGTGACCTGATAGGACAGAGTAGAACTACTCCATCGAGTTTCCAAGGAGTGCCTGGTAGATTTGAACTGCCAGTCTTTTGGTTAGCAGCTGTAGCACTTAACTACTATACCACCAGGGTTTCTGTCCTAGGCCCTACGTAAGATGAAAAGAAAATACTAATACCTATCTTTTATTGAATTGTTACTATATGCTAGGCATTAAGATAAGTGCTTGATATCATTTCATTTAATCCTCTCAAAAACTCTTTGAGGTAGCTCGTGTTGTTTTATGTCCATTTTACAAACGTTAAAGCTGAAGTTTAGAAAGGTTATGTAGCTTATCTAAAACACACAGCTAGTCAACAACAGACTTAAGGATTCAAACTCATATCTGTTTTCGCCATCTGACACCCTTCTTGTTTTCAGGGAGCTTAGTAGTGAGTGATTAGTAAGACTATGAAAAATGCTTCACATTGGATATTTTTGTCTGAAATGAATAGAAAACTCTACTGAGAGTGACTTATGACATAAGGCTACCATATTGTTGCTTAACAGCAGATCCAGAGGGAAGTGATTCCATGGGTGTTTCAGCAGCTCTCTGATATCTGGGTGCTAAGTAGACACCCCTGGAATTCTTTTGGCTTCTTCCTGTAGTTTCAGAAGAGCTGTAGAAATACTAAACATCATGGCCTCCTGTGCAAATATTCCAAGCAGGAATAGAGGAATGCGGTTCTGTATTTGCAGGTTTCTTTTTCTTTTTCTTTTTATTATGTAGACAAATCTTTCATAAAAGCCTCTACAGCAGATTTCTATTATGGTTCTATTACTGATAATTCTTCATTGGTTGTTTGCATTTCTGCGTGTCATATAAGCAGAAGGGATGATCACCTTTGTTCCAGACTATTTTTCTCAAGCATATAGAGACACTGCCTCCCTCTGGAGTAAAGAGCAGATTTACTTAAAGTCTCAGGAGTTAGATGTAACATCCTCCTCCAGGGTAAAGATCAAGCATGCTTACTGCTCATTAGAAAAGGTTTGGGTTTCCCCAGCTTAGGGTTCCTCTCCTAGAACACAATCCATTCTATGTGCAGGTGTCACTTGACATCATCCTGTGAGAACTGGGGCTCAGGGAACCGACTTAAGGAAATGATGACACACTGGTCACCTCTATTGCTGTTAATGTTAAAGTCCTTGTCTCTGATCCAGGAGTCGCACTTCTTCTGTCAACACCTATGAAACTATGGCAGACTAACTTAGCTTGTAAGCAGGATAAAATCTCAGACCCTTTACAGTTCTTAACAGTGTCAGTAGCTAGAACTTTTCCAAAACCACCCCTAGCTGCCCGGGAGGCTGAGTTGTGTACAGTAAAGGATAATGGAATAATCATATTTGACTTACATCAACTATAATTCACTCCCTGGGGCGGGGCACATGGTTCCTCTCTAACCAAGGCATTTTTTTTTTTTTTTGGTTAAAGCGGCAAGATAGGGGAAATGGTTGTTGAGTAAGTAACCAACAATTTTTGCTACAACAAATCACCACTGTAAAAGAAAGAAAGTGGCATGTTTCTCAGGGCAGTATACACTGAGGACTCTGTAGACCTCAAAGAAGAAAAAGATCATTTTGTCTGATAGTTTGGTATTATAAAAGCCTCAGTCAAGGAGATAATATTGGAATGTGTCATAAAAGATAGCATTTTGATAGACTGTGATAAGCGTGGCTAGGCTGGTAAGAGAGCATTCCAGGCAAAGGAACAGCGTGAGTCAAGGTATGTAGTTTGAAGAAAACACAAAGTGCATTCAGAGAGTTGTAGAGATAATTTAATTATTACCCTAAATTCCAGTCTTCTAAATAGTGCATGCACACACAAAAATGGAATTGTCATTGTTGTTAGCAGCTGGTAAGTCGGCCCCCAACTATCAGCAGCCCCAGGTATTACAGAGTAGCACTGCTCCGTAGGGTTTTCCTGACTATGATCCTTATGGAAGCAGTTCACCAGGCCTTTTCTTCTGGAGAGATGCACTGGGTGGCTTTGAGCTGCCCATCTTGTTAGGTTAGCAGGCGACTGCAAACTACTGTTTATAAAGAGTTGGTATGAATTTGGACAAATCATTTAGCCACTGTTCTTCAGTGGTACTACATGCAAGATGACAGAAATGAGCCTGGTTGTTTAATATAAAAGAGCATGGAAAATATAGAGTTGCATGGAGGCAAAATGATTGTAAAGACATCATTTTTGATTAAGTGATTAAAAGGGAAAATTATTTGAGAACTGACATATTAAGCAGCCTTTCCACATTGGAAGTACCCCAATGTGGAAAGAGCAGAACAACATATTCTAAGAGTCAAAGACCTAGGTTTCAGACTGAATTCATTCCCCCACTTTATTTATTTTTCTAATCTGTAGAATAAGGGGTTTGAATGAGATGTTCAGTAAAGATTTTTCCAGCTCTGATATATTACCTATTTCTAGATCACGATAATTACTACTAATCATATACAAAGAGTCTCGCCTTGGTCTCTTCCCCACTTCTATCTAGTGCACATATATACTACATATTAATAGTATGAAATGTAGACATGCTAAGGTATGGAATTCGATTCTACTAAAGATTTTCATGTTAAACTCTTGTTGAATTGTTGCCTGTCTTGTAGATTTTACTTTTGGTTTACCGCCTGGAGGATTTGAACTGCTGACCTTTGGGCTAGCAGCCATAGTACTTAACCACTACACCACTGGAGTTTCCAGTTTACCACTAGTATATACCAAATCATTCCGCAAAGGGTGAGGTCAAGGTGAAACTAGGAACTGAGAAATCCGCAGTCATGGAATTTCAGTTACTGTCTGCTAGGTTATTTCTTCTATGAACTCTGTTACAGTGAAAGCTTATTTCTAGAATTTTTCCAATCTGCTATTATTAATGCTTTATCAAATACATTATCAATTTGCATGACCTATGATGGCTCCACAACTCAGCTCACAGTGAAATTAGGGTGAGGCAAACCTCATGCAGAGAAATCTCCAAGTCATCAGCTTTCATTTGGGGGTTTCTCTTTGTCATGTCCTTCAAATCCTGCCAGTGTGGAGGGTTCCTTCAGTGTAAAAGGGCGGGAAGAAACTCAGTCTGTCCGGAGCCTGTCATTCTTTATGTGGTCCTTTGTGATAGACAGAAAAAGGCAGTAGGCAGGAATCTTGTTCTGAGAGCCTGGACAGAAGGGCAGTGAGAAATGCATCTGGTATAGAAGTCAGAGCTGCTTTGGAGATTCCTTTGTCTCGGAGGTTACTGCACTTGTATTCTCATTGAAGACTGACAACCTCAACAATTAGTTAACCCATCAAGGCAATGACTGAGCTACTGCTGTGTGCATAACACTTTTCTAGGCACTGCTGAGCAGGAGGGTAGAATACATGATCACAAGATGCTTGCTATCTAGTGGGGAAACATATAAATATATATATCTTTATATATGTAGCAAATGGCTTACAATAACATTTGCAAAACAGCATATAAATGAGTGCAAATTAATATGGTGCAGTTGGAGCAGGGAGGGGCTATGGAAACCTCGAATGACGAGGTGATTGCAGTGAAGCAAGGTTAATAAGAAAAGCTTCCCGAAGGAGGAGAATTTTAAGCCGAGTTTTGACTGAAGGGAGGCCCATAAGGGAGGCCCGCAGTGCTCCTCATACCATTCCTTTATTCACTAAGTATTTATTTGACATCTGCTGTAGCAAGGCACTAGGCAGGGTGCTTTGGGGGATGCAGGGAGCTACAAAGCTCCAATTCTGCCTTCCCCTAGGAGCTTGATGTCTGTTAAGGAGGTTTCCTTATTCCCCACTCCTGATGTTTCTTTCCTTCCATATGGAGTGACATGCCATTAGCATAGCACTCCTGGCCTCTCTTTTCCCCCTTATTCTTTCCTCTCTTGGGGAGGAGGGGCTGCTCTAATCAGTGAACTTTAAAGAAAGTGCTGGTACGTATGTGTAGCTCAGTCCTACCCTCCTGCTCCCGTTTGGAAACCAGGTGCCTTGCACTCTTTCCAGCCTGTTCCTGCAAGCCTTAAGCAATATAGTGCTACCTGCTCTCTGCCCCCGTCCCCCACTGGAGAGGCCTGCTGGCTACCAGTGCCACCTGTGACTGGGTGGTTAAGTTTATCACATTCTGAGGTTCAGAATTAGAATGCCCACCTAAGCTACGTCCTTCACTCTAGCCTTTAGCAGTAAGAAAAAACGATGATATTTTGATTTCTGTTGATCTGACTGCTTTATCTATCATATAATTGGCTCAGAATTCAGAGGAGTGCTATTTATTTGTCCTCCTCAACTCCCCACCCGAAGTCTAATAGGATGTGTGGGGCAAGGGCATTTATAATTATAAGAAAAAGTAAAGGTACTAAGCACTAAGTGTTGGTTGTCTCTTTTAAGATTCCTCTTCTGACCCTACAGAACCCCGTCACCAATACAGAAAAGGAGTAACTTTTGTGACCCTCAGCACTGAAAGAGTTGATTTCAGGTTGGCCCCATTTCACTTGTTTTCAACTGTCTCTTTGACTTTCTAGTTGTTGATTCTTCCACTCTTCCTCTCATTTCTAGTCCTGATCTCTTTTCTGAGTCTCTCACTTATGTATTCAATTGCCTACTTGACATCTGCATTTGGATTTTGCACAGGTTTCTCCAGCTTTAGGTGAACAAAATGCAGTGCTTGAATCCCAGCATTCTAATCTCAGTTTCCCTCTTTGCAGTAAATGGCAACACCAACCATACAAGTTACTCAAGCAAAAGATTGTCAAGTGGTCTATATTTGTATGGTTATTTTTGATGAATGTCTGTCTCCCTTGGGAATCATCTCTCTGCTTTTTGTCTGTATTGTAGTTACCATGTTTCTCAGGGTGCGAGACACATAGTGGGTGCTTGACAGACATTGTTGAACAAATATATTTTATGAAGAATCCGAAATTTTAGCTCTTTCAATCAGTTTCAGAAAGTTTTGGGGCTTTTGGCCATTGGCTTTCATCACTCCGCTTCCTGAATTTTAGCATCATCTCACCCATCTCCTATCAAGACTAAAATATTTTGGTCCCAGGCAAGCACAGATAGGTTACTGTGAGAGTTCATAGGATGGGACTGGGTGAGAATTACTGAAGATTTATGAAGGATGATTAATTTAAGCTGATCCTTGAAGGAGCAGGATTTTAATATATGAAGCGTATGGGACAAGAGAATGGCACATTTCTGGTGGAGGAAGTCACTATGGGAAAAGTGTAGAGGTGGGGAAGCACCGAATAGTTTGGGAACATGGCCAATAGACTGATGCATGAAGGGGTAGAATGGCAGCTAGAATTGGAAAGATAGGTCATAGCCAGTGTGTAGAGAGAATGCTAAAATCCATCCAAGAAACATGAATCTGCTTGGTAAAAGCATGCAGTATGAACTCTTCACTAAAACTGTTAAACTGTAAATGAAAGCTGCATAGACAGACTATGAAATTAAAATCAGTTCCATTAGGTTATGACCAATTTCCTCGTGAGACGAGTGTGGCTGAATTTTAGAGAATTTCACAGAAATATGCTACTTTTGACAACGTTAATATTTCTTGTAAAATTCTTCACATCCTCAACATTCTCTCAGATTCACTGTGAAATTCTGCAAGTGCAATTATTCCCCTTGTCATCTCATGAAAACATATTTATCTGTTCCATGGGCTCTCCAATTTTCCCCTAGATTTTCAGGGCAGTGAAATGGAGAAAGGAGGGGTTTATGCTGTCTTTAGGACTTTTCAGCTAAAGAGCCTCCACTGGCTTCAGCATCGGGGAATAATTAGTGTATAATGTATACGGTGTGAAAAATTGTTCAATTTCAGGAAGAACAATTGCTGAAGAGAAAATGGATCCATTTTCCCAGTTCTTCACTTGAACACATTTGTGCTGGCTGCTTGCTTTTGTGAATTGGAGGCCACCCAGCAAGTTGCTGTTTTTAGCAATGATTATTTCACCACACGCATCTCCGTCTCTATTTTACTTTTGCAGAAATGCTTTCCCCTTTGGGTGGGCTGCACTGGGACTGGGGATATTGCTGAGACTACTGGGCCTGGGTATGTTGTAAACGAACCCAAAGAAGAAATATTTTCTTCACTTCAACCTGACTCAGGAAGACTGGAGAGCTATCTTCTAAAATGTGAAGGGTTGTCAAGTGGGAAAGTGAGGAGACATTCTATGGAGTTCCAGAGGGCAGATCTAGGACTAACAGGCAGAAGTTATAATGAGGCCGACTTTGGTTCAGCACAGAGGCTTTGTTATAGCCAGAGCTGTTTAAAAAGGATGGGCTGCCTAGTGAGGTAATGACCTTTGTTTCCCTGAAAATGGTTAAATAGAAGTGGAATGGCAACCTCAAAGGATATGGTAGAGAGGATTCCCGCCATCTGTGAATTCAATTGCATTTATATTGAATTCTGCCCGTGTTTTAAGACCAAGTCCTAATCTCATTATCTGCACAAGATTTTGCCTCCTCACTTTCCGCATCAGTTTTATGTTCTCCACATGTGACAACACCAACCATTTATGGCCGTGTCTTGTTAGTACAAGATGGTAGCGCCAAAACAGCTGCCCCTAGATATAAAGAAAACAAATGGTATTTCTTACAAGTAATATGTATAACAGCCACTTTTACCCTCATTCTGGATTTTACTCTCCACTCCCTCCTTTTGACTGTCCAGAATGGGGTGAGACTCAGAGACAGGATTAATGACATCAATTTCAGATGTTATTTACTTATCATTTGCTTTGTTCAAGGTGGAAACCCTGGTGGTGTAGTTATCAAATGCTATGTCTGCCAACCAGAATGTTGGCAGTTCAAATCTACCAGGTGCTCTTTGGGAAGTCTGTGCTGAAGAATGAGTTAGAATCACCTCTATGGAAGTGGGTTAGTTTGTTCAAGTCCCCATTCTAAACATCGTTGAACAAAATACACGAATGGGAAAAATAGATGAAAATCATTGTCTTTGTGGAGCTTATATCTGTGTGAAAGTACCTGCAACTAGGGATTACTCAACAAATATTGCCTCAGCTAGTGTGGCATTAGACCAAGCAACCAAAAACCAAGACACAGTAAAAAAAAAAAAAAAAAAAAAAAAAAAAAACTGAAACCCACTGCTGTTGATTTGATTCTGACTATAGTGACCCTATAGAACAGAGTAGAACTGCCCCCATAGGGTTTCCAAGGGGCAGCTAGTGGATTCAAACTGCTGACCTTGTGGTTAGTAGCCAAATGCTTAACTATTGTGGCACTGAAGAAGGTAAATAAATTGACAGTTATTGTATGCCTAATATGTACTGCATGCTTTACACGTGTGATTTTATTTAGTCCTTGAAACAGTGCCAAGCAGTAGACCATAGCAGTAGAAAGCAAGGATCATGCTCTTTCATTATATTTTCTTTAACAGACTTAATGTTTCTTGGTTATTTTCTGGTTAGCAATTTTATGCCTAGCTGAAGATGTGCTTGTGTACCATGAAGTTATAGTCTTTACAGACATGGCCCTCATACTTTAGGGTGCATAAGAATCACATGAGGAATGTGATAAAAATGAAGCTGAGTGCCACTTCAGTAGATTCTGATTGAAGAGATCCAGAATGGACCTAGGAATCTGCATTTTTTTAACAAAGCTCTCCCCTCCAAGCAATTTTGATGTGCACAGGCCATCAATCACACTTTGAGGAAAACTCTGGTAGCACAGTGGTTAAGAGCTATAGTTGTTAACCAAAAGGTTGACAGTTCGAATCCAGCAGGTTCTCCTTGGAAACCCCATGTGTCAGATCTACCTTATTCTATTGGGTTGCTATGAGTTGGAATTGACTTGATGGGAATGGGTTTGGGTTTTTTTTTTTTTTTTTTTTTAAGATCCTTTCTAGCTGTAATATTCTGTGCTTCTATGAACTTTTCATTAGTTCCAATTTTGGTATTTATAATGCATAAGAGCATATCTAGCTTGGATATCTGGGATTCACTAGTAATCCATGTATTTATCATCATCATCTCCACCCTCACCTCCAGCACCATTCAGTACAGGTTGTCTGCTTTTTGTAAGCCACTTAACTGATGAGGAACGTCTGTGTAAGAGGTAGCCTCTTCTCCTCTGGAGGGAGAGATGGGTTAAGCTGGCTGAGTAGTCCACACAAAAGAAAAAGAAAAAACAAACATTTCTAAATCTGGCCTTGTAAAGCTTGTAAAGGTACAAACAGTGAATTTTTTTCAGATTATATGCCTTGAGAATAATTAGTTTTATGGTTTTGGACTAATCAGTCCCACTGAAGACCTGGTTTTCTTACCTAATTTCTTTTGCTTTTCTTTCCATTACCATAATTTTTTTCTTCTCCCTCTTTACAAAAAGTGCTGTTCAGTAGACTCATCATTGACAAGAAAAGCTTTGTGTTTGGGGCTTAACTGTTGAAACCTTTTTATTTTGACATTGAGGCTGATTGGGTACTGTCCAATGAGCAATATAGGAATTTGATAGCTGCAGCTTAGAATTTACCTGCTCTTCTGTCCAGCAATATTTAAGTGGTTAGTGGATCCCTTATGTAGTATTAGAATGATTCTGAGTCCTCAATAGGCAATTGAATGATTATTCATGTTAGTAAAGGCTAACATTTATGGATTATTTACAATGTGCCAGACACAGAGCTAAATACTTTACATGCTAACCACCTTGTTTAATCCTCCTAAAAACCACTATAGGTACTTCCGTGCTCTCCATTTTAAACATGAAGAAACCATGGCTGGAACTCAGAGAACTTCAGTAGCTTGCTCAAGCACAGGAAATGGTAGAACCAAGATTTGGACCAGTTCCGTGATAGAGTGTTCCCTTCTGTTCTCAGCCTGTGCAACTAGAAATGAAATGGCAATATTTCAGAGAAGCTTGAACATTTGGATCTGAGCTTAAATGTTTACAAGTTGAGCTGGCAGAGGAAGGGATTCAATCATGTTTGGATTTCTTAAAACACGTATTTCTTGCTAACATATGCCTATTTTCTTGTCTTTCCTTTTTATATTAATAAATCTTTTTCCATATGTCTGTGCACTTGGTAAATAGCTAATGATAATGGCTGCCACCTGTATTCTTCAAGAAATGATAGAAAGTTAGAATGCAATTACAATTAATGTGCCTGGAAATTAAAACTGTCAAATTAACACGGAGTATTACAGTGCAGAATGTAATGCGGCAACAGTTTTAGCATAGAAATAAGCATGGACTGATTAGGCGTTGCTTCTTCCCGTTGAAAAGGCTGTGGCCTCACAGCTACCTTGTCCATCATCTTTATGTGAGCAGCATCTCTAGACACAGTCAGAAAGCTTGTCTGTTCAGTGCTCACTTGGGTTGCAGCCTCACCTCCACTCTCCTCTTTGCTTCCCTGTAGTTATGTGGAGCCTCATTTCTTCAGGTCTTTATGGGTGTTGTTATTATTCTTGTTATCTAGGTTGTTTTTTTCATTTTAAAAGTAATTCATGTTCAAAATTCAAACAGTAAGGATAGGTAAAATGTAAAAAGTGAAAATCCTTCTCCATCTCCATCTTTGCTTACCCTGTAGTTGTCAGAAGTCAATGCTAAGTTTCCCATGAATCTTTCCAGAAAAATTCTATGTGTACATGCTGTTTATGCAAGTACACAAAGTATCTTTAAAGCAAGATATCATCATAGTTTTTTGTCAGCCTGATAGGTGGAAAAATGGTACCTTACTGTATTATTTTGCATTTCTTTAATTACAAGTGAGGCTGTGTATGTTTTGTATATTTATTGGTGATTTGCATTTCTTATTCTATGAACTGCTCATTTCTATTTCTTTCATTTTTGTTTTCTCATTGTATTTTAATAGCTCTTTGAATATTAAAGATATTAGTTTTTCTTCCTGTCAAATAGAAAACAAATATTTGTCCCTAGTTTGCCATTTATCTTCTGCCTTTTGAATGGTACTTTTTGCCATGCAAAAGGTTTAATTTTTATGAAGCCAAATTTATCAAATATTTTCTTCACAGATTCTGGGTTGTGCATTCTGATTTGAAAAGCTTTTGTCATTCCAGTATTACTTTTGCATTTCATATTTCTGGCTAGCCCTTCCTTTGAAAAGATTTAAAAACACTGCTTTAAAAGCAATATCCAGGGACTTAATGTGGATTACATACTGTGAAAATGCCATAGATGGGTGGTAGAAATATTAGATAAATTATATAAAGCATCTATTAGATGCATAACTTAGCTCTCAAGAAAATAGATTACTAGGTGCTAGAAAACAAACAAAAACCAACTGAAAATGAGAGGGGTAAGGATATAGTTTATGACGTACATGCTGTAGAAGGAGGTGGCGGGGTTATCAGACTCAGCAGTCTAAAGGCTTGTGTTTGAATACCTGTATGAGGGACAACAGATAAAGTCATGGGTCAGTGCAAAGAGCCTCTCATATGAAACTAGGACCATGAACAGCTATAACCCCAGTGAAACGGTGGACTGAAGAAAAAAATGTATGCAATAGAATGGAGAAAACAAGAAAGGTTATATTTTTTCTGGGCTCTGAATGAGTAAAGTGTCCTCTGAATATTGACAATATTGGGCCCATGTCTTGCATGGCTTTGGAGGTCTCGTTTATATTACCTGTATGGTTTAGGGACTTCCAAGCCAAAAGTTTAACATGAAATTGGTTCCAGAGTATTTAGAAGAAAATATGGCATTGGAACAAGGGAAAATGTCCTAAACAAGACAAAGAGACTATAAGCAATAATGAAGCGTAATGATACCTTTTACTACATTAAAACTGAAAAGGTTGTACAATAATATGCAACTATTAAAAGTGCATATAATCAGCAAGAACTTTTCAATAATATGTAAAACTCCTACAAGTCACTAAGAAAAAGCAAAACTTGACAAAAGGTTGCGTTGCTGTTAATTGCTGTTGAGTTTTCCCCAACTAATGGAGGCCCCCCCCCCCAACTACTGCCTATCAGCTTGTCCATACTGTGGCTGCTTGTGTGTTGCTGTGATGCTGGAAGCTATGCCACCAGTATTAACATATTAACAGGGTTACCCATGGTGAACAGGTTTCGGCTGAGCTTTCACACTAAGACAGACTAGGAAGAAGGACCTGGCAGCCTACTTCTGAAAAGAATTAGCCAATGAAAACCTTAGAAATGGCAGCAGAACATTGTCTACTTGCTGAAAGTGATGAGGACTTGAAACACTTACTGTTGAAGATCAAAGACCAGAGCCTTCACTATGGATTACATCTCAACATTAAGAAAACAAAAGTCCTCACACTAGACCAGTAAATAACATCACAATAAATGCAAATGAGGTTGTCAATGATTTCATTGTACTTGAACCTACAATCAACACCCATGGAAGCAGCAGTCAAGAAATCAAAAGATGCATTGCATTGGGAAAATCTTCTGCAAAAGATCTCTTTGAAGTGTTAAACCAAAGACATCACTTTTATTTAAGACTGTGGTATGCCTGATCCAAGTCATGGTATTTTGAATTGCATCAGATGCATGTGAAAACTGGACACTGAACAAAGAAGATAGAAGAGGAATTGATGCCTCTGAATTGTGGTGCTGGGTAAGAATACTGAATGTACTATGGACTACCCAGAAAACAGACAACTCTGTTCTGGAAAGAAGTACAACCAGAGTGCTCCTTGGAAGCAAACATAGCAAGACTATGTCTCACATACTTTGGAAATGTTGTCAGGAAGGATCAATCCCTGGAGAAGGACCTCATGCTTGGTAGAGGGTCAGTGAAAAAGAAGAAGACACTCAACAAGATGGATTAACATAGTGGCTGCAACAATCGGCTCAAGTGTAACAATGATTGTGGGCATGGCGCAGGACCAGACAATATTTCATTCTGTTGCACGTAGGGTCATTATGAGTCAGTACTGACTTGATGGCATCTAAAACAACAACAATGGAGGGCCTTCCTGTGTCATTCCAATGATCAAACTATTGTGATTCATAGGAATTTCATTGGCTGATTTTCAGATGTAGATTGCCAGGCCTTTCTTCCTAGTCATCTTAGTCTAGAAGCTCCTTTGAAAGTGATTGATTATAGCAACACACAAACCTCCCTTGACAGATGGGTGTTGTTGGTACTTGAGGTACATTGGCTGGGAATCAAAACCAGATCACCATGATGGAAGGTGAGACTTGTATCACTGAACCACCAGTGCCCCAGTACAAAGGATGATTTTGCTGTTGTTAGGTACTATTGAGTTTGTTACAACTCGTAGTGACCTGTGTACAACAGAATAAAACACTGCATCATCCTCATGATCTTTGTTATGCTTAAGCCCATTGTTGCAGCTGTTGTGTCAATCCATCCCATTGAGGGTCTTGCTATGTTTTGCAGACCCTCTACCAAGCCTAATGTCCTTTTCCAAGGAGTTATCCCTTCTGATAACATGTACAGAATATGTGAGAGGAAGTCTTGCTGCCTTCACTTCCAAGGAGCATTCTGGATATACTTCTTCCAAGACATATTTTCCCATTATTTTGGCAGTCCACGGAATAGTGAATATTCTTCGCTAACATCATAATTCAAAGGTGTCAAGTGTCTTTTTTTTTTCCCCGATCTTCTCATTGTATACCTTTTATATGCATTGAAAACACCATGCCTTAGGTCAGCAGCACTTTAATCTTCAAGGTAACGTCTTTGCTTTTCAACACTTTAAAGAGGTCTCTTACAGCAGATTTTCGCAATGCAAGGCATCCTTTGATTTCTTGACTGCTGTCTCCATGGGTATTGATTGTAGATCCAAGTAAAATGGAAGCCTTGACAACTTTAATCTTTTCTTTGTTTATCATAATGTTGCTCAGTGGTCCAGTTGTGAGGATTTTGTTTTCTTATGTTGAAGTATAATCGTTACTGAAGGCTGTGGTCTTTGATCTTCATTACTAACTGCTTGAAGTCTTCTTCACTTTCAGGGAGCAAGGTTATATCATCTGCATATTGCAGGTTGTTAATGAGTCTTCCTCTAATCCTGATGCTGTATTCTTCTTCATATAGTCCCTCTTCTCATATTATTTGCTCAGCATAAAGATTAAATAATACAGATTGAGTAAGTATGAGGACAGAATAAAAACATGAAATTCCCTGAAAAGATCACTTTGAATGACCAGTAATCATGTGAAAAGATGTCCAACCTCAGTAGTCAGGAGGGAAATTTAAAATAAAAACCACAATTAGATTCTATTCTATTCCACAGACATCAAATTGATGAAAAATGTGAATTAAAGTCTATAAAGATTTGGTGAGGATGTGAAACAAAAGGAACTCTCATACCTTGTTGGTGGGAGTGTCACTTGGTACAAACACACTAGAAAGCAATTTGGCAACATCCACTGATAAAGACCCACCTGGCTATGACATAGCAAGTCCACATTTAGCTATGTATCCTAACGAAACTTCTCTAGATATATACAAGATCTGTGCAAGGTTGTCTGCTGAAGTAAAATGTTATAAATTTCCTAAATATCCATGCACAAGAGAATGGTTACATAAATTCTGGTATCCCATACTTGTTGTTGTTAAGTGGACTCTGATTCATGGAGATCCTCCAGGAAAGAGTAGAACTTTCCGAGGAGCAACTGGTGGATATGAACTGACAGTCTTTTGGTTAGCACTCAAGCTCTTAACCACTGCACTGAAGAGTGCACTGTGGTTACTACACTAAAATTGAAATTATACCCAAACTAAATACTCTAGAGCTACATGTACCAACATAGATAATTTTGAAAAACAGGTTGAATAAACAAGTTAAGTTGTGGAATAATTCAGATATAATGCCCTTTATATACAATCAAAAACATGAACAATACTAAATATTGCTTATAGATTAGAGTACATGCTCATGTAGGAAACATTTTAGAACATGCATGGACATTTTAAACAAGAAATTCAGGATAATAGTTCAGGATGGGGGTAAGATGGTGACGGGATCAGAGAAGAGTCTAAAGGGGGTAGTGAGTAAAACTGGTGACATACACATTTGCACAATATCTGTACTGTGTGCCTGGAATATTTAATAATTGAAAAGAGAAAACAACAACATAAATGCATATTCATAATCTTACCAACAAGCAACATCACAATAAATGGAGAAAAGATTGAAGTTATCACAGATTTCATTTTACTTGGATCCGCAATCAAACATCTACTGAAACAGCAGTCAAGAAATCCATGTATTGGCATTGGGAAAATCTGCTGCAAAGGACTTTCTGCACAGTGTTAAAAAACAAAGACATCACTCTAAGGAATAAGATATCCCTGACCCAATCCATAATGTTTTCAATTGCTTCACACACATGTGAAAGCTCAACAATGAATAAAGAATCCTGAAGAAATGGCTTTGAATTATGGCGTTGGTGAAGAATATTGAATATACTGTGGACTACCAGAAGAAAGAACAAGTTTGTCTTGGAAGAAGTACAGTCAGAGTGCTCCTTGGAAGTGAGGATGGCAAGATTTCACCTCATGTACTTTGGATATGTTATCAGGAGGGACCAGTCCCTGAAAAAGGACACCATGCTTGGTAAGGTATAATATCAGCAAATGAGGAAAACTCTCAAGGAGATGGATTGACACAGTGGTTATAGATTGTGAGGATAGTGCAGGACTGGGCAGAGTTTCACTCCGTTGTACATAGGGTCACTATGAGTTCAAATCAAATCAATGACGTCTAATGACACTACTCAGAGATAACTGTTCTTGTGAGCATCCTTTCAGCATGCAGACAGATTCTCTGTGTTATCTATTGCTGCTGTAACAAATTATCACAAACAGTTCCTATAGGGTCACTGTGAGCCAGAATTGACTTGACAGCAGTGAGTCCCTCAGGGATAACCTGCTTCCCTGCCTCTTCCAGCTTTCAGAGGCTGCCTGCATTCCTTGGCTAATAGTCCCTTTCCTCCAAAGCCAGCTACATTGCATCTCTCTGAACATTCTTCCACAGTCACACCTCATTCTGACCCTCCTTTTCCGCCTGCTTCTTCTACATTTTTTTTTTTTTTAACTCGTAAGTGCTGTTTAGGACTGAAATAGTTTTCTAACAGTAGGAGACTGAATAAATACAGCCAGAAAGCTCCTTAGAAGCATGGAGGACGAGACTTCATTTCACATACGTTGGACATGTTATCAGAAAGGATCAATCCCTGGACAAGGACATCACGCCTGGTGAAGTAGAGAGCATCAGTGAAAAAGTGGAAGGCTCTCAAAGAGACAGACTGACACAGTGGCTGCAACAATGGTCTCAAGCAATGGTTACGAGCATGGCACAGGATAGGACAGTGATTTGTTCTATAGAAGTAGAACTGACTTGATGGCACCTAACAACGACAACCACGATGTTCTCCGCGGAATGGTCTTTTCTGATGACATGTCCTGATAATCCAAGGTACGTGAGAGGAATTACCACCATTCTAGCTTCCAAGAAGAATTTCGGCTGCATTTCTTTCAAAACAAAATTGTTCATTCTTCTGCAGTCCCTGATGTGTTCAATACTCTTCACCGGCACCACAACTCTAAAGCTTCACTTCCTCATTCTTTCTTATTTATTGTCCAGTTTTCACAGTCAAATGAAACCCCAAGAAAACCAAACCCACTGCTGTCGAGTCGGTTCTGACTCATAGCGACCATGGAAGTCAGAGTAGAACTGCCCCATAGAGTTTCCAAGGAGCGCCTGGCGGATTTGAACTGCCAACCTTTCAGTTGGCAGACGTAGCATTTAACCCACCACACCAGCAAACGAGGCTACTGAAAATACTACAGCTTCGGGCAGGTGCACCCTAGTCCTCAAATGACATCTCTGCTTTTAAACAGTTTAAAGGCTTCTGTTGCAGCACATTTGCCCAGTGCAATGCGTCATTTGAATTCTTGACTGCTGCTTCCATGGGTGGTGTTTGCGGATCCAAGTAAAATGAAACCGTTAACAACTTCAAGCTTTTCTCCGTTTATCATGATGTTATTTATTGGTCCAGTTGTGAGGATTTCCATTTTCTTTACATTAAGATTCAATCTATACTGAAAGTGTGGTTCAATGATGTGCATTATTTTTAAAAAACTAATTTTGCATGTGTAATTCAGTGACATTGATTACAATCTTCAAGTCGTGCAACCATTGCCACTGTCCTTTACTCACTCCACTAACATTGGAGCAGTTCTACTTTGTCTTACAGGGTCGCTATGAGTCGGAAAGGACTCAATGGCATATTTTTTAATTAACGTAAACTTTGTGATGCTTAAACAGAACCTCTTCTTTCTTTCTTATCTCTGGTAACCATGAATATGCTTTGGTGTCTTCGTATTTGCCTGTTTCATATAAATGAGATCATACAGTATTTGTCCTTTTGTAACTGACCAATTTTATTCTGCATATGGTTTTCAAGGTTCATTCATGTTGTGCTAGACATTAAGACTATTTCTTATTATGGCTTGAGTGATACTTCATTATAGCACACACCACATTTTGCTATTCCATTCATCTTTTCATGGGCATTTAGGTTGTTTCCTCATTGGGGACATTGTGGATAGTGTTGCAATGAATTTTGGTGTACAGTTTTCTGTTTCTGTTCCTACTTTCAAATCTTCTGTGATTGCTGGGACATATGGTAGTTCTATGTTTAACTTTTTGTGGAACTACCAAACTGTTATCCACAGTGGCTGTACCACTTTGTCTTCCCAGCAGCCATCGATGAGAGGCCCAATACTTTCACATCCTTGCCAACCACTTTTTGTTTTCTTTCTTTCTTTCTTTCTTT